>NW_020769354.1:1632210-1644034 GCF_900518735.1 Pseudonaja textilis
AAGTCCACCCACCCATCCTAAAGCATGCTGGCTAGGGAATTCTGGGAATGGCATTCTGCACATCTTAAAATTGCCAAGGTTGAGAAATATTGGTTTAGGATAACTCCAGTTTCATTCATTCAGTCTGACATTCTCTCTAGCCCAGGACTTTGGCACGCCTATGTGTATATTTCAGCTGCTCTATTACAAACCTTCCTTGTATGATATTCCCTGTGTGTGTTTGTGTAGATATTTTAAACCAGGACCAAAATAAAATCTTTCTCCCCTACTTGTTCTCTCAAAGAAAGGCCGATATGTAACCAGACTTTAGACAAGGAAAGAAATGCACACTAGGGTACTTTAAAAAACAACAACCCCTTATTGTTGCATTATTATTTAATGTGCCTCCTGGGAGTCCACATTGACTTAATGGGAGATAATCAGAAGTCGTCCTGATCACTGAATTCTTTTCAGCAGGAGACACAGAAAAGTTTGGGGGGGCGGAAAAAATGAGGCAACGAAGCAGAAACTATAAAACAAACATGTGCATCAGAGCCACAGTTTAAAAAAAAAGTTTTTGTCAATCACTCCTTTTTATTTTTTGCAAAAGAAAAAAAAAGCAAGACATTAGCCGGTTCATGATCTCAGTTAAGGGATTATTTTTTTGCCTGCCTGCCTGTGAATTTCAGCAATGGCTGAGTCCCCCTTCTTGCAAATGATGCAGAGGAAAAATGATATTAAAAACATGAATTAAAAATCCTGCTGTGATGGAAAAGCTACAACGACTGATCGGAGACACAAAACAAAAAAAAATAAAAAAATAAAGGCGCTGGCAATTTCCAGGTGGTCTTCAACTTGCAACCACACCACTGAGCCCAAAATATATGTTAAGTGAGAAATTGGTTAAAAGGAGTTTAATGACTTTTCTCACCTCATTGGTTAAGTTGAATTGCTGCAGTTCTTAAATGAGTAACCCCGTTGTTAAGTGAATCTGGCTTCCATCACTGACCTTGCTTGTCAGAAGGTCGCAAAAGGAGATCGTGTGACCCCCGGGACACTGCAACTGTCATAAATGTGAGTCGGTTGCCAAGTGGTCCAATTTTGATCCCGTGACCATGGGGATGCGGCAACGGCCGTAAATGTGAAAAATGGTCTTAAGTCGCTTTTTTTTTCAGGGACCTTGCAACATTGGTCACTAAATGAACTGTAAGTTGAGGACTACCTGTACTGTGGATTTAAAAAGCGGCCACTGCCAATGCAGGCACCCCCCTTAAAAGTAAAAATTAAAAAGAAAAAGGCCTTCCTACATTCTCTCCTTCCTTTTTGAAATGATTTGCAGGGTTTTTTTTTCTTCTTCTCTGCTAAGATGCCTGTGCCCATTTGCAAAAGATTCAGCTGTCTCCCACTGCTGCACACTTTAGCTTAATTAACTTTTTTTATCTATGCGCCATTCGCAATCTCTCTTGCTGGCTTGGTGGCTATAAAAGCTTGTAACATTTCTGTGCTTTGTCAAATGACAGGCAGGTGGGTTTTGTCCAGGACATGGGAGGGAGAGAGGGGGAGAGAAGGAGAGAAAGAGAGGGAGAGAGAGAGAGAAAGGGAAAGGGAGAAAGAAAGAGGGAGAAAAAGGGGGAGAGGGAGAGAGAGAGAATGAAATTGGGGACAAGTAACCTTTGTATGTGTGTTTTTTTAAAGGTTTGACAAAGAGGGAGACAGTCAAAATGTTGTTTTGCCAATGCTTAGGTGTAGCTGACATCTGTCCTGCTTACCAGCAGCTGGATTTGAACTGCAGCTTTAAGGTAGAAACATCTGGCTTAATTTGAAGATTCCCATATTATCTGGCTGGATGCTGAGTCCTGGAGGGGGACGCCAAGACTTTTGGAAAAATTCCAGATCTTATCCAGTAATGGAAATATAGATCCTTCCATTTTGACCCTTTTCTCAGGTTCTGGATTGTGACCAGCATGGCAAATCCTGCAAGCCAGGTGTTTCTCAACTATGATAACTTGAAGAAGTGGGGCCTTCGACTCCCAGAATCCTCCAGCCAGTGTGATGATGCAACATGCTGGCACAGGGATTCTGGGAGTCCACCCATCTTAAAGCATTCTGGCTAGGGAATTCTGGGAGTGGAAGTTCTCCCATCTTAGAGCATGCTGGCTAGGGAATTCTGGGAGTTGGAGTTCACTTATCTTAAAGTTGCCCTAGTTGAGAAATATTGCTCTATAGAATTAGACATTGATCCACAGGATTGTCTGTTGCCAAAGCAAGTTACCTCCTTACCTTCAGGTTTAACTCCTGGTGACCTGAAACAGAACAAAAAGATTTTTCCTATTCTACCTTTGGATGCCTTCAGAGTCTTCCAGCTTAGCCTTCACTTTTGAAATTGATTTATTTAAAATATTTATATAGCTGCCCATCTTACAACCAACTCTACGCAGTTCCCTATCCACTTATTATTTCCTTCCAAGGACAAACCTGGCCTGATTTCTATGTTTATTTTTGAAAGTAGCTGGTGGTGTTTACATACCCGAATAGCAGCAAACTCCATAAAACATTGTGCAAACTCTTTAACTCGTAAACTACTGTAAGAAATGGGGTGACAGATCTAACGTTGCCCAACCTCTGTGTTCTTCATTGCTTAAACTGCCCTGGCGCGCACATAAGTGTCAATATAAACAATAATAAAAATGGATTAGGCCATATAGTCAGGTTAAACTAGGGCAGTATTTGAGTCAGCTAGTTCTGTTTTTTTTTTCAGCTTGGCAAATCATGCTGAATTCTGGAATTGAAGTCCAGGGAATTCTGGGAGTTGACGTCAATCTGTCTTAAAGCATGCTGGCTGGGGAATTCTGGGAGTGGAAGTCCACCCCTCTTAAAGCAGGCTGGCTGGGGGATTCTGGGAATTGAAGTCCACCCCTCTTAAAGCAGGCCGGCTGAGGAATTGTGGGAATTGAAGTCCACCCCTATTACAACATGCTGACTGGGGAGTTCTGGAAATTGAATTCCTCCCATCTTTTAAAGCATGCCTTCCCAGGGGAATTCTGGGATTTGAAGTCTACAGGTCTTAAACTGGCCAAGTTTGAGAAACGGCCAAGCTACCGTGTAGATTAATTGCTTTCATGTTGCAAGCCAAGAGCTAGCCTTGCAAATTTGCCCTCTCTCAGCCTATCTTCAGGGAAATCAACTTCCCTGTAAGGTGCCCACAGCAGGTGCTGAATTGTGAATTTGAGCAGCGCCATGTGTAAAGCCTTAGTCATTGTTGTTTTGTGCGATCCAGAAGAGAAGTCGCATAGCTTCCTGTTTGCACGTGAACCTCCAAATGCTGTTCTGGATGCTTTTTATGGAAAGGCAGGCTGGGGTGTCACCGGGCGCCTCCAAAACCGCCTGAGGCAGAAAACCGGATGAGAAGGTTTTAAGTCACCCACACACCTTCCGCAGGATGATTTCCAGAGTCACTTAGCAAATATTAATTAACTCCCTTTTCATCCAAAGTAAACACAACCGCTTCTGCTCCGTGGGTGGCCAGAGAGTCATTTTTCTCGTGGGCTTTGGATTCTTCTTGTGGAGTTTGAAAGGGACATTAAGGTCTATCCCCCCCACCCCAATCACTGGATCCTACATACTTGGTATAATTTTCATCTAGACTTCACGCTTTCTTCTGGGTTGGCCTACAACTCTAAATAAAGTCCTGAATTATCTGAATATTGGGTTTTCTGACCAAGATTCCATACCGAGACAGATTTGGACAGATTTTTATTCTTTTATTGTTTACAAACAATATTATTTTAATTAACAACTCAAAAAGGTGAATATATCTAATACTTCTGCCCTCCTCAGGCTTTCCCCACAACAACCCTGTGAGGTATGTTGGGCTGAGAAAATTAAGCCATGTTAGAGATTGATACAGGTATCCTGTTGCCCCATGATGGTCATCCAGTGGGCTAACAACCTTAATGCTAACCAGGGTTGAGTGCATTGTGTCAAAATCAACTAGCTCTTCCTATGCTTTTGGGTGAAGGTTGTTGTGAACACACCCATTGTGTTCTTTTACATGTGAAAATGCTGGGAATAGCTGTTTTCTTCCTTCATTGCCTGCAGGCTGGTATCACCTCTCAGATGGGGAAGCTGGTTTTTAAATTTAAACCTAAAAAGGAAAACAGACTTCCTTTTGTGTTAGTATATCCTTCAAAGTTTTTTTTTCCTCTCCTTGTTTTTTTGCAGACTAAATTGCTGAGGGTTGTTGAGTTGGTGGTTTTTTTTATTATTATTATAAATGTTCTGTCTTTTGCTTGCTTAGTTTCTCTTATCTGTCTTATCTGGGCACTTCAAGCGTATTCTGTGCCTTAAACAATGATCAGATTGTCATTCAGGAGTGATAAAGTTGGCTTATTGAGATGTAAAAGTCCCCTTAAATTTGGGTCTATGGTGCAGTTGCATAAAACCTCTGATCTCCAGCTTGGAAGATGGTCTTGAAAGATTATTCCTGCTTAGAGGGTGGGCGGTTTGAAAACCACAAAAGAGTAAACTTTTGATTTGAGATTTTTTTTTAAACAGAGGCTGGATGATAAGACTGCTGAACCTGTTTGATGTTGTAACAGCCATAAAGTAGAGACGATGAATTATAGTCCTGCCTTAGGCATAAGAGTTGGCTGGGTGACTTTGGGCCAATCACCAGGAGACAGTGAATTCTAGTCCTGCCTTAGACATGAAAGCCAGCTGGCTAACTTTGGGCTAGCCCATTTCTCATATCAACTCACCTTACCAGGAAAGTAGGAGGAGGAAAAATCTCCATATGTTCGCTGCCTTGAGTATTTGTCAAAATAATTGCCACACGCGCCTCCCCTGGCCACCGGGCTGCTAATTTCTTCTTCTGTTTTTGGCTGCACACAAGGAAAGCAGCAAAAGTCTTTCTTTCTCTCTCCCAAACTCCTCCAGAAATGAGTCTTTGGGACCCTGCAAGGCCTCCTGCTCCAAGAGGCTGTGCCGGCGCAACAGGTCTCACAAAGACTCCTTTCTGGCAGAGTTTGGGGGAGAGAAAGAAAGACTTCTGCTGCTTCTGCTATTTTCCTTGCATGAAGCCAAAAGTCTCTCTCCCCCCCCTGAGAACGGAGCTGGAGACGGTATTCTGCAGTCCCAGATAAAGAATGATCAATCGGTAGGAAAACAGGGTGGGGGATTTTCCTGCAGACTTTTTTTGGAGATTTTTCCCAGATTGGTTCACAGGATTTAAAATTATGAGTTTGGTGGTCCCTGAGATCCAAAAGGCTGACGACCCCTGGTTTAGATGACCTACAAGATCTCTTCCAACTCTGTTATTCTGTTAACTTCAGGTGCTTCGCAAGTGGTTCATCTTTACGCCGGTCGCAGTGTCCCTGGGTCACGTGATCCCCTTTTGCGACCTTCTGACCAGCAAAGTCCATGGGAAAATTCAGATTCGCTTAACATCCGTGTTGCTAACTTAACAGCTGCAATTTGGGGCTCAATTGTCCAGAATTCTTTCATGCATGAGGTGTGCGGTCTCCACATTTGACCTACAGATAAATAATGATTTGGGGATAATGATTTATTGGTATGGGATTCAGGATGTAAGGAACTGAATACACCCTAAAATCCCTGTTATTTTTTTTTTAAGGCTAATGAAGGCCTAATCAGTTATTAATTTATCCCAGATCCAACAGCTTGGGTATAATTGTGGGCTGTGTCATCCACCCCGGTAATTACTAGGTTATGGCTTACCTCAAGGAATGTCCTTAATTTGAAGGTTGAGCTCTTTAATTAATTATAGTCCTCTTCTTTGGGATAGATTGCCCCATTATGGGTCTTGTGGCAGATGTATTTTGGGGATTAAAGAAGTAAGCACCTTAAACTAAGCTGTCTTCGTTAAGGAGAAGGTGAAGTCTGTTAAATTGCACAGTGGAGTGTAAGGATTGAAGATGCTCAACAAGAGCTGGGAACATCAGTTCACACTGCTGCAAAGGAGAACATCAGTTGGAAGGGAAGTCTTGGAGGTCTTCTAGTCCACCCCCCCCCCCCCCCCCCCCCCCCGCTCAAGCAGGAGAGTCTAGATTAGTGGTGGCTAACCTTTTTGGGCTCCTGTGCCAAAAATTATGCATGAGCTTGCACACTCGTGCTTGCGTGCCAGCACCCAGAAAGCAATGTGCTCCCCCATGTCCCCTACGTATGCATGCACAATCCCCCTGCCGCCCCCCATTTACCTGCACTGCGCCTCACAGCTGATTTTTGGCCAGTTTGAGGCCTTTTTCAGACTACCGAAGGCTTCTGCAGGCTTCAGCAAGCTTTGCAGGCCGAAAACTAGCCCTGTTTCGTCACTTCCTGTTTTTCCGAAAATACCGGAAGTGACAAAACGGGGCTAGTTTTTGGCCTGCAAAGCTTGCTGAAACCTGCAGAAGCCTTCGCCAAGCCTTTGGGAGGCCGAAAAAGGCCTCAAACCGGTCAAAAATCAGCTGTGAGGCGCGATATGCGCAGTGAGGTAACTTGGCCTGCAGCTCGCGTGCCAGCACAAATGGCTCTGCGTGCCACCTCCGACAGGTGTGTCGTAGGTTTGCCATCACGGGCCTCTGATCATTTTTGAGAAATGATCCGGTGATGCACATCCACGGCTTCTGGAGTTACAGACAATATACAAGACTGTTGGCATGCACACAAGTATCTAGAGTTTTGGATCTAGCTATAGGATTGATTAGGTGTTAATAAGCTGGAGTCAACTCTTTAAAAGAGACCACAAAAATATTTTCCATGGCAATCTGTCCCTCACCTGGTCTTTGAGATCTTCAAACGTACCCCGTAACTATGTTAATTGAGCCCTTCAACCTTGCTACCCATCATCGTCTTTCCTGCCATCTTTTCCATCTTCAGAGTCTAAATAGGAAAACAGTTGTAAGGGACCTTGTAGAATAGCTTGACTCCCTCTTCTTTAGTGGCCGCCCCTGAGATATTGGAACTGCTATCATGTCTCCCCTCGTCCTTCTTTTCATTAAACTAAGAATACCCAGTTCCAGCAACCGTTCTTCGTATGTTTTAGCCTCCAGTCCCCGAATCATCTTTCTTGCTCTTCTCTGCACTCTTTCTAGAGTCTCCACATCTTTTTTTCACAGAATGACAAGAGTTGGAAGGGACCTGGGAGGTCTTCTAGTCCAACCCACTGCTTAGGCAGGAAGCCTTACAAGACAAAGGGTTATCCAACATCTTTTTAAAAACCTCCAGTGTTGGAGCATTCACAATTTCTGGTGGTAAGTCATTCCACTGGTTAATTGTTTCAACTGTCATTAAATTCCTCCTTAGTTCTAGGTTGCTTCTGTCCTTGATGAGTTTCCATCCGTTGCTTCGTTGTCCTGCCTTCAGGGGCTTTGGAGAATAGCTTGACTGCCTCTTCTTTGGGACCAGCCCCTCAAATATTGGAAGACTGCTATCATGCCCCCCCCCTAGTCCTTTTCGTTGAATTAGACATACCCAATTCCAGCAGTGTCATGGGTCAGAGGTCAGTGGGTATACTGTATAAAGAGAGAATTACAGGGCATAACCCAATACAGGTAGTCCTTGACTTACAATAGTTCATTTAGTGACCGCTCAAAATTACAATGGCACTAAAAAAAAGCAACTTACGACCTTTTTTCATGCTTATGTCCGATGCAACCTTCCCATGGTCACGTGATCAAAATTCAGATGTTTGGCGACCGACTCACATTTACAATGGTTGCGCTGTCCCGGAGTCACGAGATCCCCTTTTGTGACCTCCTGACAAAGGGGAAGCCAGATTCACTTAACGACTGTGTTACTGATTTAACAACTGCAGTGATTCACTTAACGGTGGCAAGGAATGTCATGAAACGGGACAAAACTCACTTCACAGACGCCTCAGCAAGAGGAATGTTGGCCTCCCTTGTGGTCGTAACTTGAGGACTACCTGCAGTCAGTTTGCACAACCTTTCGACGCTGTGATCCACCAATTGCCGGCAACGCACAAAGCTTGTGTTTGTGTTGCATCTGGAAAGTGATAACCTGGATTTAGTTATCGGCGTTCGCCCTGCTAAACCCGCCCGGATGGTCTTCCAATTGTATGGGCCTGTAATCCAACGGAGACCTTTGGAAAAAGATTCGGGTTCTGTTTCAGACCCTCAAACCGCAGACTCTGTCTGGATTTTTTTTTTTATCTCTGGTATGTCATGTTTAGCTTGGGCTTTGCAGAGTTTGTACAAACCCAGTTGTAGTTATTGTTCAAAGCCCAGCTGAAGATACCGCACAAAAATAATTTGTGCCGCTAAGTTGGTCGGACGAAGCAGGCTGGGAGCCATGATTTTAGGGAAAAACCAGCTACACTGTGTATTTTGGGTCAGGGAACAGTGTCTCAGCTACAACACAAACATATTATGCTCACTGCAAATGAAAGGCAGGAGACAGGAAAGGAAAAACGCAGGAGTTTCTGCTCTAAAAGATAAGTTTTTCACTGCCTTCTCTATCTGATGCCTTCCAGATGCATGGAGTTCACTGTTGACCGCTCTGGCAAAGAATTCTGGGAACTGAAGTCTGGGATATTTTAAGAAGAGACTGGACAACCGTTTGCCTGAAATGGAATAGGGTTTCCTGCCTGAGGAGGGGTTGGACTAGAAGACCTCCAAGGTCCCTTCCAACTTAACTCCTCTCCTCTCCTCTTCCTGTACCTATTCTATTTTGTTCTGTTCTGTCCTTATTCTATTCCCATTCCCTATTCCAGTGTTGGCAAACCTTTTTGGCAGCGAGTGCTGAAACGGGAGCATGCACACGCGGGCAGGGGAGTGCTGGAAACTGGAAACTCAGCTTCCCAGCGCACACATGAATGCCGTGGAGGTGCTCTTCCAGTTTTTGGTGTTCCCGCGTGCGAGAAAACCAGCTGGAACCCAGAAGAGCAAGAGACGATGGCTGGCGTGCCCAGAGAGATGGTTCTGTGTGCTATTTCTGGCATGTGTGCTATGGGTTCGCCATCACGGCTCTACGTTCCTATTCTATTCTCATTCCCATTCCATTCCATTTGACTGATAGACGGAGGAAGGTGGCTTAACATGCCTCCATCCTCTCCAAGATAATCTAGTGGTTCTAACCAAAGGGGAGGAATTGGGCAAGATCCGGGCTGTAGTACTCCAAATGACCACTAGATGGCAGCAAAGTATGTCAAGAAAATCTAGAAGGTGTCCATCTAGGGGTTACCCAGAGTATTGCAGGCTAAATTCAGGTAATCTTTGATTTACAACCATGCGTTTCATGATCATTCGAAAGTGCAACGGCACTGAAAAAAGCGACTGACTTATGACCATGGCAGTATTTCCAGGATCACATAATCCAAATTTGGAAACTTGACAATCGGCATGTGTTCACAATAGTTGCAGCATCCTGGGATCACCTATCCACCATATGTGAGTACATATTTGTGAGTTCCCATAAGGAAAGTCTTGGGGAATCCAGATTTACTTAATGACCGTATGATTCACTTAAGAACACCAGTACATGCTGACATACAGGACTGCGCGTAACTACAGGTAGTCCTCAACTTACAACAGTTCATTTAGTGACCCTTCAAAGTTACAGCGGCACTGAAAAAAGTGACTTGCAACCATTTTTTCAGTTAATGACCTTTGCCACATCTCCATGGTCAAGTGATCAAATTTCAGACGCTTGGCAACTGACTCATATTTATGACGATTGCAGTGTCCTGGGGGTCACATGATCCCCTTTTGTGACCTTCTGACAAGCAAAGTCAAGGGGGAAGCCAGGTTCACTTAACAACCAAGTTACTAACTTAATAACTACAATGATTCACTTAACAACTGTGGCAAGAAAAGGTCATAAATTGGGGCAAAACACTTAGCAAATGTTTCCTAAGAACATAAATTTTGGGCTCAATTGTCATAAGTCGAGGACTATACCTGTGCCAAGGCGGGGGGAAATGATGTAAAATTGGGCATGGCTCACTTACAAATTGCCTTGCTTTATGAGCAATAGAAATTCTGCTTTCTGGTTTTGGTCATAAATCAAGGACTCTCTGTAATATTGGAAACTTTGCAAGGCACCTCATTTAAAAAGATAGCTTGAATATATCAAAAGGAGAGTTCTCTTTTGCAAAAATAGCATTTCTCCTTGCTTGCTTTCAAAACTGCCGTTCCTTTTAACTGTAAGATTTAGTCTGTCAACTGATGGCTTCTTGACAATATACAGGTAGTCCTCGACCTACAACCGTTTGATTTAGTGACTATTCAAAGTTAACCACGGCACTGAGAAAAGTGACTTGTGCCATTGTTAACACGGTAGCAGCTTCCCTACAGCCACATGATCAGAAAATTCAGACGCTTGACAACTGGCGTGTACTTATGACAGTTGGAATATCCCGGAGTCATATGATCCCCTTTTGCGACCTCCTAACAAGCAAAGTCAATGGGGAAGCCAGATTCACTTAACAGCTGGATTACTAATTTACCAACTGCAGCAATTAACTTAACAGCTCCCTGAAAATAAGACCCTGTCTTATAGTTTTTTTTACCACCAAAAAAGGCACTGGGTCTTATTTTCAGGGGGATGTCATCCACTGACTAACCTCACTTGCATGTGTTGCCCGCAGCCTCCTTTTTGCTGTCAAAGGCCTTCAGGAACTACTACTACGGCCAGCAAGACTTTCCTGAAGGCCTCTGCCGCCGATAACAGAGCTCAGGATCGATCCGGAGCTTTGTTATTAGCTCCAGAGGCCTTCAGGAAAGCCTTGCCAGCCTTGCTGGCTGCAGAAGAAACGGGCCAGCAAGGCAAGTGCGAGGCCTGGCTACAACTGACCAACTGACCACCCCATCCCCACCCTAGCTTAATTTTTACCCATCCACTCTGGAGCGGGTGAGATCTTAATCAAGGCTTATTTGGGGGGTAGGGCTTATATTGGGTACACATGTAAAAGGTCTAGCTAGGACTTACTTTCAGAGTAGGTCGTGTTTTCGGGGAAACGGTATGACAAGAACGGTCGTAAAGCGAGGCAAAACTCGCTGAACAACTGTCTCACTTAGCTCAGTGGCGGTGGTAAGTTGAGGTCTACCAGTAAAAGGATTCAGTGCTGAACAGCCCAAGGTACACAATCTATAAGCAGCTTATTTTCATACGCGAATGCTTTTAATTATGATTTCCCCAGATCCTATTTGTTTCTTAACCTCTAAAACTCTTCCAAGCTGGACTTCTTCGGTGTCGCAATTCCCTTCAAGGCCCATTCAGTTGTTGTATCTTCTCTCTTGGAAATTAAAAACAAAAAACAAAAACGAAAATAACAAATGGAAAAAGGGTTATTGTTCTTAGATCTGGAATAAGTGCCTCTCGTTTCAAGTCCTCTGAGGTTTGAACTTTGCCTGGCTGTTGTTGTCTACAATTGCAAACACAATTGTGCCAGGGAAACAATGACTTGCTGAGGACTTGCGCGGCTGACACGGCATCTCGGAAAATCCATTAGGATGGCCGTAATTTGAAAGGCAGGCAAAGAGAGAAAATATTTGGTGGAGAATTTGGCTCTTGCCCAAGATACACTCGGCAAAACATCCATCAGGCCATGTGGAAAGATGCCACGGAGTAAAAGTCCTGTGGTACTTTCGTGAAAAAAATAAAAAATAAACCACAAGGAACTTAACGTGTGTATACACACATACACAGTCACACCAACAGAAACTAGGTACAGTTCCATGCAGGAGTCTTAATTCCCTCCCCTCCGCTGATCAGAAGCTGATCAATATGCTAAATCAGTGTTTCTCAAACTTTGCAATTTGGAGATGGATGGACTTCAACTCCCAGAATCCCCCAGCCAGCCTGCTTTAAGAGGGGTGGACTTCCA
>NW_020769354.1:1644044-1660034 GCF_900518735.1 Pseudonaja textilis
CTCCCAGAATCCCCCAGCCAGCCTGCTTTAAGAGGGGTGGACTTCCAATTCCCTGGGACACAGCAACCATCATAAATATGAACTAATGTCCAAATTTTAATCACATCCGCACAGAGATTTGCAACTGTCGTAAGTGTGAAAAAAACCCGGACACCGGTCCCTTTTTTCCCGTGCTGTTGTAACTTCCCACAAGATTACCAGTCATCAAATCGGAGTCCAGTCGCATGATGACTGGCTGTATAACATGGTAACTTTTAGCCGTAACAGCCAGGGCCTATTATAGCAATAGCACTTAGACTTATATACCATTTTATAGTTATTTTACAGCCCTCTCTAAGCTAAACCGCTGTCAGCCTCTTGCCCACAACCAACTGGGTCCTCATTGTACCCACCTCAGAAGGATGGCAAGATTCAAACTGTCAAACTGCAGCCAGCCAGCAGTCAGCAGAAGTAACCGGCAGTACTGCGCTCTAACCACTGCACCACTAAATAATGGATTTATGGTTGCAAATAAATACTACATTATTATTATTATTATTATTATTATTATTATTATTATTAATTTATTATTTATTATTAAATAATGTATTTATTAAATAATGTATTTATGATCTTAAGGACTACCCGTATAGTTTTGTGAAATCTCGCACACATGCTCATCTAATAAGAAAAAAAATGGGTCTGTTTGATACTAATGCACCTTGACTTGGTTGTGCAAAACTGAAGAGGGATTGATGTAGGTTTGTTCACAAGCAAGCCAAGAGAATCACTAGCGCGCACACACACACACACAGCCTTTTCTGTCCACAGCCGCTTTTCTTGGCTTCTAATAACTGGGGAATGTGGGCTGGAATGAGCTATTTAAAGGCCAACCAGGCCTCTGGTTTCCATCTGTGGCTGGGAGAATGGGGTGAGGGTGGGGGGGGCTTGGTTTTCCTGAAATAGCAACCCCCCACCCACCCACCCCAGCCCAGCCCACAGGCCATCCTAACTATTTTTGTGTCTCCTTTTTATTCCCAACGCCCCCGAGACTGATTTCTAGTTTGATTTCTTCTTTTTAAATTTTGCACACCCAGGCTGGCCTTGTTCAGCCCTCTTCCTATGCTCGCCTGAAGCGTGTAAGAACATAGAATGATAGGATTGGAAGGGACCTTGGAGATGTTCTAGCCCACCCCACCCCTCCCCCGCCCCGCAACCCCGCGCAAGCAGGAAGCCCTATACCATTTCAGACAAATGGTGGTTCAATCTCTCCAAAACTTCCAGTATTGGGGCATTGGGAATAATGGAGGCAAGTAGTTCCACTGGTTAATTGTTCTCACCGTCAGGAAAGTTCTAGGTTGCTTCACTCGCTCCTTGATTAGTTTCCATCCACTGCTGCTTGTCCTTCTCTCAGGTGCTTTGGAGAATAGCTCGACTCCCTGAGTCCTTCTTTTCATCAAACTAGACATCCCCAATTCCTGCAACCGTTCTTCGTATGTTTTAGCTTTCAGTCCCTCTCATTCTCTTTGATTAGGGCCCTTGGTGCTCTATGAACTTGGTGGCTATCTTACAGACATTTCGTGACCCAGCTAGGTAACATCATCAGTGCTAGTAGGGAGGGGATTTTCAGAGGAGGAGGAGGACGACAACTGTGGGGTCCTTGGCGCTCTCTGAGCATTGGTTTTTCTTGCAGATGTTTCATAACCCAACTAGGTGACATCATTAGTGGTTGAAGGGAGTAGGGTTTACTCTTATTTTTATATACAACTGGTTTGCCATGCTGGTGGGTGTGTTCTTGATAGTTTCTTGATTAGGCTGTTGTTTATTGTTGGTTTGTTCGTCTGAGTTGGTAGTTTCTTGGTTTGGGGTATTGTTTAGTTTACTTTATTGTCAATGCACCGGTACAAGGAAATCAAACACCATCTTTAGTGCACACCATGAGCATGAAAATAAACACACACCCTTCACACTCCACACATTGATCCGAAAACCCCCAACACTGCGCTATACAGCAGAATTCAAAAGAGCTACTGCCCTGGGATAGAAGTTGTTTTTCAGCCTATTTGTCCTTTTTTTATTATTATTATCCTGTACCGTCTGCCAGATGGTAATAGTTCAAATAAAAAGGGGTGCCCAGGATGAGATGGATCTTTGAGAATGTTTTGAACTTTCTTAAGGCAGCGGGAGCTATGAAGCTCTTCCAAAGAGGGGAGAGGGCAACCCAGGATCCTCTGGGCAATGATGTTAACCCTCTGGAGTGTTCCTATCTGCCACTGTGCAATTGGCAAACCATACAGAGGTGCAGTAAGTTAAGATACTCTCTATGGTGCAGTAAGTTAAGATACTCTATGGTGCAGCGGAAGGTCATCAGCAGTTTTTCATTCAGTTGTTTTCTGAGAAGCCGCAGGTAATCTAATCTCTGCTGGGCCTTTTTGACCAGGGCTGCAATGTGAGCACCCCCAGGTCAGGTCGTCTTTTAGAGTAACACCCAGAAATTTAAAACTGGCCACTTGCTCCATTCGGTCTCCATTGATAAGCAAGGGCTGGATGTCTGATCTGTTTACACTTCGGTGGATGGCCTAATGTTCATTTTGATGTTCACCTCTGCTTAGCTGAGTATAGATGGCTGGGAAAGAGATGCTTTGGTGTTGGGTTTTCTCTTTGGCCTTTTGATTACAGTGTCTGTTTTGAATGATGTGTAAATGTTGCTTATCCAAACGCACCTGTTAATGGTTGTGTAAATGTTGCTTCTCTGAATGCACCTGTTGATGGTTGAGTGCCAGACTTCTAGAAATTCCCTAGAGTTTTTGGAATTGGCTTGGTCTAGGAGGGTCACCGTTTCCCAGTTGAAACTATGGTTGAGTCTGTCCACATGTTGTGAAATTCAAGAGTTTTCATCATGTCTTCTGGCTGCTAGTTGGTAGTGTTCATGAATGCGCTTCTGCTAGTCTTCTGCCTGTTTGTTCTACAAAGTGGCTGTTGCGGTCCTTACACTGCAGGTTTGTATATTAGGAGTCCCCAAATCTTTTGGCACCAGGGATGGGGTTTGTGGAAGACAATTTTCCCAAAGAACCGGGACGAAGGAGAAGCGCACAACCTAGATCCTACACATGTGCAGTTTTGCTCACCTGCCACTCATGTCCAGCTGTGTGACCTAGTTCCTAACTGGCCATGGACAGGAACTGATCTACGGGAACTCCTGTTATAGATAACTCCTGTTTTTTCTTCTGGGTTTTCTGGGTCTTGTGTACTTCTTAGGATGCGTTAAAGGGTGTTAGTTGGTTTGCTTGCTACAGTGATGCCATGTGGTTGTAGGAATTCGTCCTTCCTCCTTCCCTCCCTTTTTTCCTTCCTTCCTTCCTTCCTTCCTTCCTTCCTTCCTTCCTTCCTTCCTTCCTTCCCTCCTTTCTTTCCTTCCATTTTTTTCTTCCTTCCTTCCCTCTCTTTCTCCTTCATCCCTTTACCTTCCTTCCTTCCATCTTATCTCTTTCCCCCACTTCTTTCCTTCCTTCCTTCATCCCTCTATCTTCCATGCATTCATCCTTCCTTTCTTCCCTCTCTCATTCCCTCCTTCCATCTTTCCTTCCTGTTTTCCTCTCCCTCCTTTCCTTCCTTTCTTCCTTCCTATTTTCTCTTTCTTCTCCCTCCCTCCCTCTCTCGGTTTCCTTTTCAAACACAGCGGCCAAATCAGCCCATTTTTCAAAGGTCCACAAAACCCTGAAACATAACCAAACCATAAGTACAGAATTGCCCAACAGACCAAGCAAAAAAATGAGCTGAAGCAAACCAAATTCAAATATTTTGTGCAACTATAGCCCTGGGGGCTTCGCTGACCTGGCTCAACGTGTTGTGCAAAGCAGGCCCTTGCAATGGATATCATGGTGGAAAAATTTCAGCAAAGCCGGAATTGATTCCAGTCACCTTTGAAAGAAAACGGATCAGATTGTTCCAGTTAGGGGCAAGTCAGTTTCTCCCTGTCCTTTCCTTGATCCGGTTTCTGGGGATTCCCCTTTCAAAGGGTTGAATAAAGGTAGCCCTTGACTTAACAACCATTTGTGTAGTGACCGTTCAAAGTTATAACCCCACTGGAAAAAGTGAATTATGATTGTTGTTTTTTTATATTAACCATTGCAGCATCCCCGTGGTCATGTGATCACTTGAAACTTTCAAGAAGAGACTAGATTGCCATCTGTCAAAAAGGGTGTAGAGTCTGCTGGGCAGGGGGGGGGTTGGACTAGATGACCTATAAGGTCCCTTCCAATTCTCCAGGGTGCTGAGCAGAGGAATCCAAAGAATTGGTTAACTCTACCTTACTGCCCAGAGACTGAGTCCGTTTAAACTTTGTAGCCACGCCTCTCTTGGCTGTGTCCCAATTTTGACTCAGTCTTAGCCCAAGAGAGACGTGTTTAGCAAGAGTGCCTCAGAGAAAAAGGCTGAAAGTTGAATTCTTTGGATTCTCACGGAGGACAACTGGAGGCTAGAGCCGATTGCAAGCAGTGAGCACAAGGCACGCACAGCAAATCGGCTGGGTCCCCCAGTCTATCAAAACAGCTGCCGCAACAATCATCTGTTCGGCGGGCGAATGGCACAACCACCGCAACAAATCAGCTGCTTTTCGGCAAACGGCGCTATTTTTGCTAATCTGTAAAACCTGTAAAATTCGGCCATTTGGCATCTGGCATGTACTTATTACAGTTGCTGTGTCCCAGGTTCACTTGATCATCTTTACGACTTTCTGACAAGTAAGTGAATCTGGTTTCCTTGTTGACTTTCCTTGTCAGAAATTGGCAAAATCATGTGATCCCGGGACATCATAGGCATCATAAAGACATAGAATTAACAGTAACACTTAGACTTATATACCGCTTCATAGTGCTTTGTAGCCCTCTCTAAGTGGCTTACCAAGTTGGCAGCTTGCCCCCAACAATCTGGATCCTCATTTTACAGACCTTGGAAGATGGAAAGCGGAGTCAATTTTGAGCCGGTCAGGATTGAACTCCTGGCAGTGGGCAGAGTTGCTTGCAATAGCAATAGACTTATATAAGCGGATTAGAATCAGCATATTTCCCCCAACAATCTGGGTCCTCATTTATCGACCTCAGAAGAATGGAACGCTGAGTCAGCCTTGAGCTGGTCAGGATCGAACCTCCAGGCTATGGGCAGAGTCAGCCTGCAATACTGCATTCTAGCCACTGCACCAACACGGCTTTCTTCCCTCCCTCCCTCCCTCCTTCGCAAGCAATAGCACTTAGACTTATACACCACTTCACAGTGCTTTACAGCAGGGGTCCCCAACCACCGGTCCCCGGACCAATACCGGTCCGTGGAACAATTTCTACCAGGCCGCCGGTTTGCTGGGCGCCGCCATCTTGTTTTGATGAAAAAATGCTTTTCCGAGTAGAAAGCAGCGTTTGGGCGCTGAAAAGAGCCTCGCGCCTTAGGTTCCTTGGGGGGGGGGCGGCTTTGAACAAAACTAAGGCGCGAGGATTCTTTCAGCACGCATGGCAAGGCGAGCTGAACGACCGTCCCAAAGCCGTCGCGAAGCCCATCGACACAGGTACAAAGGAGTTGAAGGTGGCGGGAAGAAGCAGGGGACGGCTGGCTGGCCGGTCGCTCGGCTTGCCTTGCCATGTGTGCTGATGCCGGTACCAAGCCGCGGATGATTTTGTGATGCCGGTACCGGGCCGCGGATGATTTTGTGATGCCGGTACCAGGCCGTGGCACAAAAAAGGTTGGGGGCCACTGCTTTACAGCCCTCTCTAAGCGGATTAGTGTCAGCATATTGTCCCTAACATTTTAGTCCTCATTTTATTGACCTCAGAAGGATGGAAGCCTGAGTCAACCTTGGTCTGGTCAGGATCAAACTTCCTGGCTGTGAGCAGAGTTAGCTTGCATTCTAGAACATTGTATTCTAACCATTGCACCACTGGGGCTCTTACTTGGGTCCACCTGTGAAAGCTGAGATGGCAACAACCTGAGATATTTTACTCAGAAATGGAATGCCAAAGGTTCGCGCATGCGCTGACAATTGTTTGGAAAAACTATTCTTGTTTTTATCCTTTTGTCCATTCAGGTTAACGTGGGGCGGCTGGCTCCTGTGCCCGGTTTTAGTATCCTGAAGGCATCACCAGTGTGTGGAGTCCGCGCCACACCTGCCCCCTACCGAATCACGGCCTTTACCTGTGTGCTCCAGTGTTTCCCCTGCGACCCGTCGTGTAGGAGGACCTCCTGGGCCACCTCCGAGTTCACGCAGCATTCGGTGGCACCAATGGTGAAGATGACCCGGTCCAAGACATTCCAAGCTTACTTACCTTCGTGCCATCGCACGTACAGCTGCATCCATTGCAGAGCTCACCTGGCCAACCACGATGAACTAATTTCAAAGGTAGGCCATCCTCAAGCAGGGAGGACTGCTAGAGTGCCTGGGAAATTGAACAATCCAGAAAAAATTTAACAGATGTTTCATTTAACAGGTCGCCCTCTACTTAATGACTGCAAATTTATGTAGCTAAGTGAGACATTTGTTAAGTGAGTTTTGCCCCATTTTATGACCTTTGCCCTGGAAGCAAATTCCTTGTGTATCCGATCACATTTGGCCAGTCAAGAATTCTATTCTATCCTTTGTTGCCACAGTTGTTAAGTGGATCACTGCAGCTGTTCAGTTAGTCACACGGTTGTTAAGTGAATCTGGCTTCCCCCTTAGCTTTCCTTGTCAGAAGGTCACAAAAAGGGGATCACGTGACCCCGGGACAATGCAACCGTCATAAATGTGAGTCAGTTGTCAAGCATTCAACTGTAAACCACATGATGCTGTGAGAATAAAGAACAGGAAAGCGCAGGGGACGGTGGGAGGGCCGAAACTGCGCTTTTCTCCTTTCTCCTCTCAGCTGATTGTAAGACAGTGATGGCGAACCTTTTCAGCACCGAGTGCCCAAACCAGAATGTGCATGCATGTGTGCGTGCCGGAGCACCAGAAAACCAAAGACCAGCTGGGCAAGTGCGGACATGCCTGTTTTGGGGGGCATTTTTCAGGCCTTCGGGCCATTCTGGAGGCATTTTCAGGCTGGTTTTGTTTGGCTATTTTCAGGCCATTTTCTGGGCCATTTTTGGCCCAAAACCAGCCTGAAAATGGTCTGAAAAACAGTCTATTTTCTGGCTGGTTTTTTGGTTGTTTTCCAGCACTCCAGTGCCCGCGAACACCACCTGGCTGGCATGCCAGAACCCAGAAGAGCAGCTGGCGATGGTGTGCATACCCACTGAAAGGGCGTGGCACTAGTTTGCCATCTCGGTCATAGGAGCTTTGTTTTTTACTACTGGTTGGGGTGAAGGTTCGAGTGAACCAGGTGGAACCAGTAGCATTTCACCCCTGATCTCAGCTCTGCCAGGGTACAAACAGCAGCCCCTACGTTCCTTCCCCAAAAACTCTTATTCAGTGGGTCATCTTTGGAAAAAAAAAATCACCTCAGATAGTCCTTGACTTACGACAGTTCATTTAGTTACAAATGAAAGTTCAAAGTTACAATGGCACTGAAAAAAAATGGCCATTTTCTCACTTATGGACCCTTTGCATCATCCCCAGGGCCACGTGATCCAAATTCAGACATTTGGCCACGGACTCATATTTATGACGGTTCCGAAAGAGTCATGTGATCACTCTTTGCGACCTTCTTCCAAGCAAAGTCAACGGGGAAGCCAGATTCCATTCACAACTGTAGTGGTTCACTTAACGTCGATGGCCAAAACAATCATACATCGGGCTGAAAAAAGGACGTTCACAAGTGTCTTGCTGCGCCAAAGAAATGTTGGGCTCAGTGGAGATCATAAGATGAGGATTTTGCATTGCATAGGAGTGTGGTGGGTTTTTTTTTTTGTACGTGAGCATGTGTTGACAAATTGTGTTGTCGGGGCAGGCGGGGGAATAGTTTATCCATAGTTTCTATTTCAAGAAAGTAAATGGATTGCTTGAGGCTTTTTAATCCGGTTTCCTTAGATCCAGGAAGTAAAATGTTTGTAAACTTTCATACTTTTTTTTAAAAAAAATTTGTGGGTTCATTGGGTGTCCTTCTTTCTGGCAGGTGCAAGGGTGAATATTTTTATTTGATTTTATGGCTTTTGCTTCTCTACGGCCCTGGGTTTGATTAGGAAGAAGATCTACATTGTGGCTTTGTTTTACGGCCGAAATGGAGCCTGGTGGGGTAAAAGCCAAAGGAGTAAATGCGGTTTTGTGGGTTCCCTCTGGACGAACATTGTATGCTTCAGGGTGTGACTGTGGCCTGAAGTTGTTGCGCTTTTTACCCTGGGAGAACTCGGGTGATGAAATTTTGGAAATCACTGGAATGTTTAATTTTATTTCTTTCCAGCATTTATGAGGTGTGGCTAACTAACTGGGCTTGTAAGGATTTCGGCTGGCCTCAGCTATACGGTTAATCCTTGACTTGCAACATTTCAATTAGCGACCGTTTGAAGTTACAGCGGCTCTGAAAAAAACGGACTTATGACCGTTTTTCACATTTATGGCCGTTGCAGCGTTCTGATGGTGGTGTGATCAAAATTCAGGCATTTGGCAGAGGACTCGTATTTTACGATGGTCACGGTGCCCCTTAATGACCATGTTACTAACTTAACAGCTGCAGTGATTCTGAGGGTGCTGCAATGGTTACAAGTGTGAAGAGCAGTGCCAGTGTAAATTTGAACGTCCGCTAAACAAGCTGTTGTATGTCGAGGACTACCTGTATATTGATAATGAGGACTAGGAACTTGGAACATTTCCAGCGACACTCTTGCTGAAAAGAGAGCTCTTTAAACCCGCTTTGGGCGCAACAGTAGTTTCTCTGCATGAGAGCTTGCTGGTCTTGCATTCTTGATTTATAAACTTTCCCAGCCAGTTTCTGACAAGCGAAATCATTTGGAGGAAGTCAAATTCACCGAACAACCATGTGATCTGCTTAACAACCACATAAAAAATGGTTGTAAAATCGGGCACGGTCCCATGATGTCTCACTTAACGACTGCATTGCTTAGCAACAGTCGTTCCCGGCCCCAATTGTCATTGTAAGTCGAGGACGACCTGAATTTGCATCTGGAACTGGACATTTTAATTGAGTTCCACCCGTGCATCCAAGATATATCATAATTCCAACCTAACAATCTGGTTGTTTTGGGCTTTTTGTTTTTCATAGTTTGATACTGAATTTTTTTCCCCCCTTTAGAAGAAATGAACAATGTACTGGATTATGGAAATATGTCAAGAATGCTTTTCTGGCATCCTACATCATCATCTTTCCTTCAAACCAACCAATCGCAATTAAAGTGCCTCGAAAGGGAAATATTTGTAGCTGAAAAATAGGACTTGTGAGATCTGAGCTGCAAAACTCTGGAAACCCACTAGAGGACAGCACTGAATCCTTCTCGCTGCCATCTGCTGGTTATTCAGAGTTCTGCAGTCCAGATATGGTTATCCTCTAGGAAAAACTTGAAGAAAAAAAAAGGTCTCCATAAATCTCTTTTAATAATCCAATAAAGAAGAATGCCTCTACAGGATTAATTCAGCCGTTTTTTTTAGAGGCAAGCAGATAATCTCTGCTTTTATTCTGGACACAATAGAATATTACCCTCCATCCACGTAAACTCATCCCAGCCCCGGCTGTAAAAGTAGTCTTCGTATTACAACCGTAATGACACCTGGCTCTCACAGTCACAACTCACGATGGTCATAAATCTGGTCTCCCACATGACCCGTCCAATTTTATGACCTTCTTTGTGGCAGTCATAAAGTGACTGGACTGCCATTTTTCAGAAATGGCGTAGGGTCTCCTGCTTGGGCAGGGGGTTGGACTAGATGACCTACAAGGTCCCTTCCAACTCTGTTAATCTGAATCTGACTGCCGTGGTCATTAAGTGGATGCTGCAGTGGTTAAGCAAACATGTGGTTCACTGTGGGCCAGTTTTGTCAAAGCCTAAACGTTAAATTCTGATTTTTGGCAAAATTGTTGTAAAAGGCATCACATGGACACAAGTTGGAAAGGTACATCTCCAAAAATGTGGATTGGTTGCTGTTATTGTCAACAGGAATTGTGGTCAAGTGGCTGCGGGGAACTTCACATTGGAGTCATAAGAACAAGTAGTCCTCAACTTACGACCAGAACTGAGCTCAAAATTTCTGTTTGTCAGCAAGATATTTGTTAAGTGACTGTTGTCCCATTTTACGACCTTTCTTGCCACAGTTGTTAAGTGAATCACTGCAGTTGTTAAGTTGTTAAGTGAGTCTGGCTTCCCCATTGGCTTTGCTTGTCAGCAGGTCGCAAAAGGGGATCATGTGACCCCCAGGACCGTCATATATAGGAGTCACTTGCCAAGCGTCTGACCATGGGGGATCCTGCAACAGTCGTAAGTGTGAAAAACAGTTCTAAATCGCTTTTTTTCAATGCTGTTGTAACTTCAAATGGTCACTAAATGAACTGTTGTAAGTCGAGGACAATCTGTGTAGCTATTTCGGATAGCTAAAGTGGAATTGTAAAAATGCAATAAAAAAGAGTTTGAAGCAGGGAGAGGAATTGAAACCCTAATTTATCATTAAAATGTGATGTTTCAGTATTGTTTATTTTTTCACCAAGTTTCTAGCTCTTATCATAGCATAATATGGGAGCAAGGATCTATCTGTCTGTCTGTCTGTCTATTACATAGATTTATATCTAGATAGATATCTAGATAGATATAGATATAGATATCTATACATCTATATATAGAGAGATCTATATAGAGAGAGATTGAAAAAAGACCTGAAAGCATGAATAGAAGAGATGATTCCACCAGACTGTCAATCATTTGGAAGCCTGCACTCTCAAACAAAAAAATCTCCACACCACAAGCAGGCAAACACCTGGGCACAAACAAATTCCCCCCTGATACCTCCAGCTCAAAACACACCCCAACCAGGCACCCAGATGAAACCTAGCTTCCTAATAAATGATAGCCGTCCGTTTACTCGGAGCCAAGCCGCACTAAAAGCCTCCAATACAGGAAACACAATGTTGCCTGCCAATCAAGACACAAAAAAAGCCACAAAACAGAAGATATTAGAAACATCAATCAAGCAGAACACAGCCAACCCCAAGACCAATAAACACAGACCAAGACTCCCAACCAATCAGGATGAAGAAAAAAACCATTGAGGCACAGCAGTAAGCTAGCCCCAAATTTAAAACAGAAACGGCTGTGAAAGTCTGACTCACAGACAAACACAATACAGAAGCCTGATGATGGCAGATGAGATTCTGCCAAAACGTTGCTACAACTTTAAAAGCACAACTGTAACGATGTTTCCTGGAGGTCAAAGTTGCACGATACCAATCTAATCTTTTTTGTTTTGTGTTGCCTGTCTCAGCAGAATGAATGGCAATTCCCTCCGCCTCTTGTAAGATGCCTAAAATAGCATTCTCACGAAGCGAAAGACTTAATCTTATCAGGGAAGAATCTGTTTCTGTAAAAAGAATTAGCCTGCGAAGCTCAAAACACTCTCGTCACAAGCATGGGAAAGATCTGATTTGTCACTGCCAATTTGCGTAGAGGGGTTTCGCTTAGGACAGGGGTGTCAAACTCAGTTTCATTGAGAGCCACATCAGGGTTGTGTTTGATCTCAGGGGAGGGGGGCGCGTGGCCGAAGGGTGTGGCCAACTCGATGTCACACTCATCAAGGGTCTGTTTTCAGCCAGGATAGCCTCCTGCAGCCCTCTGACAGTGAAAATGGGAGTTCGGGAGCCTGCGTGGCCGGCCCAGACTGTTTTCGCTGGCAGAGGGCTGCAGGAGGCTGTCGCGGCTGAAAACGAAGCCCGGGAGAGCTGTGTACAGCTTCCACAAGCTCCATTTTTGTTGGCAGAGGGCTGCAGGAGGCTGTCGCGGCCGAAAACGGAGCTCCATTTTCGCTAGGAGAGGCACCTGGGCCTTGAGTTTGCCACCTCTGACTCAGTGGTGGGATTCAAATCTTTTTTACTACCGGTTCTGTGTGCATGGCATAGTGGGCGTGGCAGGGGAAGGATACTGTAAAATCTCTGGTCAGAGGTTCTCTGAACTACTCAAAAATTTCTGCTACCGGTTCTCCAGAACTGGTCAGAACCGGCTGAATACCACCTCTGCCCTGACTTGGGATAAGCCGTTGCTAAAGTGAGGTGCATTTGTGTAGGCTTGCACATGTGTGTGTGTGTCCAGCTATTCCTTGACTTAGCTACAGTTCTGTCAACGTTCCAACTAACCAACTCCAAACCCAGAGGTGGTCTTCAGCAGGTTCTGACCAGTTCTGGAGAACCGGTAGCGGACATTTTGAGTAGTTTGGAGAACCGGCAAATCCCACCTCTGACTGGCCCTGCCTCCATCCCTTCTCTGCCTCCCATTGAGTCCCAGCTGATTGGCTGAGTCTTCTTTGGTTGCCCTGCACATGAGAACAGAGCTGGAAAGCAGGCTAGTGGGCTGGGGAGGGAATTTTACAGTATTCTTCCCCTGTCACGTCTGCCACGCCACGCCCACAGAACCAGTAGTAAAAAATTTTTGACTCCCACCACTGCTCCAAACCATTCAACTCGGAGACAAACAATTCCTCAAAAGTTCCATTTTATTTGAATTGTCCTGTTGGCACATCTGAGAAAACCCGAATCCGACACTTCTGGGTTTTCCCCTCCCAAAAGAAAATCAAAGATTCATCCCCTGCATCCCTCAGTCTGTCAAGTGGTGGCCCAATCAAATCTTCATCCTAACTGGAGACATCCCTCCAGACACTCCTCTCCAGGTGCAGGGCAACTTGTCCTTGACTCTCTGAGAAAATGTTGTTGTGTTTAGTCTTCTACCCCATTATGAAATCCCCGCTCCCAAATTCCCAGGCACTCAATGTGGCAGCTTCCAAGCTTCCAAGTGAAATACGGCTTCCAACACTGACAAGTTCATTTTAGTGACCGTTCAATATAACGGCATTGAAAAAAAGTGACTTAGGACCATTTTTCACGGTGATGACCTTGGCCGCCTCCCCATCATGTCATCAAAATTCAGACGCTGGGCAAGCGGTCCATATTTATGACTGTCGCAGTCATCCCGGGGGGGGGGGGTCACGTCATCTCCTTTTGCGACTTTCCGACAAGCAAAGCCAATGGCCAATCCAGATTCACTTAACAACCGGGTTGTTAACTGATCAATTGTGGGCACTCCCTTAACCGCTGTGGCAAGAATGGTCGTAAAATGGGACATAGCTCACTTAGCAAAAGTCTCACTTCACAATATAAGGACAGTAATATTCAACTGTTGCTATAGGTAGTCCTTGACTTATGACCACAATGGAGCCCAAAATTTCTGTTGTGAAGTGCTAAGTGACTTGTATCCCATTTTACGACCATTCTTGCCACAGCAAGAAAGAGGCACCATTGGTTGCTAAATTTTTGGACTCTCCGAATTTTTGTTTCGACTAGCAGAATTACGATCCTGTCTCGTGCCTTTTTCCTCCACTGTGAGTAATAAACTTAACCCTGTAGTACAGATGGTCCTCAACTTACAACATTCATTTAGTAACTGTTACAATGGCACTGAAAATAGTCACTTATGACCTGTCTTTGTAACATCCCCATGGTCCTGTGATCAAAATTTGGATGCTCTGCAACTGTCTCCTATTTATAATGGTGTGGCAGTGTCCCAGGTTAACATCGTCCCCCTTTGCGACCGTCTGACAGGCAAAAATCAGTGGGGAAGCAGAGATTCACTTAATAAGCATATTGCGATCTTAACAACTGCAGTGATGTGATGACCCAAAGGGGCGTGGCACAAAGGCAACGCAGTCACATCAGTAAGAAAAGTCCCTTTAATACCTCCAACTTTGCCCCCAATGTCTGGTTACTTTTGGCTGGAGAAAAAAAACTCTCCCAAGAACTGTCTTTTAAGTGGAGGAAATTCAGTCCGAAAACTACATATAAACTGGAAATAAAAATCCACACAAACCACGCTGCAGTAATTAACTGGACAGGGCAGGAGAAAGAATTGCAGACTTGAAAGCCCAGCAAAACACACACAGTTGGGAAGACACCAGGAACCCAGATAAGCCTCGACGATACTAGATAAACTCACAATTTGCTCTCAACAGTTGGCTGTGCGCAAACTCCCCTTTTAAACACTGTGTTCCCAGCTGCAGCTAATGAAGGGAATCGGGGCCCTTTCCTCACCCAGAAGCCACGCAGCTCACGTTGCTCCCTTCTCTGTTCCTCCCTGCGTGCCCTGGGATGAAGAGGGGGTGGCCCTGGGTCTTCCTCTGAATTTCCTCTCCCCTGCTCTGCCCAGCTGGACTTTGCTCTTCCCCAGTTTCTAACGGAGCCACACTCCCACTCCCTGTCAGCTGCTCAGCCTCCCCCTCTGAATCAGATTCCGACAGGGGTATGACAAGTGATTTACTTAACAACTGAGGCCAAGATAGGTCATAACATGGAGCAAAACTCACTTAGCGACTCTCTCGCTCATTGACAGAAATTTGGGGCTCTATCTGTGTCGTAAGTCGAGGACTCCCCGTAAATCATGTCAGTTGCTACCTGAGTCACACTTTTCAAGAGAGGATGGGAGCAGAGCCTGCAAGCAGACGACTCGTGTGTGTGTGTAATAATGTTTTGTTTATTTTTTTCTTTCTTCAAAAAATCCACCTACCTGATGCTATTTTGGTTTCGTTCTCTCTCTCTCTCTCTCTTTGCAAGCATAAAAAAATAAGATTTCTTTCCTTTGCCTTTGACTCGTCTGTCGTGTAAGCAAGCGAACTGTCAGATAATTGAGGAAGATTTATTGGCCTCCTGACACATTTGTGAATCCACTGTCTCTGTTTTGTGCGTGTGTTTGTTTTCTTCCTTTTACTGCATCTGTAGCAATAAATGAGGGTTGGCATGAAAGATGCCTGAACCGCTTACTGCTTTCTTTTTTTTTTCTGTTTTTCTGTTTTGTTTTTTTGATCCTCCTGACATCCATTCGGAGGCCGAGAAGAAGGCGCCGCTGACAGATTAATTGTGTAGTTGTCACAATCTGTGCCACTTTGGGAGCTCAACTGACGTGTCTCCTCTTAAGACGTGCCTCTGACACCGTCGCCTCCCTTGGCTGGCTGATCAGAAATTCCCTCTTGAGACTTTCGCGTCGGGGAAACACCCGGCTTTGAAAAACTCAAAATGGCGGAACAACCAGGGATATATTTTTAGGGTGGGTTTGTCCCTTTACACGGGAACCAAGGAATAGACAGGTAGTCCTCGAGTTAACGGCCACAATTGAGCCCCAAATTTATGTTGCTCGTTGAAACATTTGTTCAGTGAGTTTGTCCCATTTTACGACTTTTCTCGCCGCCGCCATTAAGCGAATCACTGCAGTTGTTAAGTTAGTCACATGGTTGTAAAGCAAATCTTGGCTTCCCCATTGACTTTTGTTTATCAGAAGGTGGCAAAAGGGGATCACGTGACCCCAGGATACTGCGAGCATCATATGTATGAACCAAGCATTTGAATTGGGGATGCTGCAATGATGGACTGTTATAAGTCGAGGACTACCTGTGTGTGTGTGCGTGTACACTGTATGTATGTGTGTGTGTACACTATATGTGTGTATACACTATGTATATGTGTGTGTGTATATGTATACACTGTATATGTATATACTGTATATGTATGTGTGTATACACTGTATGTATGTATATGTGTGTATGTGTGTATACACTGTATATATGTATGCCTGTGTGAGTATACACTATATGTATGTGTGTATACACTGTATATATGTGTGTGTATACACTATATATGTATATGTGTGTGTGTATACAATGTATGTGTGCGTATACACTGCATGTATGCATATATGTGTGTAGGAATATTCTTTGTTTTTCATGTAAATACAGCATATGTGTATATGTATAATGTATAATGTATGTGTATAAAATACATATACACATGGCTAGCCCCAGACTTATGACCACAATTGAGTCCAAAATTTCTAAGGAGACAGCTGTAAAATGAGTTTTTG
>NW_020769354.1:1660044-1675306 GCF_900518735.1 Pseudonaja textilis
AATTCTGGGAGTTGTCCACCATCTTAAGCACGCTGACTGGGGAATTCTGCAAGTTGAAGTCCACCCATCTTAACGTTTCAAGTTTGAGAAACTCTGGTCTAGACACTGAACAAAATAATCCTAATTTTGGTATGGTTGCTTTCCAGCAAGCAGCAAAAGAAATATCTGGCAATTCCCGTGGGAAACTTAACAAAGAACTCTCTCTTATTTCTTTTGAGCAAATCCGTTCTTATTTTCCATCAGTGGGCTGTTTTTAAACTCCTCCATGACGAAAATGTGCGCTTTCATGCGGCATAGAGCTTGTTCTGCCTGCACCTTTAATGCAAACCAAATGCTTATTTTTCCAGATGTTAAAAACTCAGGACATAAATAGAATGTTTCACTTTAAATAAAGGTGGAGCCCTGTAGAGGAGGCAGGCCATGCTCAGAACTATGGTTCTTGATTGGCTCGCTGGACCTCGACTGTATTTGGTACCTAATTTAAATTTAAAGAGACATGACAACTACTGGAATGATATTAATTTTAGAAAATTTGCTCTCTTTACAGCCAAAAATAATCCTGGAATCAGGTTGCATAAAATCGTTTTGTAAATTAGATAATCCTCATCTTATGACCGTAACTGAGTCAGAATTACGTTTGTAAGTTGTGCCAGTCATTTATCAGATTATCACATGCCCAACCCAATTTTGTGACTTTCTTGCCACGATCTTTAAGTGAATCCACGGTTGTCAATGAACATTAAAGTTGTTAAGCGAATCCATTGTTTACAATGGGCTTTTTTTTTTTGTAAGATATTGCAGAAATCGCTTTCCAGCCAAAAATATTGGAAATTGCAAGCATTTGATTGAGGGACACTGCAAATGCCCGTAAATATATGACTGGTTGTGAAGTGCCCAAAATACACTATTAGATGTTTGAATCTCCATCGTAAGAACAATTTTGGGGGGGTCCGTCATAACTTTCAACTTTCACTAAGCGACCAGGCATAAATCAAGGACTACCAATTGGGAAATATCTACTGATTTATCTTATTTATATAGCTGCCCATCTTATACCAAAAGCAACTCAGGGAGGAGTACAAGAAAGCTATCGCACGTGATCCTCGACTTATGACCACAATTGAGCCCAAAATGTCCGTTGCTGAGCAAGACCGTTGTTAAGTGAGTTTTGCCCCCTTTTACAACTTTTCTTGCCATAGCTGTTAAATGAATCCCTAAATTAGCATTTAGTCATTAAGCAAATCTGTCTTCCCCGTTGACTTGGCTTGCCACAAGGTCGCAAAAGGGGATCACTGCAATCGTCATAAATACGCGTTGCCTGCCAAGCTCCTGAATTTCAGTCGTGTGGCCATGGGGATGCTGCAACGGTCGTAAGTGTGAGAAATGGTCATAAGTCACTTTTTCGAGTGCCTTTGTTAACTTGTTATGGTCGTTAAACAAATGGCTGTAAGTTGAGGACCTCCTGCACATGCCAATGTGTTTTTTTTCCTTGTTATTTATAGCACAATGCTAAATATAAATTTCCCTTTTTTAAAAAAAATCTGTATTTCAGATCTCTTCTCCTCCTCTCCACCCTTCGCTGTCTCGGCTTTTGAGTTTTTTGTTCTCCTGAGCTGACAAATAACTTGTGTGTTTTGTTGAATACTGGTCTATTTTTTTTTTTTCCATAAATGCTCAAGTCAGATACAGTTCCATCAACTATTGGCATCTCTTGGCACAGAGCTATTTTTGCAAAAAATAAAATAAAAATCTCTTTTTTGAGTTAAGGAGAAACGTGTAGATTGGTGTGATAAGAGCACATAAGCAAGAAAAAAAGGGGGGAAATTCAGAAATGGCTAAAGACTGTCCAGCAATTTCTTAACGTGGTTTTTCTCCACCTTGGGTGACTTGAAGATTGGTGGACTTCAACTCCCAGAATTCCCCAGGCAGCATGGGGAATTCTGGGAGTTGAAGTCCCCCGTACCTTGTTGCTGCCCAAGTTGAGAAAAACTATCTAAAAGGAATATACCTTTTTTTTTTTTTTAGAACTGCCTTTCTATACTACCCACTGAGTTTAATCAACATTTTTTTTTATTTTCTCCTATTTTTGCTTGCCTTGCAGTCTTTCCAGGGAAGTCAAGGGCGGGCCTATCTCTTCAATTCAGTGTGAGTGTTTTTGTTTTTGTTTTTTAAAGTGTTGTGGTCGTTGGTCTTCATCAAAATATCTCACCATAGCTTTTCAATCACGGCTGCCTGGTCTTGTGACAAAATTAGCCAACAGACAGGACTGTTCACTGCAATAGTTTTAACCTTTCTCTCCTTTTTAAGGCTATCTGTAGCTAGAGGACTAAATAAAACTTCCAGATGGGGAGGAAATTATCTTATTACTGAAAGATAAGCTGTAAGGAACAGCTGTGTTACTCTTAGTGGCTTGCCTTGCTGATAGCAGAGAATAACAGGGTGACAGAATAACAGAGTTGGGAGGGACCTCAAAGGTCCTGTAGTCCAACCCTCCCTGCTCAAGCAGGAGAATAACAGAATAAAAGAGTTGGAAGGGACTTTGGAGGTCTTCTAGTCCAACCCCCTGCTTAGGCAGGAAACCCTACACCACTTCAGACAAAGGTTTGTCCAATCTCTAAAACCACCTGTGTTGGAGCATTCACAACTTTTGGAGGCAAGTTGTTCCACTGATTAATTTTTCTAACTGTCATGAAGTTAGTTTAAGATTAGTTTTTACCTGTTGCTTCTTGTCCTGCCTTCAGGTGCTTTAGAAAATAGGTTGAATCCCACCCCACACAAACTTTTTGGAGGGCAACCCCTGAGATATTGGAACACTGCTACCATATCACTTCATTTCATTAAACTAATTAGGAAATAAAAATGGAACACAATCATAGGGCTGGATAAGAATTCATCGTTCTTCTAATCAGAAATGGTGTAGGGTCTCCTGCTTTGGGCAGGGGGTTGGACTAGATGACCTACAAGGTCCCTTCCAACAATCGATCCAATCTCCTGTCCCAGGCAGGAGACCTTCCTGGACTATCCCAATCAAATGGTTATGCAACCTACTTTAAATAACCTCCAGTGATAGACCATTCACAATTCCCGAAGACAAGCCATTCCACTGGTTAACTGTTCCACAGTAACTGTCAAAGAATTTCCTCCTTATTTTTAGGTTGGTTTTCTTAATTACTTTCTATTCATTGCATCTTCTCAAAAACCCAGTTAGTTGAAACGTTGGTTTGAATGAGCTTAACTCCTCACAGGGATGTGGGGTTTTTTGGTTTTGTTTTTTTTTAAATTTGGAAGAAAAATGTAGTTTTTTCATGATTTGAACGAAGGCCTATACAGAATATAGTTGTCTTTCTCTACAATGGAAATCTTGATAAGCTGCCTAATCGCAGCGTTTCTCAAATTTTGCAACTTTAAGATATGTGGACTTCAGTTCCCAGAATTCAAGTCACACTGGCTAGGGAATTCTGGGAGTTGAAGCGCCCATGGCTTAAAGTTGAGAAGCGTTTACCCTACAGCATGAGTCTCCAAAGTTGGCGATTTTAAGACTTCTGGACTTCAGTTCCCAGAATTCCCCATGCTGGCTGGGGGAATTCTGGGAACTGAAGTCCAGAAGTCTTAAAATCGCCAACTTTGGAGACTCCTGCCCGCCCTAGGCACAATCCCAAGATTGCCAACAGCCAGTTCAATTCAAGTTTTTCCAATCTTGGATGCGAAACATTTTCTCCACAATTTAGTTTTTCATGAAAAAGGGTGTGAGATTACAAGAAACCGGGCTGCCCCTGGCCTATTGGGGAGATAAATGAAGACATGAGATTAAAAATGGAAAAAAAAATGACAAAGACTTAGCTACTCCTGTATGCTTTTTTTCTGTACAGGTTATCCTTGTTTAACAACCACGATTCAGTCTGGCAACTTGGTTGTTAAGGAGAATGGTTGCTAAGTGGAATCATAACTCTTGTTATGATGAAGTTTCTGCTTTTCATTGCTTTCTGGACCAGAGAAGGCCATAAATGCAAAAATTGGTGGCAAAGTTTATTTGCCATTTGTCTTAAATGATATAGGGTTCCCTGTTGGAGCAAGGTCCCTTCCAACCTGTTATTCTGTTATTTGTATTTATTTATTAAGTTTGTCTCGCTGCAAGGTGAGGTTATTTTCTATCATGATTGTAACTGACGGCAGTCGTTAAACAAGGCAGTTGCTAAGTGAGGCCTGTACCTAAAACCAGGATACACCTACTGTCAGGGTTCCGGCAGTTACTCCAATTAAATCATGAGCCTCGAGTCACACTCCCAAAACTAAAGAGGATTTATTTGAAGCTACCATTCTACCTCTGGCACTAACGTGGGCGTAGTCAACTCTGAGATGTCATTCACTGTCATCCTCGATCCTGCTTTTCCCCCCAGCCCTCTGGGTGTATCATCCAACGAAACATGTCCATAGCCAAGAGTCATCAATCATGCTCTCCAATTAGATGTTTTCGTGGCAGAAGCTTCAGTCATCTGATCATCCTACCCCCCCAGATATGTGCAAAGATTAGAAAGCAAAACTCTTAACACAAAGATTGTCAAGTTGTCCCAAACTGTAAAAATCTTCTGCCTCCCTAAAAATAGGGCATTATCACGGCTGGGATTCAGCCGGTTTGGATTGAACCTGGCGTTAAATTTACATCTGGTTCACCGAACCGGTAGTTGAACCAACCGGCTGGCTCCTCCTGCCTCTCCCCGGAGTCTCCACGCGGCCCATTTTGTATGCAGGTCAGTGTAGGGTCTGTGCGGGGACTCTGGATGTTCTGGAAGTCCAGAAATGGGTCTGTTTCCAGCTTCCAGAGGGCCTCCAGAGCCCAGGGGAGACCATTTTCACCCTCCCAGAGGCCTGAGGGAAGCCTCCGGACTCTGGGGAAGGCGAAAAACTGCCCTCCCGGAAGTTCCAGTAGGCCACGCCCACCATGGCCACGCCCACCCAGCAACTGGGCAGAGAACCGGTTGTTGGGATTTTTTGAATCCCGCCCCTGGGCATTACAACGATCCATATCTTTTGAAATAAACAAATATTGCATGGTTTGGATGTCTCCTCCTTGGATCTTGTGAGATCTAGGGCAAAACCTTGCCTGGTACAGTGATGTGGCCTGAAATTGTACAAGGTTTGATGTGAGGTCACCCATCACACCGACCCTAATAATTGAATGTAATATTTGAACGCTTAATTCATTTTATTTGGGGGCCTCCATGGGGTGGGATTCTACCGGTTTAGCCCTGTAGCTCCAAAGAGCAGATGACACCGAACCTGTTCGATCTGAAGATCTTCTTTGCTTCAGTTGGGCCCACCTGCCCACCCGGGCTCTAGGCTGTCCTTTATTCCCTGCTAAAGCAACCTTAGTTGCTTTGCGTGGCACAGCTGAGTGCCACGCATCAGCAGAAGGTTATTGCTTGCTGGAGAAGTTGGTTTACCAGGACTGCGTATGCGCACACGGCAAAGCGCATGCTCACCAAACCGGTTGTTACGGCGGTAGGATCCCACTCCTGGGGACATCCATGGGTCCTGGGTGCCAACCCATAATGTATCCTGACTGTACATCAAAGGTGCATAATCTACTAGTAATAAAAGCATCTGTGAGATATCTCAATATTAAATATGATGATGCTCTGGGAGACATGCATGGTTTCGGCCACGTTTGAATCAATCAATGAATCAATCCGAATAAAGCTGGGAGGGACCTTGGAGGTCTTCTAGTCCACCCCCCTGCTCAAGCAGGAGACCCTATACCCATTTCAGACAAGTCTCTGTCCAGTCTCTTCTTAAAAACCTCCAGTAATGAAGCACCCACCACTTCTAGTGGCAAGCTGTTCCACTGGTTAATTGTCCTCACTTTTAGGAAGTTTCTCCTTAATTCCAGGTTGCTTCTCTCCTTGATTCGTTTCCACCCATTGCTTCTTGTCCTGCCTTCAGGTGCTTTGCAGAATAGCTTGACTCCCTCTCCTTTGTGGCAGCCCCTCAAATACTGAAATTCTGCTATCATGTCCCCTCTTGGTCCTTCTTTTCTCTAAACTAGCCACACCTGAATTCTGCAACAAGTTCTTTATATGTTTTAGTCTCCAGGCCTTTAATCATCTTAGTTGCTCTTGTTTGCACTTTTCCCAAAGTCTCAACAACTTTTTGGTAATGTGAAGATCAAACTTGGATGCAGTATTCCACACGTGGCCTTACTAAGGCTTCCTAAAGTGTATTAATATTTCACATGAATTTGTAAAAAAAAAAAAAAAATCTATGTAAAATTTGTGAAATGCCTCCTTAAAGCTGACTTTGTTTTTTTAATATTTCTGTAATATACACCCTGGAGAAGTGATATCACCCGTGGTGACTTTATGAGGTGTGGACTTCAACTCCCAGAATTCCCCCAGCCAGCCATGCTGGCTGGGGGAATTCTGGGAGTTGAAGTCCACCCTTCTTAAAGGGATCGCGTTTGAGAAACACTGCTCTGGAATACAGCTGGTAATACTTGACAACCTGTGACAAAGTTAATAACTTGCTCCTTCGGTGAAATTAAGCTTTCTCTCTCTCTTCCCATCCCCTTGTTCCCTGCAGAGTCAACGTCGGCTGCGGTCCTGCGGAGGAGCGAATTCTGCTAACGGGACTTCATGCAGTGGCTGATATTTACTGTGAAAATTGCAAAACTACACTTGGTTGGAAATATGTGAGTGGTGAAAGGTTGCTTTTTATTCTGTTATCAAGGGCCGTATATATATATATTTTTTCCCCCTGAGACTCTCTGGCTTTCAGAGAGTCGGTCAGTGACGGTATTTAGCCAGTTCGTACCGGTTCAATCGAACCGGTAGCAAGGGTTTGGCATGGGTTGCCAAACCAGTAGTAACTTCTGGCTGGCCACGCCCCTGACCCAGTGGCTCCTCCTCTCCCTGCCTGGTCAGTCCTTATCGCGCATGCGCAACGCTGTGTACATGCGCAACATCGTTGACTCGCCCGCCCAAGGGGCTTGCCTGAGTCCCAGAAGGCCCCCAAAATGGTTAAGTTAGTTAACATGGTTGTATAAATGAATCTGGTGTCCCCGTTTGGGGACTTTGCTTGTCAGAAGGTCCCAAAAGGGTATCCCAGGACATTGTCACCGTCATAAATCCAGTAGTCCTCAAGTTACGATCACAGTTCAGCCCAGAATTCACGTTACTAAGTGAAACATTTGTTAAAGTGAATGGACTGCCGTCTAGGACTTTTCTTGCCATGGTTGTTAAAATGAGAATTTCACAGATAAGCTTGTAACCCTGGTTAAGTGAATCACTGCGGTTGTTAAGTGAATCTGGCTTCCCCCCATTGACTTTGCTTGTCTGGAGGTTGCAAAAGGGGATCACATCATAAATAGGAGCCCGTTGACACTTGCTACGGACACCTGCTACAGTCATAAGTGTGAAAAACTGTCCTTAAGTCCATTTTTTTTAGTGCCATTGTAACTTTGAGCAGTCACTAAATGAACCGTTGTAAGTTGAGGACTAGCTGCACTTAATTCTCTCTGGATGTTTCCAGGGAGCTGTATGCCATCCACCTGAATAAGTTTAAGGGCATTTTAATTTTATTAAGCCTTTTAGATGATACTAAATGCAGGCAGCAGAAGGAAAGATCATAGAGAAGAAAGGGCAGAGGGTCAGTCATCAGTAACCGAGTTTAAACATGCTTGGGATAAATAAGATAGATAAATAAGTGTTCAAGGAAAAAAAATAAAATTAAAATACAGGTAGTCCTCGACTTACAACTGTCCATTTAAGGGACCATTCAATGTTAATGTCAGGGTTCCAACCAGTGGTGGGATTCAAATTTTTTTACTACCGGTTCTGTGGGCATGGCTTGATGGGTGTGGCATGGCTTGGTGGGCGTGGCTTGGTGGGCATGGCAGGGGAAGGATATACTGCAAAATCCCCATCCCCTCCCCACCCCACTAACCTGCTTTCCAGCTCCGTTCTCCTGCGCAGGGCAACCGAAGAAGACCCAGCCAATCAGCTGGGACTCGGGAGGCGGAGAATAGATGGGGGCGGGACCAGCCAGAGGTGGTTTTTGCCGGTTCTCTGAACTACTCAAAATTTTTGCTACCGGTTCTCCAGAACTGGTCAGGACCCGCTGAATACCACATCTGGTTCCAAGTAATACACCCATAGCAAACAGAACTCCGAAGCAAGTCAATTTCTCAAAGAACAAGTTTTATTGGATATATCATATTGGCACAGACTGGTGAAAACCGACACTGAAAGGTTCCCACGGTTTTCACCTAATTAAAAATGAAAGTTTTTGCCCCTTTCCCCAAACAATCAGTCACATGGTCCGATCGAGGTGCCGTCCAGCCTCCTGGTAACGTCACTCTTCCTCTCTCTCTGACCAGGTGTGAGAATGTCCTTGGTTCCCAAGAGAAACTATTTTGTTTCGACTACAAAAAAAACCAGCTCTCTCTTCCCCCCCCGCCATCCCTCCACTCCAGTATGGCAACCCTGGAGCCTCAAAATGGCTTCGGCCAGGTTAGTTTCAGGGTTAGCAGTTAAAACAGCTGTGAAAAATGTGACTTGGAATCATTTTTCACACCGTTGCCAGGAATGGGATTCTACCGGTTTAGCCAAACTGGTAGTTCCAGTGAGCATTTGGCCCTGATCCCCTGCTCCTGTTCTTTCCTGTGCTTTATTTCCTGGTGTTTTTTTTTTAGCACAGCTGGTTCACTGTTTTAGACCCCCGGGGCTGCAAGTAGTAGGTAAGTCATTGTGTTGAAAATGGGCTTTTTAAAATTGAAAGCGCATGCGCGAAGCGAAGAGCACGCTCACTGAACCGGTTGTTCTACCAGTGTCAGGACTCCAGCAGTTACCCCCATTTAAATCATGAGTTTCGAGCCAAACTTCCAAAACTTAAAAAGGATATCTTGGGAGTTAACTCAACAACGTGCCTGGGTGCCTGAGTGTATCATAATTCATATTCTCCAATGGGACACATCCATAGCCCAGAGTCATCAATCAATGCTCTCCAGTTAGAATTTTGTGTGACAGAAACTTCGGTCACCTAGTTACTATCTTTGAAGACATTTATAGAATGCAGTTTCATTTTTGCAAGCTGCTACACTGCTCCCTTTCTGTTGGTAACTCTAAAAAGACCATAGAAATATTTTATGAGTTGACAACTGGTTGAATCGCACCACCCCGTGGTCCTGTGATCCGAATTCAGGGGTTTGGCAACCGGTTATGATGGTCGCAACATCCCGGGATCACGTGATCCCCTTTTGCGACCTTCGGAGCAGCAAAGTCAAAGGGAAGATTCACTTAACAACCAGGTCACTAACTTAACAACCGGAGGAGGGATTCACAACGGCAAGGGAGATCATAAAATCGGCCAAGACTTTCATTTAACCCCTGTCTTGCTTAGCAGCATACATTTTTTGGGCTCAATAGTGGTCATAAGTCAAGGATGACCCGTAATTATTATTTTTTTTTAAATTAAAATCATTTAAAAATTACAAGGAAATAAATGAATAAAAAAGGAAAAAAAGGGTTGACTCGATGAAAGAAAAGGACTGGGTGTTTTTCTAAATGTTCTACATTTTCTATGTTGCCAAGGTGGTTTTCTTCAGCCTTGCTGAGAGCAGCTTGACACAAACCAGAAGGCGGATATTTATCTGTTGTGTTATATGCTGAGTTGTGATTTCAGTAGGAATCTATCTTGCTAAATAACTTATGGGGTTTTTTTTGCTGCCAAAGGAAACACAGACTTTCAAATAAAGGATAAATCCCTCCGCATCCTACACGTTTTGAACAACTAGATTATATTTGTATACAGATAAATTACAGCAGTTCATTTTACAACGGTAAAAGTGGAAAAAGTGACTTATGACCATTTTTCACAGTTACGACTTTTGCAGCATCACCATCGTCACGTGATGATAATTCAGGTGCTCGACCACTGACTAACATTTATGACAGGTGCCCAAAGTTGTCCCAAAGTCATGCGATCAACTTTTATAACCTTCTGACAAGCAAAATCCACGGGGAAACCAGATTTACTTAATAACCCAAGTTACTAACCTATCCACTGCAGTGATTCACTTAACAATGGTGGCCAGAAAGGTCGTAAAATGGGACAAAGTTCACTTTTCAAATGTCTCACTTAACAGTAGAAATGTGTGGAATACCTGTAGTATATGTCGGGCACTTTACAAATAGTCCTTGACTTACGACCCGAATTGAGCTTGGAATTTTGGTTATAAGTCGAGGTATCGTGTGTGATCGGGCCTTTTTTTTTAAAAAAAATAAATTATTTTATGTTGGTTGTTAAGCAAACGTGGCAGTCTTTAAGTGAATGAATGCAGTGGTCATTAAATGAACCTGGCAATTGTTAAGTTGAACGCTGGGATCATAATCTGACTCAGTTCTAAACACAAGAAACTGGCAAAAAAATGACAGCGTCCCCAAGTTCACATGATGAAAATTTAGATGCTTGCCAACTGACTCGTATTTATGACGGTTGCAGTGTCACATCATCCCCTTTTGCAACCTTCTGACAAGCAAAGTCAATGGGGAAGCCAGATTCACTTAACAACTAAAAAGGTTGTAAAACGGGGGGAAATTCACGTAATGAACGTTTCACTTAGCAGAAATTTTTGCTCAATTACGGTCACAAGTCGAGGATTACCTGCAGGTTGTAAGTAGCTTTGGGGTGGAGGGGGAAGGTGTCATAATTTCAAACAGTTGCTCAACAATCGGTCGTAAGTTGAAGACCACTTGTAATAAATAAGCTTATGAGCTGGATTTCTGCAGAACAGACTCTCAAATGGACACTTTAGACCTGGGCTATTTTAAGAAAATACGTTATTCTCAATTTTCTCACCATTTACGTCTGTGGCTTTTCACACCAAGCAAAGTGTTTTGCGATTCAGGCGCCTCGATTCTGTCGAAACTCTTATCGAGCTGCTCCTTTGCTACACTATAAATAGTCCTCGACTTGCGACCGCAATCATCATCTTTTAACCACCCCCTATAATCTCTTGCGAGGTGGAGCCTGGGCAACTGAATGGAGCTGAGTGTTTACTGGCCGGATGCCGTTCCTGTTGCCAGTGCGGAGTTTTATTCGGTCGATATATTCTCAAGTGTGCCCAAAAGAGAGAAATATCTGCCTGTATTTAGGATCGAACTCACAGCCTCCTGATTGTGAGGTGAGAACTCCACCTCTAGGCCACTGCACCACTCAGACTTATGACCGCAATCATCATCTTTTAACCACTCCATATAATCCCTTGTGAAGTAGAGTCTGGGCAACTGAATGGAGCTGAGTTTTTACTGGCCAGATGCCCTTCCTGTTGCCAGTGCGGAGTTTTATTCGGTCGATATATTCTCAAGTGTGCCCAAAAGAGAGAAATATCTGCCTGTATTTAGGATCGAACTCACAGCCTCCTGATTGTGAGGCGAGAACTCCACCTCTGCGCCACTCAGACTTACGACCGCAATCAAGCCCAAAATTTCTACTGCTCAGCAAGACGAGGCCTCAGGGAAGTACATCCTGGGGAACTAGTAAGACGGCGAGGGGGATCCCAAGACAGCTGATTGTTGGAACAGCTGATCATCGGGTGGCGGGGGGGGAAATACCGCAAGGAGTGACTGGGCGGGCAGCCAGCAGTGTCGTGCATGTGTGATAAGGACCGACTGGGTGGAGACGGGCGGGGCCAGCCAGGGGCAAAATTTGCAGATTCTCCAAACTCTGCAGAATCGGAAGAACCGGTTCTACAGAACTAGACCAAACCGGTAGAATCCCATCCCTGGTTCCCCCACCCCCCCACCCCGCCCCGTTTTGTGATCTTTCTTGACCGTTGTTAAGTGAATTGCTGCTATGATTAAGTTAATCACAGGAGTGTTAAGTGAATCTGGCTTCCCATTGTCAGAAGATTACCAAAGGTGATCCCATGACCCCAAGACACTTCAGCTGTCCTAAGTACATGTCAGTTGCCGAATATCCAAATTTTGATCACCTGACCACGGGGATCTTGCAACGCTCGTAAGTGAGAAAAATGGGCAGAAGTCACTTTTTTTCAGTTCTGTTGTAACTTCGAATGGTCACTAAAGAAATGGCTGTAATTCAAGGACTACCTGTCTAGTCATAACTAGGGGTCTTGGGTCAAAATCTAGCAAATAATAGTTCTGTCCATTCGAAGAAGTGATCCACCCTTCTCTTTAGAAATTAAAAAATAAAAACCAGTGTTTAGAATTACAGCAAGGCCCTAAAGTTTCGTTCCAATAATTCATTCATTATTCAATTCAAATATTTATAGCGTGCCCTAGATCGATACATCTTAGGGTGAGGCACAATCGATAGAGAATAAAAGCCGAGCGGGGGGAAAAGCAACCTTGATCAAAACAAAAGCGATACACCAAACTTTCTCAATTCGAGAACCTTCCAGATGGGCTGGCTTCAACTCACATATTTTAATTTTTTATATTTTATTTTTGACGAAACCAGAATAGAATCGAGTGGATAGGATGGGACGAGGGATAGGATAGGAATAGGAATAGAATAGAAAGAAGAATAAGAAGAATAGAAATAAGAATAAGAAGAATAAGAAGTAGAATAGGAATGAGAATAGGAAGAAGAATAGGACAGGAATAAGAAGGGAATAGGAATAAGAATAGAATAGGAAATAGAATAAAACAGGACAGAACAGGACAAGAATAGACTAGGAATAGGGATAGGATGGGATAGGGATAGAATAGAATAGAATAGAATAGAATAGAATAGAATAGAATAGAATAGAATAGAATAGAAGTTGAAAGGGACCTTGGAGGTCTTCTAGTCCAACCCCCTGCATTTCCTGATATTTCCTATACTCATGATGGCGAACCTATGGCACGTGTGCCACAGGTGGCACACAGAGCCATTTGTGCCAGCACGCGAGCCGCAGGCAAACTTACCTCACTGCGCATGCGCGCGCCTCACAGCTGATTTTCAGCCTGTTTGAGGCCTTTTTTGGCCTCCCAGAGGCTTGAGGAAAGCCTCTGCAGCCCAAAAAATAGGCCCATTTTGTCACTTCCTGTATTACCCGAAGTGATGAAATTGGCCTATTTGGGGGGCTGCAGAGGCTTTCCTCAAGCCTCTGGGAGGCTGAAAACCAGCTGGGAGGTTCAGTGCAGGTAAGGGAGTAGCGGAGGGGATTGCACGCACGTGCGCAAGGGGGCAGGCGCATTGCCTTCTCGATGCTGGCACACAGGCACGCGCACAATTTTTGGCACAGGAGCCCAAAAAGGTTAGCCACCACTTCCCTATACCATTTCAGACAAATGGTTGTCCAATCTCTTCTTAAAAACTTTCAGTGTTGGAGGCATCCACAACTTCTGGAGGCAAGTTGTTCCCCTGATTAATTGTTCTAACTGTCAGGAAATTTCTCCTTAGTTCTGAGGAGAGTCACGATGCAAGCACGCTCCTCCTGTAGGTGTGACACTGCCACAAACATACAAAAGTGGGAGAGTTTATGGTGCCATCATTATTCCCTTCGACAGGATTTTGAAAATTGGAAAAGAAGGATGTATTAGATTATTATCTTTTTTCAAACTTGACAACGTTAAGATGTGTGGACTTCAACTCCCAGAATTCCCCAGCCAGCCGGCTGGCTGGGGAATTCTGGGAATTGAAGTCCACACGTCTTAACATGGCCATGTTTGAAAACCCCTGTATTAAATCAAGGGGTGCTAGGACGAAAATGGGCTTGGATATATTATCTGGTTTTTAATTTCCAGTAAAATTAAGCCCATGCTGGCCATATTCTGCTCTAGGCATTCCAAAATGTCCTCTGATCTTAAGAAATAGGATCCTTCCATCTCCCCTTTCCTCCATCCTGTCGGAACTACTTCCTCCATCGCCCCTACTATTCTGGTAGAACCGATGAAGCTTCTTGGATGAGAAGGGAAACCTCTTCTTCCTCCAGGAAAAAAAAAACCCAGTCCAGTTGCCTTTTGACAAAGCGCCTTTGGGTTTAACCTCGTCGTTGTGGTTAGCCGGCTGCAGATGGCTGAGGAGAGCGAGGACTCTGATGAGGGGCCAGGACCATCAGGGAGTGCACTGCTGCCTTCAGAGATTGTGGGGGCTGGCAACAGTGATGAGGAGGTTCCCGAGGAGCCTGTGCCAAGTGCACGTGCACGAAGGATTACTCAGAGGAAAGAACAATTACAGTAGCACAGGCAACTTGGGAGTAAGGCTGCAAGGTCATGGCTCCTCCCTCAAGAGGATAAAAGTCAGGTTTGGAAAAGCGTTCTTTGCAGACAGCAAAGAAGCTCTGAAACTCAACTGGTGGACATCTTAGTTTGTGTTTGGAGAATCTTGTAAATTAGTTCTTATCTCTGGGTTTTTGGCAACATTGATAAACACCTTGGCAAGACTCTTTCTAGTCGGAGCTGATTCGTGGAAAGCAGCTTTTTATCTGTAAAAGTGGGGGCTGCTGCCTTCGTCTGTGTTTGCTCTTTGGGAACCCAGTTGGGTCAGAACATTCGTGAATGTTTTAAGGAAAAGCTTGAACGTGACTCTTTCAAAACCGCGCATCTCCCTTCCAGATTTTGCTAATGCCTTTTTCTTCTTGTCGTTGTCGTTTCAAAGGAACATGCCTTTGAGAGCAGCCAGAAATATAAAGAAGGCAAATACATCATCGAATTAGCACACATGATCAAAGATAATGGCTGGGATTGAACCGCCGACGGAAGAGGAAATGACATCTGATCCACGCCGAGCGTTCACTCTTCCGACTGAACATTTTGTCTCCGAGAACGAGCAAGCGATTGGCACTCTCTGGGTGCCACCACACACCTTCGGGGCTGTGGGCTTCGTTGTCATCCTGAGACCACGCTTCCTTGCGCGCACACCCTCTCTGCCGTCCTGAATCAGCGACCGTCCACCACTCCGTCTCTTTGCTTTTCATATCTGTTTGTGAGTCCCAAACTCAAGTTAGCGTATCCTAGTCTTCCTCTTTCACTGTTCTGGCATTGTGTGGCGTTGTGTTTCTTCTTCCCTTTTTTTTTTTTTAACGACAACAAAAAGCAAAGAATGAACCCAATGCCAAACGGTTACACAACTTACGTCTCAGAAACTGGTGGTTGCCTTTTGGGAGGGGAGGGGGATAAAATCAAGGTTTAGGACCCCTGAGGGGAGAAACTCAATGATTTGGGGGTGTGGGACAGAGAAGAGAGAATGAGTAGGGTTTCTGTCAACCCCTTTATTCTTTTAAATCCTGACAAACCATGGCTTGAAACTCGCGGACTGTAAA
>NW_020769354.1:1680306-1695213 GCF_900518735.1 Pseudonaja textilis
CACCCCCACTGGCAGTTAAAAGGAGGAAGCAGCTGCAATCTCACATTACTCTGAGAAGCACAGAGCCGGAGACAGAAGCCTGAAGATGATGAATGAGACTTCATCGAAACGTTGCCTAGATACTTCGAATCTTACGCGGGAGAAAACCCGAACAACCAAAGATCCACATACAAATACCCGCGAGAACCTCAGAAAACATATATATATATATATATATATATATATACCTCATGCCTGTCTTTTTTCCCTGCATCTCAAAAAAAAAAAGTTGTAGGCCTCCTAATTTTAGGCTAGCTAGTTCTACTATTCTCCAACCCCACTACCTGTGTCTCCTTGGATCTGAGGTGGCTTCTCTCGCTCTTGTCTTTATGCTGAAGTTGAGGAAAAGGAAATTTTGATTTGAAAAGGGATGTTTTAACATCTTTGGTTTCTAGAGAATTAGCCCACCCCAAAAGTCTGCAGAGATAAGCCTGATTATCTGGGGGTAGCTTGTTATTTTTTTTGGGGGGGGGGGATTGTAATCTAGCATCACACAATTGAGGTTCCTCAAGGAGGTATGGATTGTGTCAAAAGCCAAAAAGGGAGAAAGGGGGATGCAAGGAGAACAGAGAGATGGAGGCTGAAGTCACTCTATATGTCTATTTACAGATGTCCTGGTTCTAGCAACTCCTGTAAAGTCTGCTGTGAGACATATTGATTATTGCAGCTGGAGACTCAAAACTTAGTCCTGTTGTCTTGTTATTATTATTATTTTTAGAACGTCTCCTCACCCAGGAGCAGATTTTGGCCGTAACGTTGTGGGAAGAAAATATTTCAGAGCGCGAAAAGTGTTCAAATCTGAGTCAGTCAGGAGGACCTGTGGGCCATCAGCTGGTGGTTCCATCCATTCCTTCACTCCTGTATGGAAAGATTGAGAAGCCCTCTTCCTCCATGACAGCCACCTTCTTTCTCCTCCGTGGCCTTCCAGAGGTTTAGCTCCGGCCGGCTTAGAGTCACTGGACTTACTTGAGAATCTTCCTTGCAAACGAGAATTAGAAGTTGGGTGGTGTCACCAATAGGGAATCCAAAAGAGCCGGCTGCTTCCGCTTAAACACAAGGGCCTTCAAACCTGGCAAGTTTAAGACTTGTGGACTTCCACTCCCAGAATTCCTGAGCTAACGTGGACTGGAGGAGGAATTCTGGGAGTTGAAGTCCACAGGTCTTAAAAGCGATCAAGTTTGAAGACCCCTGCGCTAAAGAGTGTGAATCCACCAGGCTTGAACCGAAAAGTCCTTTTTCCCCTGAAAGAAAGTATTATGTTCTCTGTGCTGAGAAAAATAAATAGAATAAATGATGTTATAACAGGGAGCAGGGCAGCCATTCCTGTCGCTAGCCTCTCCATCTTATCTTACACCCCTCTCCTCTCTCATTAGAAGAAGACTCAGCCAGAAGGCTGAGCATTGCATTGCCTTCCTTTGTTGGATCTGATCTTTGAGGTTTAGAAGCTTGTCTGAAAGCGATCCCGTTTTTTCCCAAGTTGCAAAGCTGGAAAAATCCCTGGGTGGCTTAATTAAAAGGCATCCTTGCCCCACTGACCTAGCTAAGGATTTAATTGTCTCTCCAGCCTTGCAGGAGATAAGTCTGAATGACACTCGGGGGATGAACTAAGTCTGGAAATGGGCTTATCTAGGGGGTAGAGCTTTCCTGGAAGTCACACCTTTTGCTTCAAGGAGAGTCTTGAGGTCACACAGGAGGCTGAAGGACCTTGGAAAATTTCTAGGGCTGGGTTTCTGTCCGTCTCCCTCCCATCTCCAAAGCCCTCCAATTCCTCTCTGTTGCGTTTTATAGGATCGGTCAATAATGGTGTGAAATTTTTCCACCCTTTGACCTGACACTTAATACAGGGCTAGTTTGAGTGGCATGGACTTTAACTTCATTCGATTATTAAATAGTTATTTTTCCATCCAGTTTTTCCTTTGATTCAGTTTCATTTGGGTAGGGGTGGGAATTGTTCCTGTGAGATCTTCTGTAGGCCACAGAGCATCTCTTGATAGAGAGAGAGAGAAAGAAACATTCTGTAATTGGCAAGAGATAAAATCAGTTTGTAGCAAATTGATTATTATTTTTTTAATGTTCTAGAGTCTTTTTGGAACTTTTGGGGACGGGGGAGATAAATTGGGGGGAGCAGGAAGATGAATTAAATCGTACCAACGAAAGAGACAGGAAGGGGGGAAAGTTCTTTATTGTGTCACTTTAAATGTTTCAGGAACTTCACTATGTGCTGGTGTTAAGACCAACTTGTGTTCCCACAATATTAATATTATGTGCCACCCCAAAGGAAAACTTGTTGGAACTTCTGGATGGGAGATTTAAAAAGAAAGGGTAGATTTCCTGTGTCCGTGTTTCTCAAACTTGGCACCCTTTAAGACCTGTGGACTTCAACTCCCAGAATTCCCCAGCCAGCATTGAGAATTCTGGGAGTTGAAGTCCACATGTCTTCAAGTAGCCAAGGTTGAAAAACACTGTTTTAAAGCATGGAAACTTCAAGGTTTTTAGTCCACATTACTTGCCAGTGGAGAAATATGGAAGCAGTGTCTGAGAGTTTAGTACAGTAAAGGAAGACTTGGTCTAAAATTAAGGAGCTTTGGGTTCAAAACTGAAATCAGATATAGGACTCATTGTGTGACACTGAACAATAGCCAGTCCTATTTTCCAGGAGAACCAGAGGAGTGAAAAGTGCAATCTTGGACTCCCTGCAAAATAACAATAATAATTTAAAAAACAAAGTTTAGGTGTCAAGAGGCATTCCTGATTAAAAATAGACAAATAGAATCTAGAAGGTCTAATCCAGAGGTCTCCAAACTTGGCAACTTTAAGACTTGTGGACTTTCAACTCCCAGAATTTCTCAGCCAGCATACCTGGCTGAGGAATTTTGGGAGTTGAAGTCCACAAGTCTTAAAGTTGCCAAGTTTGGGGACCCCTGGTCTAACCTGTCCTAACTTTGGTAGGAATTAGAGAGGAACAGAGGCTGAATCGTTTCCAAGGACTTTATCGGCTGGCCACAGTGGGGACCTAACTACAGATAACCCTAAGCTAGTATTAAATATCATCACGGTTTTGCATCTTAGAGCCTGGGGCTACAGAAAAGCTTTAATTTTAGTAAAATTCAGAATCTCCAGGGATCGTGATCAATTGTTCAAGAAAAGTATTGCAGAAAATTATCCCCAAATGGCGGAATTGAGATGATCGTCCCTTTGGTCGTTGTGATGTGGAGCAGGGGGAAAACCAACATCAAAGCAGAGTTGTGTTTTGGGATAGACAGCCTAGCTCTGAACCTCAATTCTTGATCTTCCTGATTTGGACCGCGCAAGTCTTTCTCAGTTCTCGTGCGACTTGAAGACAGGTGCACTTCAACTCCCAGAATCCCCCAGCCAGAGCTCACTGGGGAATTCTGGGAGTTGAAGTCCACCCATATCTTCCAAGTTGCCAAATTTGAGAAACACTTGAAATTGCTGAGATTTGTGAAATCCTGGAATAGAAGATAATCCTTAAACCACTGTAGTATCCTTCAGCTTCTGAGATGATTGAGGTGGACTTTTATGATGGTGGTTTTGACACACTGCATCCTCCAATTGTGTTTTGAAAGACTGATTTGGGGGAAGTAAAGGTTGCTTATTTATTTGAGGAAAAAGTGAGGTTTCTTCACCAGGACCATTTTGGTACCAGCCTCCAAAAATGGTGTGCAACCGTCTAAAGTTCCTCTATCAGTCTTGCTTGAAGTCTACCAAGACATCTCTATGGGGTGCAGAGACAATATATTAAGTCTTACAGGCCCAGGATATGAATTTCTAATCCAGGTTTCATAAGAAGAGCCATTCATATGTTTGGGAAGTTGGATGCTTCTAGATCACTCTTCAAGTAGAGAAGAGGTAGAAGATTCTGGCCCCAAAAACCAGCTGGGTGGAAACTTGAGTCCTACATTCTCCACCGGTGACTGGATGGTGTCCTTTGCTATCCTTGAGGTGGCAAGCTAGTTAAGAGGACGAAGACAATTTTGGAGGACATACACTGATGGGTCTTCTAATCAAACTTGCTCTTTCTGATCAATGTCTCCATTTTGCAATAGATCCAAGTCTGGATCAGTAGATCCCAAAATCCACTGTTCGTAGCGGAGGGTGCATGGAAAACGTAGACTCACCTCAATCGTTTTTTCTTTCCTCTTTAAATCCGTGTTGTTTCAAACGTGGATCCTTTAAGAGGAGTTGGACTTCAACTCCCAGAATTCCCCATGGCTGCAGAATTCTGGGGGATGGAGTCCACTCGTCTTAAAATGGCCAAGTTTGGGGAAAAACACACCAACTTTCAATAGATGCATTGGGACTCTGGGAAGCTTTAATTAATTCCTTTCTTAGCCCACCCCTTTTTTTTCCCCAGGGCTTCCAGCTCACAGTATAAAAACTCTTTTTGTTGTTGTTGTTTAATTTACAGGCTAATGCAAGCGACTGTTATTTATTTGAGTGTGAGTTGTTGTTCTTGTGTTTATTGCAATTTATTGCGGTGAAAGAACCATGCTGCAATGTTGTGCATATCAGTTTTCTGTCATGGACAAGGAGAAATCACGCAGGTTTCCCCAGTATCGTGATCCAAGCCAAAGAATCTGTTTTCCCCTCCCATTTTTGTCCTCCTCATGGTGGCCATCGTGTAGAAAAATCCACTAAGCTGTGAATGGGTCTTGTCACCCTGACCCGCTGTGATTTGTGTGGTGTTTTATTACCAGGGAGCTGTTTACAAAACTCTTTGTCAGCCTCATTCAGTTCTTTTCCCCCCTCAAACTTGGCTCCTTTCAGAGGTGTGTGGACTTCAACTCCCAGAATTCCCCACCTCGCAGGGAGAATTCTGGGAGTTGAAGTCCATACCTCTTAAAGCAACCAAGCTTGAGAAATATAACTGGAATAAGAACTGTGTTTTCCCAAACGGGTTTTCCATACGCAGGCAATGTAGCAAGGCAACACAAATTGTCGCACTGACTGCATTGGCGTTAACCAGGTTTCTATATAGTTCTAGCTTTTTTTCCTCCCCGTTTGTTTTGGATCAGAAACCGGTATGAATGAGGCGTTAGCAATCCTGGTTCTTCAATCTGGGGATGTAGATTCTGCCTTCTCTTCTTCCCACTTTGACTGTGTTCTTTTGGTGGTCTCCAAAATAGCATTTCTAGACCTAAAGCGATTAAAACTTTGTCCCAGTAAAATTTCAGCTGGGTCAAACTGTTGCATAAAATACAGAAATAGCATCAGGAGATAAAAAAATTGGCGTATCCTTCTTTCTACAGGACCATCCTTCTGGCATCCCAGTAAATCATCTCACTACCAAAACGCATGCGTTATTATTTTATTATTTTTGCTTTCCAAAGTGTCTGACTTTTGATAAAAAATATGAAATGGACCAACAACATCAGCTACTGAATTGCGCTTTGCGTCAATGTTGTGGTTAGTGGCAGAGAGAATACACTCCCTTCTCCCTCCTTGTAGTCTTCACACTTTGTGATGCACACGCATAAACACACACACAAGAACACAATGAAATGAAATCAGTTTCTCTTGCGATCATGCCAAGCATTGTTCGGGGTGTGCGTTTTGGGCCTGAGATAATTTGTGTGCTAAATATATATTTTGTAGCATCATTTCATGGGTGGAAGATGAATCACCCATTTTTCTGCTTCTATCGGAGCCCATTTTTGGCTAAAGCAATCGGTTTTGCTGCTTCGGGAAGCGGAATATAACCTTGTGTAAACGTTCAGGAATTGTACTTTAAAAAAATAAATATTTTTTTTAAAGAGAGCGGAAAGACGTTAGGGGAGAAAAAGGAATGGTTTTTAACTTAAAATAAATAAACGCTGCATAATAATATTTGTGCAGGCAAATATTATTATTATTATTATTGCAAAGATATCCTGGAATATCCTTTATCTTTTCCCTAAATGAAGAGACTATATTTCTAATACCAGCCCATCATGTTGGACATCTTTGTGTTTACAGAACTGTATACTTTATACTTTAATATTTAAAAATAAATAAATCTTGGTTTTATTTTATTGATGTTTTATTTTTGTTTGACAAATTCTTCAGGTCTTATTTTGCTTTAGTAATAAATGTTTACTTGTCTATTATTGTTTTTTTTAATGGCCTAATTTGTTTTAAATACATTGGCATATTGTACATACTACTTCAGTATTAAAAGGAAGGGAGCATTGTTTTGTCCAATTTACAACATATATGTTGGTGCTCATTTGAAAGAAAAATAAAAAGTTTCCAATATTAAAAATAACAGAAGTTTGTCATGATTTTCAAGCGGGAGGAAGGGAAGAACAATTTTGATGTTACCGCTCGGCAAATATACAGGCAATCCTCGTTTAGGGACTGTTCGAAGTTGCAACAGCACTGAAAAACATGACTTATGACAGTTTTTCACACTTAAAACCATTGCAGCATCTCCAGGGCCCTGTGATGAAAATTCAGCCACTTGGCAACCAACTCGTATTTGTGACGGTTGCAGCATCCTGGGGTCACATGATCCCCTTTTACGACCTTCTGACGAGCATAGCCAATGGGGAAGCCGGATTTGCTTAACGACCATGTTACTAACTGAGCAACTGCAGTGATTCATTTAGTAACAGTGGCGAGAAAGATCATAAAATGGGGCAACATTCACATAACTGTCTCAGCAACAGAAATTTTGGGCTCAATTGTGGTCATAAGTCAAGGACTACCTTATTTTTAAATAAACATTTATTCCCCAAAGGGTTAAAAAAAGTGAGGATGGCAGCCCAAATTATGCAGCAGAAGCCCCTTCCTTTATTAATATTTGAAGTAAAAAAGGGGCAGGCATTGATTGCATGGTTGAGGCTGCCATCTTGACTTTTTTGACCTTGTGTGGGTATTCTTCCCTGAAGAGTACAGGGAGCCCTCAATTTACAGTTGCTTGGCAACCAAAGTTACAACAGACTTCCCCAAAGGGACTGATGACCCAGGTTTGACTGACAGTCCAAGTTAGGCTCCGCCCCCTGGGGGGCCATGAGACTGCATTTTGGGCCCACCCTTAACAACCGGCCTACGTTTATATGGCCGTTGGCTGTGCCCTGTGGTCACATGACCACAATTTATGACATTTTTCCTGAAAACTTATAGTCTCCGTCAAAAATCACCCCATAGCAAACACGGGGTTTACTTAACAACCACAACATTCACTTTATGACTGCCATATTCGCTTAACAACCACAGAAAAAAGCCGGTCTTAAAAATGGCTCTGGTGACAGGATGACCTGCTTTATGACTGTCGCACGAGTCACGGCCATAATTGCCACACGCACAGGTCGCAAGTCAAGGACTACAGGTTGTCCTTAACTAATGATGACAATGGGAGCCCCCTTGTGGTCGTTCGTCAAATTCGGTTGCTAAGCAAGGCGGTTGTGAAGTGAGTTTTGCCTCACTTTATGACCCTTTTGCCAGTTGTTAAGCAAATTGCCGTGGTTAAGTGAGTCATGATCATTAACTGAATCTAGCTTCCCCCATTGAATTTGCTTGCTGGAAGGCAACTGGAAGGATCACAAATGCTGATCACATGACTGTTCTGACCAAGGCTTCCTGATACAGTAACAATCACACACTGTTTCCCCAAAGACCTTTTTTTATTATTTCAACGGCTGTGAATTATATGCATTCACAGCCTGTAATGAGTCCCAAACACTTTGTGAATAGTCCAATTGACAAAGTCTGCCACAGTCTTTCAGGATAAGGCTGATAAGCACCCACCTTTATCTCCCTTGAAATGCTGCCAATGACTAAATTGCCAATGAATTATATAAGGTCAATTGGACCACAAAGTCAACACAGAGTTTCAGATCTTTTAAACCAACCAGAACGAACAAAGTTGCTTCCTGCAAAGGCTCGTATCCCTTTGCTCCTCCTTTATGTCTTTTGGGAGGGCCAATCCCCTCCAAGCCTTACTCCCGAGTTGCCCCTTTTGTCTTAACTGTTCTTGCCTTCTGGCAGCTCTGCACAAGCACGCACTGGGAACAGGCTCCCTCTATTCCTCTGCCTCGCTAATGTCAGATTCTGGAGGCTCTGGAGTCAGCGCATCACTCCCAGATGGCCCTGGCTCCATCTGTGTTGGACGCAGATCCCTCGTCTGAGCCCTCCCCAGACTCCCGGACTGGCCCATGTTCCTCCCCACTGTTCGACTCTGCTGCCAGCAGAGAACAATGACCCCGGTTCAACTGTCATAAGTACATGCCAGTTGCCAAGCATCCCTAATTCTGATGTTGCCACAATGGTTGCAACTCTGAAAAATTGTCATAAATCATTTTTTTTAGTGCCATTGTAACTTTCAACAGTCACTAAATGGTTGTGAATTGAGGACTACCTCTACCTACACATATTTCCTCTCTACCATCTACCACATAACCAAAAGGTAGCATCAGCGGGGGATGATGAGCACAGTGAACCTCCAGAAAATACAGAGGTTATTTCTGTTATAACAACTTTTTCAACCCAAAAATCTTTGGAAATGATAGTTTTTCTCACCTATACATGGCACATAGCTCTTCTATGCTAAAGGAATAAACCAAAAATTATATTCAGGAGGTAGATGGCAGTCTGTAGGGCTGACATGAGCCAAGATGGACGTCTTTCCAATTTGTAAACAACTGTTCTACTATCCCAAAGCCATATAAACCCGCCTTCCTCATCCTGAGGCTAAATCGTCTTTTTTTAGGCCATCGGGCTGCCTTTGTGTTTTCTCATCTGCTCAGTTGCTTCTTTGTTCCCATGGCAACAAGAGGAAGGACCCTTCTTTGGGTACCACACTTATTTCCATGGTGACAGAAGACACGATCCTGGATGGCTTTGTGCAGCATTGCTGGAAGAAAAAGAAGAGGGGGAGGAGAGGATAAGTTTTCCCAAATATTTGGGTGTTCCTCTTCCATAGCTTCTACCCTGTTTCCCCAAAAATATGACCTACCCTGAAAATAAGTCCTAGCTTGATTTTTTACATGTGTGCCCAATATAAGCCCTACCCCCCCCAAATAAGCCCTAATTAAGAGTGCACAGGTAAAAATTAAGGTAGGGTGGGGGTGAGGGAGTGGAGCTGCCCTATTACTTACCTTTGGACAGTTGTAGCCAGGCCTCGCACATCCCGACACCTGCCTTGCCGGCCCATTTCTTCTGCAGCCGGCAAGGCTGGCAAGGCTTTCCATAAGGCCTTTGTAGGTGATGAATAAACTCTGGATCAATCCAGAGTTCTGTTGTCCACTGCAGAGGCCTTCAGGAAAGCCTTACCAGCCACAGGAGAAGTTCCTGAAGGCCTCTGACAGTGAAAAGGAGGCCGGGGATGACGCCCGCAAGTGAGGTTAGTCAGTGGATGACATCCCCCGAAAATAAGACCTGGTGCCTTTTTTGGGGTAATATAAGACATTTTTGGAGAAACACGGTAGCCAGCAGGAACATGATGGACTTGAGAGGTCCATTATGGTGGTAAAAGTAGAAGGCGAGAGGACAACCTACAGCCAAGTGGAAGGATTTAGTTATAGCAGTGATGGAAGCGCCGTTAGACATTCTGACGGATCGGATTGGGCACAGATCCTTCTGGAGAAAATGGATCTAAAGGGAAACCAAGAGTTGACACCAACCAGTTGTCACATAACCTACCATGTGCTGGTTAGGGTTTATGGATCTTGAAGTTGATAGATCTGGACATGGGTAGTTCCATGGACAGTATTCATTTGCTAAGTTGTAAGGCGTCTTGTGTTTTGGCTGATATGTGACCTTACAACCAATTGTGGCTTGTTCAACCAACAGCAATGTGTATACAAGAAGGCCAGTTTGGTTTAATGGTGAAGACACCAAGCTAGAAACCAGGAGGTAGTGAGTTCTAGTCCAGCTGGGTGACTTCGGGCCAATCACCAGGAGATGGTGAGTTCTAGTCCTGCATGTAGGCATGTAAGCCGGGCTTGGTGAGTTTGGGCCAAACATCAGGACTCTTGAGTTCTAATCCTGCCTTAGCTATGAAAGCCAGCTGGCTGACTTTAGGCCAATTACTAGGAGACTGGGAGTTCTAGTAGCCTCCTTAGTCATCAAAACCAGCGGGTGATTGGGCCAATCTCTAGGAGAGGGTGAGTTCTAGTCCCACTTTAGGCATGAAAGCCGGCTGGGTGACTTTAGGCCAGTCAGTCTCTCTCAGCCCAATCCACCTCACAGGGTTGCTGTGTGGAAAATAGAAGGAGGAAGCAGACTTAGATATGTTCACTGCCTTGTAAAAACTAATGAAGGTCAGATACAAATAATAAGTGACACAAACCTTCAACCTTCTGAATCATTGGGAACATAAAATAAAGCAGGCAATTTGGACTTTTACTGAAATCTGGGGTGACAAGCTTCATTTCCTTCTGGCCATACACACACATTGTGTTGTACAATTAACAGGATCTTTACACTTTCTAAGTTTTAGACTCTGTAACAAGATCTAGGGGCTTAATTCTTGGAAACGACAACCAAGCTCTGGAGAAGTTAAAAACGTGTCAGCTACAGGTGCAAAGCTTGTTGGGAATCAGTGCTGGATGAATGGGATGTAATCCTTCCTGGATTTGAAGTAGGGCAGGGTGACTGCAACAGGTGCAGGAAACTGACTCTCTAAGTAACAGAATAACAGTAACAAAGTTGGAAGGGACCTTGGAGGTCTTCTAGTCCAACCCCTTGCTCAGGCAGGAAACCAGGGGTGGGATTCTACCAGTTCACACTTATTCGCTAGAACCGGTTGTTAACATTCTAAGCAGTTCGGAGAACTGGTTGTTAGAAGAAATTACTGGCCTAATCCTGTAAGGAAGGAAACATTCTGGGGTTGCTTACAGAAACTGCCTCTCCGTTAACCTTTATTAGATTCTTGGCAGGACTAGACTTCCTGTCTCAGGAACTTCACTGGAGTTATTTTTCCCTCCTTTGCTGGTACTTTGCTTGTGTGGAGTGACCATTCAAAGTTATAATGGCACTGAAAAAAGTGACTTATGACCATTTTTCACACTTATGACTCTTGCAGCATCCCCACAGTCATGAGAGGCCAGGCGAGGAGATGCGTGCCTCAATGTGAGTGATATTGAGTTGGCCATACCCAGCCAATAACATGACCACCAAGCCACACCCACCACCTAAGCCACGCCCACAGAACCGGTTGTTAGAAAAATTGAGTCCCACCCCTGCAGAAACTCTATACTATTTTAGCAAATGGTTGTTCAATCTTCTTTAAAACTTCCAGTGTTGGAATAGCTACAACTTCTGGAGGAAGTCTTTTAATGTGCTTTACAGTCGTTTAATTTTAATTTAAAATGATTAATTGTTCTCACTTGTCAGGGAATTTCTCCTTAATTCCAGGCTGTTCTCTCCCTGATTAGTTTCCCTGCGTTGCTTCTAGTCCTGCCTTCAGCTGCTGTACTTTGGTGCTTAGGAATCTATTGACATTAGAAAGGAAGATCTTTGTGCAAAAGTTGTTTTTCATATTTAATTATTTGTATCCTGCCTTTATTATTATAGTTATAATTGTTATAGATAACACAAGGCAGCAAACAGATTCATCACACCTTCATCCACACAAAAACAATCCTGTGAGGTGGTGTGGGACTGAAAGAAAGTGACTTGCCCAGTCATCCAGCAGGCTTTTGGGCCTAAGGCAGGACTAGAACTCACTGTCTCCTGGTGTTTGGCCCAGAAGTCACCCAGCTGGCTTTCATAACTAAGGCGGAACTAGAACTCACCATCTCCTGGTGATTGTCCCAGAGTCACCCAGGCAGCTTTCATGCCTGGCAGAACTAGAACTCATCATCTGATGATTGGTCAAAAGTTGCCCAGCCAGATTTGATATGTAAGGCAGAACTAGAATTCAAAATCGCCTGGTGGTTGGCCTTGAGCCAGCCAGCTGGTTTTCATTCCTAAGGGAAGACTTGAATTCACAGTTTCCCGCTTAGGAAAATGTCACTACAATACTGAACAAGGCCACCAATTCACCTTTTTTTATTTTTTTGCTTAAGAGACAGATTTGCAGCATTGGAAAGAAGTTCTGGTTTAGCAACCATCACTTAGATAAACTATAATCAACTGGATTAGCCCTAAGCCATAACATTTGGTTGGGCAAGCCACAATAGCCAGTTACGGGCCGGATGATCCATCCCAAAATTTAAAAAAATCAAGATGGTTATATGATTGAGCAAACAACTTCAGGCCTTTGAATGCCACAGGCAGAAAAAAAAGGAAGGGGATTTAATTGCACAGTTGTGTGTGTGTGTGTGTGTGTTTTAAACTCCCCATAAATGCTCCTATGTAGTTATTTATGACACACACACACACCCAGGCCAATTCTTAGTTTAATTCAAACTACAAGTAGGCCTCAATTATGGCCATAATCGAGCCTGGAATTACCGTCGTAAGTCATGCTGGTCATTAAACAGGCTACCATGTGACGGTGTACAATTTTACAATCTTTTTTGGGGGGGGCAGTCCTTAAGTGAAACTGGGAGGAGGAAGATGGGTTGGATACGTTCGCCTCCTTGAGTTATTTGTAAAAAATATAAAGGCGGGAGATTGTATAGTTTCCAACCAAAAAAGAAAACCCACCATCAATCTTCGTCCCCTGACTACAGCACGCTACAAATGGCTGTAAATAGCAATAGCATTTAGACTTATATACCGCTTTATATACCGCTTTACAGTCCTCTCTAAGTGGTTTACAGAGTCAGCCTCTTGCCCCCAATAATTTGGGTCCTTATTTTACCCACCTCGGAAGGATGGAAGGCCTTGAGCCTGGTGGGATTTGAACTGCCAAATTGTAGGCAGCTGGCTGCAGAAGTAGCTTGCGGTACTGCTCTCTAACCACTGAGCCAGCCAGTTGCCCAGTGCCCAAAACAAGTTGACACAATTGCAGGAAATGGCTGCTGGAACTTTGAATCCGAGTTGTAAGTAGCCCTGGGAACGTCCATTGTAACTTCAAATGGTTGCTAAGCACCAGTCGTAAATCAAGATCTAGCAAAAAGCTAATGAAAAGGAAAGTCTTACACTTGGGCAAGAAAAACAAAAAAATACACATATAGACTGGGTGAAACCAGGCTTAATAGCAGTTACTGGGAAAGGGATCTTGGAGTCTTAGTGGGCATCCAGTTAAATATGAGCCAGCAGTCAAAAAAGCCAACGCAATCCTAAACTGCATTAACAGAGGGATAGAATCAAGTGCGGTACTAATACCACTCTATAAAGCCTTAATAAGACCACACCTAGAATCCTGCATCCGGTTTTGGTCACCACAATGTAAAAAAGATGCTGAGACTCTGGAAAAAGTGTAGAGAAAAGCGACAAAGATGATTAGGGGACTGGAGGATAAAACATATGAAGAACGGTTGCAGGAACTGGGCCTGGCTAGTCTAGTAAAGAGAAGGACCAGGGGAGACATGATAGCATCTTCCAATATTTGAGGGGCTGCCACAGAGAGGAGGAAGGGGGTCAAGCTATCCTCCAAAGCCCCTGAAAGCCAGACAAGGAATAATGGATGGAAACTGTACAAGGAGAAATTCAACCTGGAAATAAGGAGAAATGTTCTGACAGTGAGAACCATCAACCCATGGAACAGAAATTGCCCTCGGAAGTTGTGGGAGCGCCATCACTGGAGGCTTTCAAGAAGAGATTGCACTGCCATCTGTCAGATATGCTGTAGGGTCTTCTGGTTGGGTGGGTGGGGGGTGGGATTAGATGACCTACAAGGTCCCTTTTAATTCTGTTATTCAATGTTCCATGTTCTATATGCAAAAAGTCCAGGCAGATCTTCAATTGTAGCCGCCATCTTGACTTTTTTTTAATCTCTCCCTGTAGATTCCCATGTGCTTTCAATTTATTTGGATGTTTAGGCCACACTGGTTCTCTTTAGTGGCCGCGGTCTCCTTTAACTGACTTTTTGCTCAGCTTCTACTCCTAGCATACACCTTATCTTGGGGCCGGGCGGGGGCGGGGGGATTCTCTGCCCTGCTATTTATACTCAAAAGCCAAACATCTTGTCCAAAAATAGCCCCAGGAACATTAGCACAGGCTCTCGAGATCTTGGTGACTGGTTATAAAGTAGTCCATTATCAGCCAAAGGAAAAGTGCAAATCCCAACCACAAGGAAATTTAAATATAGCATTGCTGAGTGGAAACGAACCCAGACGGAGTAGAAAGCAGATATTGTATTGTAAATTGATGCTTTAGGTCCATTTAGAATGTGGTTGCTTAGAATCGATAGAGAGTTACTGGCACATAATGCGATAAAAGAAGGGAGGTATATTTTGGTTTAATTAAAATGGAATATGAAATTATGTTTTAAGTCTTTTGAGGAATCCATGGGTTACAGTGCTGTCTACGTCTGGCCCACTATTCAAAGTTGAGAGTAGTAATAAAGGAAGAATAGCTAAGGGTTGACTTGGAGGGTCCTTGGTGCTCTCTGAACTTATGTATTTGTTTCTTGCAGACATTTCATTACCCAAACTAGGTAACATCATCAAAGACTCCTAAAGTGGAGCGTGATTTTCAGCCGAAAATAAAATTCTAAATGAATTTTAAGAGGGTGGGGGAAAGAGAGAATCCAGAATCCAGAATAACTTTAGGAAATTATTGTAAGTCTTTGTGTAATTAAGTAGGATCATTTGAACCTGGTCATTTGGAATTTTGGATAATTTGATCATCCCTCCACCATCATTTTTGTTTATTTTTCTTTCTATCTTTCCTTCCCTCCTTCCTTCTTCCTTTCCTTCTTTCTTTCTTTCCTTCTTTCTTTTCTATCTCTTTCTTTTTCATACCTTTTCTTTCTTTCTTTCTTTCTTTCTTTCTTTCTTTCTTTCTTTCTTTCTTTCTTTCTTTCTTTCTTTC
>NW_020769354.1:1712720-1732986 GCF_900518735.1 Pseudonaja textilis
GTGTTTCGATTTTTGCAGAAGGTTTTGAAGTTCTGCTGAACGTTGCAATGGCTTTGACTTAAACGTCCCTCTTCCTTACTGGGTTGCAAGGCCTCCTCTGCTAAAAAGCTTTTCAAAGGCTTTTTAATTATTGAATTAACCAGTGGAGGGGAAAGCCAAGGGGCATTAATTCAACAACTATAATTAGCTGTGCCTCAACAGGGGTGCAAGCCAGCGCACTCACCTCTCTGCCCCCCACCCCTCTTGTCCCTTCAGGTGCAAAAGACGATGTAAAAAAAAAATTCTATTTAAAGGATATTGTTTTTCAACTGTGCATCTCTCCATAAATTAGTTTATACAAAGAGAGGTTGTGCCACCAGTGATTCATTTCCTATCGTTCTGCAAAGGGCAAAGAAGCAAAACATTTAATTCCAACCTTGCTCAATCCTTCGTACATGGGGAGGTCCAGATCAGAAACAACACGGATTTAAATTTAAATGACATTTCACAGCCGTTCATGACAGGCGTTTAGAATACCGAGTTGATCAACGCCTACCTAGCTAGCCCCAGGGATAAGTTTAGTTCTGTTGACGTTGGCTTTTGGGTGGGCTAGTGTGGTCTGTGGGTTGGAGCAGGGTTTATTTATGGCTTAGTGTTGCATGGATGGAAAGTGATCCAGGAGAGATTCAACCTGGAAACAAATAAGGAGAAATTTTCTGACAGTGCGAGCAATCAACTGATGGAACAGAAATTGCCTTCAGAAGTTGTGGCAGCAGCTTCATCACTGGAAGCTTTTAAGAAGAGACTGGGTGGCTGTCTGTCAGAAATGTTGTGCTACGGTCTCCTGCTTTTGGGGGAGGGGAGTTGGACCAGATGACCTACAAGGTCCCTTCCAACTATTCTATTCTATTCTAATTTATGTTGCATTGTATTCTAAGTTCTATTTTATTCTAATTCTTGTTTTATTCTATTCTAATTGCTATCCTATTCTAATTGTCTATTCTAATTCCATTCTGTTCCCATTCCCATTCCACTCTATTCCATTCCATTCCATTCTGTTCTATTCCTCTATTCCATTCTATTCAGTTCTATTCCATTCTATTCAGTTCTATTCCATTCTATTCTGTTCTATTCTAATTGCTATTCTATTCTAATTGCTATTCCATTCCCATTCCCATTCTGTTCCGTTCTGTTCCATTCCATTCTATTCTATTCCGTTCTATTCCATTCTATTCGAATTGCTATTCTACTCCATTCCACTCCATTCTGTTCTGTTCTATTCCATTCCATTCTATTCTATTTTACTGTTTTCTATGCTATTCCATTCCATTCCCATTCCCATTCCATTCCGTTCTATTCCATTCCATTCTATTCCGTTCTATTCCATTCTATTCGAATTGCTATTCTACTCCATTCCACTCCGTTCTGTTCTGTTCTGTTCTGTTCTATTCCATTCTCTTCTGTTCTATTCCATTCCATTCCATTCTATTTTATTTTACTGTATTCTATGCTATTCCATTCCATTCCCATTCCCATTCTGTTCCATTCTATTCCATTTCATTCCATTCTATTCCGTTCTATTCCATTCTATTCTAATTGCTATTCTATTCGAATTGCTATTCTGCTCCATTACACTCCGTTCTGTTCTGTTCTGTTCTATTCCATTCCATTCCATTCTATTCTATTTTACTGTATTCTATGCTATTCCATTCCATTCCCATTCCCATTCCGTTCCATTCCATTCCATTCCATTCCATTCCATTCCATTCCATTCTGTTCTATTCCATTCTATTCGAATTGCTATTCTACTCCATTCTACTCCATTCTGTTCTGTTCTATTCCATTCCATTCTATTCTATTTTACTGTATTCTATGTTATTCCATTCCATTCCCATTCCATTCTATTCTATTCTTTCCTACCCTCTTCTCTCTACTCCACTCCACTCCACTCCATTCCAATTTCTATTCTGTTTCCTCTTCTCTACTCTGCTCTACTTTACTCTACACTATTCCACTCCATTCCATTATGACCCTTTTCCACACTTACAACTGTTGCAGCATCCCCATGGTCACGCGATCAAAATTCAGACACTTGGAAATTGACTCATATTTATGACGGTTGCAGCTTCCCAGGGTCACATGATCCCCTTTTGAGACCTTCTGACGAGCAAAGTCAATGGGGAAGCCCGATTCACTCAACAAGCGCGTTTCTAATTTAACAACTGCAGCGATTCACTTAACAACTATGACAAGACAGGTGGTAAAATGGGGCAAAATTTGCTGAACAAATGTTTCATTTAGCAACCAAAATTTGGGGGCTCAATCGTGGTCGTAAGTTGAGGACTACCTGTTTTCCCCTGGGGATCAAGCAGTCGTTGAGTGAATCTGGCTTCCGTCATTGACTTTGCTTATTGAAAGATGGCTGGGAAAGTTGTAAATGGGGATCACATGACCCCAGGATGCTACAACTGTCGCAAATACACGCCAGTTGCCAAGCCACTGAATTTTGATCATGTGAGCATGGTGGATTTTGCAACGGTCATAAGTGTGAAAACCAGTTGTAAGATACTATTTTCAGTGCCGTTGTAACTTCAGTCACTAAATGATGGGTTCTAAATTCAAGGATTACCTGTAATATCAAATCCACCAATAAGGCAAACTTAAAACATCACCAAGAATGTCTATTTTTCCATACTTTCAAACCATCCATGCAGCCAGCCTGCCATCTTCAGGTGGCTCTTAGAACTGCTACTTGGAAGTCAGAACAGCAGAATAACTGGGTTGGAAGGGAACTTGGAGGTCTTCTAGTCCAACTGTTGAGGTAATTCCCCGTTAGGAGAATGAGCGCATACAGGGAGACGTATTTGAGAGTAATGTTTGAATAATACACACACAGCACACAGATACACTGTACAGTAAATGTAGGTTTTTTACTTCCAGAAAGGTTTAAGCAAAGTTCAGAAACAAGCAGTCCAAAAGTCATTCACAGGTAAATCAGTCAGTTTTCAAACCAGGGATAATCCAATAACAAAGTCCAGTGTCAAAAACAGTTCAGTATCAGACTTACATCAAAACCAGGAATATCGGTCAATTAGGAAAAATGGAACGGCAAAACTCTCCAACAGAAGGAAACAGAAACTTACTCACACTGTCTTCTGAGACTAAGACGAAGACAAAACAACCCAGGTTTCTGGCTCATCTTTTCTTTGTGGCAGCCCCAGAGATATTGGAAGACTGCTATCCTGTCACCCCTAGTTCTTCTTTTCATTAAACTAAGAATACCCAATTCCTTCAACCATTTTTTCTTTAGTCTCCAATCCCCTAACCCAGTGGTGGGATTCAAAATCTACTACCGGTTCTGTGAGCTTGGCTTGGAGCAGTAGCCCCCAACCTTTTTTGTGCCACAGTTCGGTACCGACATCACAAAATGATCCGCGGCCCGGTACCGGTATCAGCACGCATGACAAGGCAAGGTGAGCCAAGCAACCGGCCAGCCAGCCATCCCCCGCTTCTCCCCGCCACCTTCAACTCCTCCTTCGTACCTTTGTCGATGGGCTTCGCTTCAGGATGGCTTCGGGACGGTCGCTCGGCTCGCCTTGCCTTGAGTGCTAAAAGAATCTTTGCGCCTTAGTTTCGTTCAAAGCCCCCCCCTTCGATGAAACTAAGGCGCGAGGATTCCTTCAGGACCCAAACGCCGCTTTCCAACCGGAAAAGCTCACCCGGAAGCACTTTCTCCTCAAACAAGATGGCGGTGCCCAGCAAACCGGCGGCCCGGTAGGAAATGTTCCACGGACCGGTACCGGTCCGCGGCCCGGCATGGAGGATGTGGCTTGGAGGGCGTGGCATGGCTTGGTGGGCGTGGCTTGGTGGGCGTGGAAGGAGAAGTGCAAACTCCCCATTCCCTCCCCAGCCCACCCCACTAACCTGCTGTCACATCCCCACGGCATGCTGGAGCCGTGACACCGAGCGCTCCGCTGCGTCTAAGTATTCTACCGCGGTATTATCTGGTGTATAAATACAGCTTTGGCTGCGAGGTGCGCCAGAGCTGACTTTACTATCATTTTGATGCTTGTTACCCAAACCCAGAACAATATATGGACTAATGAAGACTTTTCTAACTTGCTGTGGAAGCTTTGTTTAACCTTTCTTTCTGGACTTCAGCTGAACAGCTGAGACCTGCTTTCCAGCTCCGTTCTCCTGTGCAGGGCAACCAAAGAAGACCCAGCCGAGCAGCTGGGACTCAATAGGAGGCAGAGAAGAGGTGGGGTTGGCGGGGCCAGTCAGAGGTGGGATTGGCCGGTTCTCTGAACGACATAAAATTTCCACTGCCGATTCTCCAGAACTAGGTCAGAACCTGTTGAATTATCACCTCTGCCCTAACCATCTTTGTTGTTCTTCTGTTTCTAGGACTCTCAACATAGTTCCTTTATCGTGGCAACTAAAACGGGATGCTGCATTCCAACTATGGTCTTACCAAGGTGAGCTCTGGAGATGCAGAAAAATTGAAAAACAAAAAACACAAATAGAAGCGTCTCTTCCAGGATGGCGAGAAGCCAGACAGCCTCTGTGACTGTGCAATTAAAACCTTGCCGCTTTTGAAAGGTGTGCCACAACAGACATTAAAAACAAAACAAAACAGGAGGAGTTTTCAGTCACACACTTATGGCTGACATGTTTATTTTTTGATGATATCTGAAGACATCCATATTAGGGGTATTCTTTGACTTACATCTGTTGGAAGTTAAAACCCACCCCTCTCTTAGAAAAATGAAATATTTTAGGATACATTAAAAAGGCAGACTATTTCCCTTAAAAGAGAAATAGAAACTGAGAGAGGCAGAAACTCAGCCCCTCCCCACCTTTGGTGAATGGGCCATTAAGGCCTGGACCAGCCTATTCTACATAACAAAGATCTACCTCCTTCAAGCAGACCCATAACAAAGATCTACCTCCTTCATAGCAGACCCTTTCATTACATCATCACCCAGCAAGGCTCAACCAAGCCTGGGACTCAAAAGACAACCTACATAGTCACCCCTGCATGGCCCCATGGGGGCCCGACACAAATCAGCTTGAATTCAAAGCTCAACAGAGGGCATAAAACCCAGGGACTCTCAGCATCTCTTCTGGTCATCAATAAACCATCTTTCCAAGCAGTCACCATGTTTCCAGTGTCTTTGTTCCCCACTTGGAACTGAACCCAGAAGGATATTTCTTCCAACACAACCTTTCATTTATTGACTGCTGCTGTCAACTAGTTTTTTTTGGCTAACAGAGATTTTCTTTCCTGCAGCCCGTCTTTTCATCCCCAGTTTGGAACTGGACCAGATTTTTATTCCAACACAACCATCGTTTTTTTAAAAACCAGAGTAACACAATCTCCTGTAGATTTTTTCATAGTTGGAATATTATTCGATTACATCAGCAGCAGGGATCTTGTAAGGCCACGCCGTGGTTTACTGACTTTGGATTTTTGCTGTAATGTGAACTTAGTGGCTCAATTCCACACAGCTTTGAGATGGGTGGACTTCCACTCCCAGCATATTGGCTGGGGAAGTCCACACTGAAAAGTTGCAATGATTGTGTGAATCACTTAACAACTGCAGCAATTTGCTTAACAACCGAGGAACAAAGGTTGTAAAAGTACCGTATTTCCCCATGTATAAGCACCCCCTTTGTATAAGCCACCCCCCCAATTTTTGGACTGTGAAGTTTTGAAAAAAATATTTTATTAGAGAAACAAGTTATGAAGAAAGAAAATTTACAAAGAAACAAAATTCGACGTCTAGATCTACAACTTCGGTCATGACGCCGAAAGCGGTGCGGGCGACGCTAGCAATCTACGCATCGGAACGAGAGTAGGAACGAAGCATTCAGGCCGATGCCTAGCGTATGCATTTCTATCGTGTACTCGCACTCGTAATCGTATCGTCACTTACAATTTTTACAAAAAAGTATAGCATACTGCTGGAAAACCAGTTTATTCCTACTTTATTATTTTATGCATTTTTCACGTATAAAAAGTGTACCTGCTTTGTATATGCCACCCCCTACTTTTTGGGCTTGAAAATTTTGGAAAAAAGGGGTGGCTTATACATGGGGAAATATGGTATGCTGGGTGGGGAATTCTAGGAATTGAAGTCCACACATGAAGAACGGTTATAGGAACTGGGCCTGGCTAGTCTAGGGAAGAGAAGGACCAGGGAAGACAGGATAGAGGTCTTCCAATATTTGAGGGGCTGCCACAGGGAGGAGGAAGGGGTCAAGCTATTTTCTAAAGTGCCTGTAGACCAGACAAAAAATAATGGATGAAAACTGATCCAGGAGAGATTCAACCTGGAAATAAAGAGAAATTTTCTGACAGTGAGAACAATCAACCAATGGAACAGAAGTTGCCCTCGGAAGTTGTGGGAGCGCCATCACTGGAGGTTTTCAAGAAGAGATTGGACTGCCCTCTGTCAGAAATGGTGTAGGGTCTCCTGCTTGGGCAGGCGGTTGGACTAGATGACCTACAAGGTCCCTTCCAACTCTGTAAATCTATAAACCATCTTCAAAATTACCCAGGTTAAGAAACATTGCCCTAGGTAAGCGAAGGCAAAGAATATCCTCGTGTGCCCTCTAGTGGCCATTCAATAATTTTGCAGCCCTTTTATGGTAGCCTTAGATGTACGGTACGCATTAAAGCCACAGCAACCAAAGCACTCTATAAGGTGGTGCGTGAATGCAATATAACAGATAATCAGCGTTGGAAGGGACCTTGTAGGTCATCTAGTCCAACCCTCCCCCCCCTCCCCTAGCAGGAGACCCTACACCATTTCTGACAAATGGCAGTCCAATCTCTTCTTGAAAGTCTCAAGTGATGAAGCTCCCACAACTTCTGAAAGCAACTTCTGTTCCATGGGTTGATTGTTCTCACTGTCAGAAAATACAATCTTTATGGCCCGGTCAACACATCTTGGCTAAAACAAACCATGATCTAGAACAAGGGGTCAATCCACAGCACTGTTTGCAATGTAGGAGAAGGAGGGAACCACGGTAGGAGGAAGAGGAGTGGGATGGGGGAGGGGAGGAGGGTGGAGGAAGAAGGAGAAGGAAGGAGGGAGAAGAAAGGAGGAGATGGGTCTGGGAAAGTAATTTAAAGCCAATCTGGAATACCTGTTTAACAGAAAATTGGGGGTGTAGAAATGTAATGCGTCACAACTAGCTAAGAAAAATGCAAGGTTTAATCAGAACAATTGTTTACTGCTGCCTCTCATTTTCAGCACCTTTAAGAAGGAAGGACTAGGGTGGGAAACATTATAGCAGTATTCCAGAGGCTGCCACGGAGAAGAAAGGGTCAATTTATTTTTTCAAAGCCCCGGAAGGCAGGACAAGAAACAAGGATTGAAAACTAACCAAGGAGAGAAGCAACCTGGGATTAAGGAGAAATTTCTAACGGGGAGGACAATTAACCAGTGGGGACAGTTTGCCACCCAGAAGCTGTAAGTACTTCATCAATGGAGGTTTTTAAAGAAAAGACTGGACAGTCGCTTGTCTGAAATGGTGTAGGGTCTCCTGTTTGAGCAGTGGGTTGGACTAGATGACCTCAAAGGTCCCTTCCAGCTCTATTCTGACTGAAAAGTCCCTCAAGTAGGGCATGTGACAGAGAAATAAAAGCTTTATTCAGAATAGCCAAGATTCAAAGCTCATTTCCCCACAAAGATATTTGTTCACACATTCAAAAACAACTGATATTGGGGATCATGTCATATAACAGAGCTCACGTAGAACAACAGTAAAAATCACAAAGAACATCCCAGCAAGAAGTTTGGGACCCAAAGCGCTGAGCGCTATGGCCTCCCAAATTCAGAATCCTACACCAACTATCAAGGCCTCTGTTCTCCGATCCTTCTCCCTTTTCCAGACAACCAGATTATCCTGGGATTGTCATAGGAACCTGGAATTTTTTCACCTCAGAAGTGAGGTCATAAAAGCATGTTTACACACATGCTGTGTGTATCCACCTGTTTTACATCGGGCCTCCTGAGCTAGAATGGAGAGCTTGGAAAACGGGGAACATAAACCAAATTTTTGCTTGCCAAAAGAGTAGCTAAGAAAGAAGAAAGTGCGGAAAGGAGAAGAAGGCCTGCCAGTCCTGGGTAATTTTGTGGAAAATGTAGTATATTTGTATGTGCATGCACACACATATACAGCCTTTCCTTACCCTTTTGGAAAATAATTGAACAGAACTATCTCACATGTTGTTGTTTTTTGTCTTTTAATGACCCCGTAATCCCTTGCACTGGGATGGAGTTGGGGCAATTGAATGGAGCTGAATGCTTACTGGCCGGATACCCTTCCTGTTGCCAATGTGGAGTGTGCAGCGGCAGATATTTCTCTCTCTTTGTGTCCAGAGAGAGAAATATCTGTCTCTACTTAAGATCGAGCTCACAGCCTCCTGATTGTGAGGCTTGAAAGCTTTGCCTCTAGGCCACCGCACCACTCACAGAACTATCTCAGGTGAGATAAAGAAAATCAAACTTTACTTTAAAAAAAAACCCCACACAGATAAATGTGTAACTCCACCTTTTTAACTGTAAGTATTAAAAAGTAGGTATTCAATCTGGAAAAAAAAGGTAGTTATCAAACTGTCCCTGACATGGCAATACAGTGGGCTGCAAATTAGTTAAGGGAAAGATTCAAAGGAAATTAAGCAGAAATTAAACCTTATCTGGTCATTCCCACAGGAAGGCAGACAATCTCGCGGGGAGTCTTGTAAGAGTTAAAGTAATTGTGGCTCTTTACAAGAGACTGTAGTTGCTTTTTCCTGACAGGTGATGAATCTTTTGTCGGGCGAATTGCATTGTATGGACAAAGGATTTCCATTTTTTGAGATTTGATTTGGTTATGATTGAGTTTTTGCCAAGTTCCTAACAGGAGATGCCCTTAATCAATTTCAGCCTAGGGGGTTTATACCGGTTTGGTTATGACTGAGTTGATGGCATTTGCCAACGTGCTTAATCTATTTCAGCCTTAGTGTCTATATGGGCCCAAAGGCTTAAGGGAACTTTTGTTTTGTGGTTTATAGGTTGGCAACAATGATGGTCAGGGTTTGTGAGTAGAGTAGATCCCAAAAGGTGCTTTATCAGCAGGCAACTGGAGTTTCTTGTTTGTTTGTTTTTTGTCTTTTGAAGACATTTTGCCTCTCATCCCAGAAGCTTCCTCAGTTCCATTGAAGCTGAAGAAGCTTCTTGGAGGAGAAGGGAAACATCTACAAAAGAAAGGGGGGAAAAAAAATCCAGAAAGTCCACTTGCCTCCTGAAAAAAGCACCACCCATGACCTGGATAACGGAGAATCTCTGCAGAGTGGAGTAAGATGACAAGGAGAGGAGAGGGGTGGCCCATGGGCTTTGTTGTCTCACAATCACTAAGGAAGGGGTGACAAGGAGAGCTCCAAAGACAGAAGGAAGATCTCATTCCAGAGATGCATCCTGACACCACGGATGGAGGACCAACCGATGCTGCCAGGATGTTCTAGGGCTTCGTGGGCTGCCATTGGCTGCCGTATCAACTGACAGAACCTTCAGGTGGGCAGGCCACACCCCTAGTAAACTCCCACCTCCACTTTCCTTCTGCCCAGCACCCAGATGCTCAGATCCAGATGTTCATCTTAGTGGTGGGATTAAAAAAAATGTTACTACCAGTCCTGTGAGCGTGGCTTGGTGGGCGTGGCAGGGGAAGGTTACTGCAAAATCCCCATTCCCTCCCCACCCACTAACCTGCTTTCCAGCTCCGTTCTCCTGTGCAGAGCAACCAAAGAAGACCCAGCCAATCAGCTGGGATTGGGGAGGCGGAGAATAGATGGGGGCGGGGCCAGTCAGAGGTGGGATTTGCCAATTCTCCAAACTACTCAAAATTTCTGCTACCGGTTCTCCAGAACTGGTCAGAACCTGCCGAATACCACCTCTAGTGTCAACTCAAAAATATTTCTCTCATCTTTTAGAGTTTTCAGCAGAAAGGGAGTTGGGGAAGTAATGCATACCTTAAATATTTTCATAGATAATTGCTAGGCCAGCCAAGCTTCTGGCATGCAAGATTATTACTGGAGAGCATGATGGATGACTCTTGGCTATGGATGTGTCCCATTGGAGAATATACATCCAGGGGGTGGGGGAAGACCAGGGTCAAGGATGAGATGAATGATGTGTCTCAGAGTCGGCTGCACCCAAGGTAACGCCGGCATGTTAACTCCTAATAAATGATTTTTTTAAACTCTGAGAGATGCGGCTAGAGCAGTGGTGGCTAACCTTTTTGGGCTCCTGTGCCAAAAATTGTATACGCACTTTCACGCTCGCGCTTGTGTGCCAGCACCCAGAAGGCAATGTGCCCCCCTACGCCCCCTATGCATGCATGCGCAATCCACCACCCCCCTCCGGCTACTTACCTGCACTGCGCCTCACAGCTGATTTTCAGCCAGTTTGAGGCCTTTTTCAGCCTCCCAAAGGTTTAAGGAAGGCTCCTGCAGGCTTCTGCAACGTTTGCAAGCCGAAATCTAGCCCCATTTTGTCACTTCCCATTTTTCGGAAAATACCAGAAGTGACAAAACAGGGCTAGTTTTCAGCCTGCAAAGCTTGCAGAAGCCTGCAGAAGCCTTCCTCAAACCTTTGAGAGGCTGAAAAAGGTCTCAAACTGGCCGATAATCAGCTGTGAGGCACGCACATGCACAGTAAGGTAAGTTTGCCTGCAGCTCATGTGCTGGCACAAATGGTTCTGCGTGCCACTTGTGGCATGCGTGCCATAGGTTCGCCATCGCAGGGCTAGAGACTCATGGTAACAATGGAGGTGGATTGTTGGAGCCCTAACGCTCTGGTTCCTCTTCATTGCAGGTGACCATCAACCCACTGACCTCCTGCCGGCTGAACGAGGTCACCCTCAGAGGGACTCTGGCCAGGATGATACCTACCGAAGTGAGGCTCGTCCACCACATCAACGGGTTCAGCGAAGGCGCCTTCAAAATAGCAAGTCTCCAAAATCCATGTTTACTAATGCTTTTCACATTGTCCGACTATGCAGGCAGTCCTCAACTTAACAAACTATTCGTTTAGTGACTGAAGTTACAACGGCGTTGGAAAAAAAGGGAGATGGAAATAGACCTGTTTTTTTCCACACGTAGGGTCGTTGCAACCTCCCCGTGGTCCGGTGATCGAAATTCGGACGTTTGACAATGGGTTCACACTTACGACGGTTGCATAGGGGTCCCTTTTGGTGACCTTCTGACAAAAATCGGGCAAAAATCAACGGGGAATTCCAGATTCCCTTAATGCTCATGTTACTACTAATTGAACAACTGCAGGGATTCGCTTAACAACCTACAGCAAGGCAAGCTGTCAAACGGGGCAAAAAAAAATTGCTTAGCGATTGTCTCTCGCTTAGCAGTGGAAATGGTGGGCTCTCAACCGTGGTCGTAAGTCGAGGACTATCTGTATTTGATCACCTGCTTTCTTCTTGGCTCTGTTTGTAAAAAGTTCTTTGTAACTGATGAAGCCCAGGCTGTGGAAACTATTTCTACAAAACAAGACAACTACATCGACTCTCCATTTCCAAGAGTAGTATAGCACTAAACAAGGGGAGAAAGATCTGTCTTTTCCATTTTCATTTCATTCCAATTCTTTTTAATTGTTACACTTTTTTTCAGCGCTTATGCCTCTGTGTTCTTTTGATGTTTGCAAACAACGGGATGTGTTCTTATGTACAAGCTACATCTTGAATGGGTGAAACTCCTGCCTAAGTTGATTAGAGACTAAGAGACTACTGGAGACTAAGGCATATGAAGAACGGTTACAGGAACTGGGCTTAGCTAGTCTGGGGAAGAGAAGGACCAGGGGAGACAGGATAGCAGTCTTCCAATATTTGAGGGGCTGCTACAGAGAGGAGGAAGGGGTCAAGTTATTTTCCAAGGCACCCAAAGGTCAGACAAGGAATAATGGATGGAAACTGAACAAGGGGAGAGATTCAACCTGGAAATAAAGAGAAACTTTCTGACAGTGAGAACAATCAACCCATGGAACAGAAGTTGCCCTCAGAAGTTGTGGGAGCGCCATCACTTGAGGCCTTCAAGAAGAGATTGGACTGCCATTTGTGGTGTAGGGTCTCCCTCTTGGAAGGAGGGGTGGGCTAGATGACCTACAAGGTCCCTTCCAACTCTCATTATCTGTTATCTATTATGCTGTGTCATCTTCTCACTTTTACAATGTAGAGCTACTCTGATGGACTTTCTAATCAGCTGGCGAAAGTATTTATTCCACATAGAATTGACTAATGTTTTGTTATAACAGCCACATCTGTCTGTTGTCTTTATTAACCCTTATTTATAAAATAGCTAGGGACGCAATGGCTCAGGGGCTAAGACGCTGAACTTGTCGATCAGAAAGGTCGGCAGTTCAAGCGGTTCGAATCCCCAGCGCCGCGTAACGGAGTGAGCTCCTGTTCCTTGTCCCAGCTTCTACCAACCTTGCAGTTCGAAAGCACGTGAAAAAAATGCAAGTAGAAAAAAAATAGGGACCATTTTGGTTGGAAGGTAACAGCGTTCTGTGCGACTTTGGCGTTTAGTCATGCCAGGCACATGACCATGGAGACGTCTTCAGACAGCGCTGGCTCTTCAGCTTTGTAACGGAGATGAGCACACTGCCCCCTAGAGCCAGAAATTTCTAGCACGGATGTGCGAGGGGAAGCTTTACCTTTATAAAATAGTGATTGCATGACGTTTAGCTTTTTAATTGTTATCTCAACTGACGAAGAACACAATAACAGATTTAGAAGGGACCTTGGAGTTTTTCTAGTCCAGTGGTTCCCAACCTTTTTTTCGCCCCGCACCCCTCAAGAAATTCCACTCGAACCTCGCACCCCCTGAAATTTAGACTTTAGGAACTACTGAACGTATTAAATATATGGTAGGTTTGAATCTTTTCAGCTATGTATGTGACGGCCACTAAATAACGATACTTAACTCTAAAATGAAAACAAAGTTAATCCGTTGCAAAAGAAAATAAAAATGCCAGCATATCCTATTATTTACCTGGACTTTTCTCGCACCCCCTGGAATATCGTCTCGCACCCCCAAGAGCACCCCAGGTTGGGAATCCCTGTTCTAGTCCAACCCTCTGCTTAAACAGGAGATCTTATACCATCAAATGGTTGTCCAGTCTCTTCTTAAAAATCTCTAGCACCCCACAACTTCTGAAGGCAAGTTGTTCCACTGATTAATTGTTGTAACTGCCAGGAAAAATAGTTCTACCCATCAGGACAAGAACTTGTACAATAGAATAAGCTTTTTTTTTTTTACCTCCAAAGCATATGAATAAGTAAATATATAGTTTTATGCAGAATTTTCCCCTTTTGTACATCTTTGCAGTGTAATGTAAGGTATCCTTCTGGGTGTTTTTTTAATGAATGTTCTGCCTACATTTTAGATATCTTCTTGTAAAACACTTTTGTTTACTGTACATGCTCCCGGGCTTACTTTAAAAAAAAAAAATGGAAAACTGCATTGCAACGCTCAAAAGAATTGCAAATTTCAATTGTGCTTCACATGTTGATTTAAATGCATAATATGATAATATTTAAATGAAAAGAGTACTATCTTCTCCCAGTGGATTATTGAAGGCTGATGACAAATTAGGAGGATCTTAAAAGATATTCCTCATGGCGGGTTGTTTGGCCACTAAACTTTTCAATGGCCCCAGCAGAATTAATTTAAAACAGTGTTTCTCAACCTTAGCAACTTTATGATGTGTGGACTTCAATTCCCAGAATTCCCTACCCAATATACTTCAAGGTGTGTGGACTTCAATTCACAGAATTCCCTACCCAATATACTTCAAGGTGTGTGGACTTCAATTCCCAGAATTCCCTACCCAATATGCTTCAAGGTGTGTGGACTTCAATTCCCAGAATTCCACAGCCAGCCTGCTTTAAGATGGGTGGACTCCCACTCCCAGAATTCCCCACCCAGCATGCTTTAAGATGTGTGGACTTCGACTCTCAGAATTCATATGCTAGTTTGCTTTATGATGGGTGGACTTTAATTCCCAGAATTCCCTGACCAGCATACTTTAAGGTGTGGACTTCAGCTCCCAGAATTCCATAGCCATCATGTTTTAAACTGGATGGACTTCAACTCCCAGAATTCCACAGCCAGCATTAGGGAATTCTGGGAGTTGAAGTCCACACTACTGAAAATTGCCTCGGTTCAGAAACAGTGGTCTATAATAATGAGGAAGTCTCCTTTATGTCAAGCATGATTCCTGGAACTTACTCATGTAATACTGTTAGCAGAAACTATTTATCATTTCTTTTTCTCCCCAACTTCTCTGAATCTTCTCTTCCCAGTGCAAAGAATACTTGAGACCTTTCAAAAAAACCCTCCAGAGGCTGAATTTGCCGAAAGATTACCCGAAGGAAAGGAAGCTAATCTGCACCAGAAAAACTCTCAACATCCTTGGGGATCATATCAATATGTTTCTTCTGTATAACTGCAAATCCTGGGAACTAAAACACTGGAAAAAGTAAGGGAAATTGCCTTTTCTTTTTAGAAATCATTAGCTGTAAAACCAACAGTAGTTTTTTTTAGTCTGGTGTGCCCTGTGCAAAAATAGGATCTGAGCCAGAAAAATAGATTAATATCTCTTAATTTGTGCATAGGTAAAGGACAGGTCTCCTACAGATGCAAGGTGAGAAGACCATTAGAAAAATTAAAGCTATTCCTCATTGCAGGTTGAAGTGGCCTCAAGGCCACCAAAACTTTAAATGGCGCCATCAACCTCAGCAATTTTACAGTGTACAGATTTCAACTCCCAGAATTCCCTACCAAACATACTTTAAGGTGTGTGGACTTCAATTCCCAGAATTCCCTACCCAACATACTTTACAGTGTGTGGACTTCAACTCCCAGAATTCCCTACCCAACATACTTTACTATTATGTCTCACCTGTGCCAACGAAGTGAGAAATCCAAGTTTCCAAAGGAATATACACAAGCAGACAAGACCAGTAATGACAGGGTTAAATTTCTTTGGCCAGGCAAGTCCTTGGCAGTCTCACACAAGCTGTCTGCCAAGTCACAGACTATCACCACACACACAGAATCCATCGGAGCTTCTCTCACAAATTAACACGTTGTCCTGAACAAATCCTCAGAGCGAACACACCCGCTTTTATTCTCTGTCGGGTGTGTCAGTCCCTCATCTCAGTCTCTAATTCGTCCTTTCCTTTTACATTGCAACTTACACCTTTGCCTGCGCCGTTGCCTCGCATCAAGCCAGCATTCCTCGGCTTGATCCTCAGTCAGAGGCTCTGATACGTTCTCCTGATTATCTGCCGACACCTGAGGCACAATCAGGGGGGAAGGTCCTGTCAAGGAGGAAAGTCCTAGGGAGGAAGGCAATTCCAAATCCTCTAACAAAGCAGGCTCAAACCTCAGAGCCAAATCCTCCTCTTCCTCATTGTCCAAGTCTGTGTCCTCTAAAAGAGCAGGCTCAAACCTCCGAGTCACAACACTTTACAGTGTGTGGACTTCAACTCCCAGAATTCCCTACCCAACATATTTTACAGTGTGTGAACTTCAATTCCCAGAATTCCCTACCCAACATATTTTACAGTGTGTGGACTTCAACTCCCAGAATTCCCTACCTGACATACTTTTTGGTGTATGGATTTCAACTTCCAGTGAAATCACTTTATAGACCAGTTTCTCAACTTTGGCTACTTGAAGATGCCAAAACTCCCAGAATTCCCTAGTCAGCCATGGTCCCAACTTTGTAAAAATTAGAATAATCTCATCAAGTAGGCCTGGTAGAAAATGGCTTCCGGGTCATTAGATAAACTCAAAGTTCAGCACATGTCAATCCTTTCGAGGCAGAAATCTTTGGCATCAGCTGATGCCAGGCAGGATAGTCCTCAACTTACAACTGTAATTGAGACCAGAATTTTCATGAAGTGAATCATGCCCGGTTTTATGACCTTTTTGCCATGGTTGTTAAGAGAAACACTGCAGATTGTTAAGTGAATCACAAAAGTCATTAAGTGAATCCGGCATGCCCCGTTGACATTGCTTGTCAGAAAACAGCCACCAATGGAGCCCATAATTTCTGTCACTAAGCAAGGCAGTTGTTAAATGAGTTTTTGCCCCATTTTGCAGACTTTTTAGCCAAAGTTAAGCAAAGTGGTTAAGCAGATCACTGCAGTGGTTAAGCAGATCATGTGGTCATTAAGCGGGCTTCCCCAATTGACTTTGCATGACAGATGTCAACTGGGAAGATCAAAGATGGTGACCACCTGACTGTCATAAATATATGCCGGTTATCAAGTGCTCAATTTTGATCACATAGCGGGGCTGTGGAATAGAATAACAGAGTGAGAAGGGACCTTGGAGGTCTTCTAGTCCAACCCCACTGCTCAAGCGAGAAACTCTATACCAGTGGTGGCTAACCTTTTTGGGCTCGTGTGCCAAAAATTGTGCACGTGCATGCGCTTGCACGCTCACACTCGTATGCCAGCACCCAGAAGGCAATGCACCTCCCCCATGCATGCACGCGCAATCCCCACCCACCAACCCACCCCCTGCTGCCCCTTTACCTGCTCTGCCCCTCACAGCTGATTTTCTGCCGATTTGAGGCCTTTTTTTGGCTTCCCAGAAGCTTGAGGAAGGCTTCTGCAGGCTTTGTAGGCCGAAAACTAGCCCCATTTCGTCACTTCCAGTATTTTTGGAAAAACAAGAAGTGATGAAACAGGGCTAGTTTTCGGCCTGCAAAGCCTGCAGAAGCCTTTCTGAAGCTTCTGGGAAGCCAAAAAAAAGGCCTCAAATCGGCGGAAAATCAGTTGTGAGGTACGGGCATGCCCCCAGTGAGGTAAGTTTGCCTGCAGCTCGCGTGCTGGCACAAGTGGGTCTGCGTGCCACCTGTGGCATACGTGCCATAGGTTTGCCATCATGCCCCTATATACCCTTTCAAACAAAAGGTTGCCAAATCTCTTCTTAAATAAAAAACTTCCAGTGTTGGAATATTCACAATTTCTGGAGGCAAGCTATGATGCAAGGAACGGTCTTTTTTTTTTCCCCCTGTTGTAAATTAGTACGGTCATAAGTCAAGGACTGACTGCAAAGTGCTGTCCCTCTCCGTTTCAGAATGCTCTGGAGGTTTGTCTCTCTCTTCTCAACCCTGGATGAGAAGCAGCTGTATAAACTTTACAGGTACAGCAAGACAGACCAATTCACCAAATTCCTGGTAAGGATTATACTCTTATATTTTATATTACTGTGTTTCTCATATAAGGCTGGATCTTATTTTTTTTTTTGAGCCCTGAAAAAAGACGGCTAGGCCGTCTTTTCGGGAGTGACTTAATTCCGCCCCCCACTTGCATCTTTGGGTGGGCGGGCGGCGACGGCTTGGATGTTGACCTCGGCGTTGGTGGGGCACTTCGTATCGGGGTCAACGCAGGCAGCACCATATCAAGGTGTGCAACAAAAGTACTTCCTAACAGCAAGCCCCCCCACAATTCCCCCCCATTTTGCATGTTTTAATATAGGCCTTAATTTTTGGGGGGAGGGGCTTAATTTCATTTCATGCCTATAAAACATGCTGGGACTTCCTATTGGGGGAGGCCGTAATGTTGGAGAAACACGGTATATCCCCGGGATTCAATGAGGTCAGAAAGGTCACCCCAGGGGGGGGGATGCATCCGGCCTGTCCTGTTTTCATCTCTTCCTTGGTTCGCCAGAGCGGGGTCTGAGGGGGATTTCCCAAAAGTCAAATGGGAGGGGCCAAAGCAGGGTGGGTGGGATTCAGCCGGTTCAGATCGGTTCGAGCAAACCGGAGGTTAAATTGACATCTGGTTCGCCAAACCAGTTGGCAACTCTAAAAAAAGACCCTAGAAATATATTATGAGTTGACATTGAATTTTATGAGTTGGACCGACTGGCTGGCCTCGCCCACCCCTCCCCGGAATCTCCACCATCCCCTTTTTGGATGCAGGTCTGTGCAAGAGGCTCTGGGAGGCGGGAAAATGGGCCTTCAGGAAGTCCGGAACTGGTCCAGAGGGCCTACGGACCCTGGGGGAGGCTGTTTTCACCCTCCCAGAGGCCCGAGGAAAGCCTCTGGACCCAGGGGAAGGCAAAAATCACCCCCCCCGGAAGTTCTGGTAGGCCACGCCCACCCAGCAACCGTGCAGCAAACCAGTTGCTGTGATTATTGAATCCCACCCTTGGGCCAAAGCCAATGCCACCGAAACCACGTCTGTTTCGATGTGCATCACACCTGGGGGGGAAAAGGGTGCGGGGCTGCCATCAGGTGCTTGCAACCATTTTGACTTTTTTTTGACCTGGCCAGTAAACCTAGAGACACTCTTTTTATCGTTTTCTCACATCACTCAGGAAGTTTGAGTTGGAACCATCTTTGATTTTTTCAAAGAAGCAACATTTAAGCTGGCCAAGTTTAATAAAGTGCTTATTTAGTAATCTCTGGAGCTGAATGGGCTACTCTTTTATCGTATATCAAAGGGACTCTACCCAAAACTGTGGGTTTTCCACCTAAATGGTAGCTATCGTGTAATTTCTGAGTTGAAGGAAGGAGATACAGGTAGTCCTTGACTTACGACCACAATTGAGCGCAAAATTTCTACTGCTAAGCAAGACAATTGTTGAGTTCTGCCCCTTTCTGGCAACCATTGTTAAATAAATCACTGCAGTTGTTAAACAGCTCATGTATTTGTATTGTAAGGTAAATCTAGATTCCTCACTGAGTTTTGCCCCATTTTACGACCTTTCTGGCAACCGTTGTTAAAAGGAGTCTCTGCAGTTGTTAAATGAATCATCCAGTTGTTAAGTGAATCTGACTTCTCCACTGACTTTGCTTCTCAGAATGTGTCTGGAAATCATCACATTGCAAGTGATGATTATGTAACCCTAGGACACTTCAACCATCATGAGCCTGGATGGTTCAGTGGTTAGAGTGCAGTACTGCAGGCTACTTCTGCTGGCTGCCAGCTGCCTGCAATTTGGCAGTTCAAATCTCACCAGGCTCAAGGTTGACTCAGCCTTCCGTCCTTCCGAGGTTGGTCAAATGAGGAGCCAGATTGTTGGGGGCAAGAGGCTGACTCTATAAACCGCTTAGAGAGGGCTGTAAAAGCACTGTGAAACGATATACAAGTCTAAGCGTAATTGCTATTGCTATAAATATAGGCTTGTGGCCAAGTGCCTGAATTTCGCAACTGTTATAAGTGTGAGGGCCAGTCATAAGTCATTTTTTCACAGCCGTTGTAACTTTGAACAGTTGCAACATGAAAGGTTGTAAGTCAAACTTACACCAAAGTTGAAAACTATTACTTTTGGCCCAGTTGTTATAAATATTAGTTAGACAAACCCAGCCAGTTGTGGTTTGTTTCACAAATCATGGTTAAATGAACTATGGCTTAGTTTGAAGGGGGGAAACTCAAGGCAACTGTGAAATCTCCCTAAGTCACTTTTTTTCAGTGCTGTTATAACTTCAAACTGTCCCTAAATGAACGGTTGTAAGTCAAGGACTACCTGTATGCGAACCAGTTTTAGAAACCGTTGAAATCTGCAATTCTTTTGAGCGTCGCATTGCAGTTTTCCAATCCTTTTTTTAAAAAAAAGTCCATGAAAGAAAGTACTTTACATGAAAATATGTTAAGATTTAGGATGGTGATAATAGTAAATAAAAATACGAAGCACTCCCCAAGTTCCTTAAAAGAGGTTCCCTTAGCAGTGTTCCCTCAAAAACTGCACCCCATTACCCATTAGCCACTGCCCTGTGCCTCTCTTCCTGTGGTTGAATTGTAGAAAGTCTACTGCCACTTGGAGTACGCCGACATGGCCAGCCAGCCAGGTAATAAAAAATTGGCAAAGCTGCGTGATAGGTGGAGACTCACCATTTGTGGCATGAAGACGCAAGAAGAATATTCGTACTCACTGCCAGAAAGCTGTGGATCCCCAGAAGGGAAAAACATGCCTACAGAAAGGTAGAGGATTAAGAGAATTGTTTTGTCCGGCGGTTAAGGCATCAGGCTAGAAAGTGGGGAAGATCATGAGTTCGAATCCTGCATTAAGCATGCAAGTCGACTGGGTGACTTTTGGAGCCAATCGCTAGGAGACGAGTGAATTCTAGTCACGCCTTAAAGGCACGAAAGCCGGCTGGACGATTTAGGGCCAATCGCTGGGAGATGGCGAGTTCTAGTCCTGCCTTAGGCATGAAAGCCGGCTGGACGACTTTGGGCCAATCGCTGGGAGTGGTGAGTT
>NW_020769354.1:1732996-1758788 GCF_900518735.1 Pseudonaja textilis
CAATCGCTGGGAGTGGTGAGTTCTAGTCCTGCCTTAGGCAAGAAAGCTATCTGTGTGACTCTGGGCCAATCACAAGGAGACAGTGAGTTCTAGTAATGTCTTAAGCATGAAAGCTGGCTGGGTGACTTTGGGCCAATCACCGGGAGAGAGTGAGATCTAGGCATTGAAGTCAGATACCAAGGTCATGTGAATTATTAATGCTAATCTATAATGCCTTGGTAAGACCACATTTGGAATACTGCATCCAGTTCTGCTTGCCACGATATAAAAAAGATGTTGAGATTCTAGAAAAGAGTGCAGAGAAGAGCAACGAAAGGGATGTTTTAGGAGGCTAAAACATACGAAGAACGTTTGCAGGAATTGGGTATGTCTAGTCTAATGAAAAGAAGGACTGGAGATGACATGATAGCAGTGGTTCCAATATTTGAGGGGCTGCCACAAAGAAGAGGCAGTCAAGCTATTCTCCAAAACACCTGAGGGCAGGACAAGAAGCAACGGATGGAAACGAATCAAGGAGAGAAGCAACCAAGAAGTAAGGAGAAATTTCCCAATAGTTAGAACAACAATCAAACTTGCCTCCAGGAGTTGTGGATGCTCCAACAACTGGGGGTTGGACTGGATGACCTCCAAGGTCCCTTCCAATTCTTGATATTGTTATTCTGGTTCATGAGGTTAAGACTGACCTTGCTCCCTGAACCGTTCATCATACGATTTAGCTTCCAGTCCAGACCCTTCATCATCTTTGCTGCTATTCTCTGCACGCTTTTCTCAGCATTTTTTCCTGTATCACAGCGACCAGAACTGGATGCAATATTCCAGTATCCCAGCGAGGTATACAACGATCTCTCGTTCACAATTCACGGACATCTTCATATTGTTCCATCAGGTGCTCAATGACCCAAGGCAAGGAAGTTATGGAGCAACACTGTGCCACTTGCGATGTATCCGATGCGCTTTCGGTTACTACCAATGAAGAAACAGCCAGTTCTTCATCATCAAATCTCTATTAAAGACGGACCAGCAGCTTTTTTAAAAAAAAGTTCATTAAATAAGAAATCATATTGTTGGATAACTTTAATTCGACTCTTTTGGATTTCTGAAAGCCCTTAGATCGAAGGCTTTTGCAGACATTTCGCAAAATATCCCAAAATCCACTTCCTATGTAGTTTTGGTTCGACCGGGAGCTATATAGATCCTATTTTCTATCGTCGTCTTTCTAAATCTGTCAAATATTACACCCACACACTTGCAGGAACACTATATTTATTAAGTCAATAGTTCATTTTAGCAATACAATTACAGAATATCACAATGTTGGTTACAAACATACTCTGGATTGGTGGATGTGTACAAAGAATAAAATTCAAGCACAGCGGTCTGGCGTGATATCGGATACAAAAGAGGAACGTGGGATGGCCACGGATGATCAAAAACGCCTTCATATAAGTAACAGTGGCACAGAAAAGATGAAAGGATTCGGATTTAAGAGACACTGGGTGGTGTGACTCAGCTTTCGGCTGGTTTGCTGCCAGCAACGTTGCTGATAAGACAGTTTCTGCTTAATATATGTACATATTTTAATCCCCTTGTTAAGATCCATGGAGTATTAAAAAATAAACAAGTACTGAAACTGGTAATATTAAATAAAAAATAAAAGCTCATCCATTCCCCACCCACCCCACCCCAAGAAATAATGCTTTAAAGTTTTCCCTCTGTTTTAAAATCTTATTTTCATGGCAACATAGCTCATATCAAGGAATATGCATACAAAGGAAGCTGTGGGATGGTTTACACACATGGTACCTGTGAGGGTTAGCGATCCAACACTGAAAAACCTGGATGTCAAAACACCAAGTTTCTAGATATCTCTATATATTTATATAGCATATATAATTTTTTCCATCTTATTTTTTTAATGTCTTCAAACCAAAGAAATCTGCACTTAAAAACAACGCACTAAGGCCGCTTCATGCTATTTAAGATACCTACAAATTGCCGTGATAGTACAGTATTTGCTAACGAGAATCCGGAAAGGGTGGAGTTTCATGGAAAAGGGAGGTGGGCTTCGCTGCCTTAAAAAACATTCCTGAGTTTGGGGAGGGGGAGACCAAAATGCACAGATCCCCTTGACTGTCCAAAAGGAAGCCTACTGCAAAAGCCCATTTTCGCCACGTGACCAGCGCCTTCACCCCGTTTCTCTACAACGCAACAGGACAAAGGAGCCATGGTTTATTATTCCTCCCCAAGGCCAAGAGGCAAACCCTGCCACAGGATCAAACTTGTGTCACAACCCAAAACCAACAAAAATTTTTTTAAAAAAAAGAAAAAAAAGAAACAACCGTTAACAAGCACAACAGACATTTCTACTCAGGTTTGAATGTTGAAGCTAAGAAACACGACCAAAATTTATGGTATCTCGGTTCCCCTCCTCCATGCCCAGTAATGGGGCAGCTTTGACCACAAGAGAACGAAACAAAATTCTTCAGCATCTAACTGGGTGCTGTTGTTGGTTTTTTTAAAAAAACTGGGAGTGACGGGAACGGTGGTCCAATCCACGTGGAAGGCACCAAATTTAGAGTGGCTTCAGCGTCCGACGAAAAGGCACGAAGGCTGTGCACGCTTTTTTAAAAAACAACCACACACAATTCAGAGGAATTGCTGCAGACAAGGTGAAGGTAGCACCCCTCTCTGCAGTTAATCCAAGCAGCTTTTATATTATGATTTATTTATTTTTTCGGGCGGGGGGGGGGAAATAAAAGAGCTTTTAAGAAAGATACCACTTTTTGAGTTTGGTGATCGGAAGGGATCGAACGATTCCTTCAAGCGGTTGGCTCTATTTTCAGGGGCTCTTCTTAAGCGGCCCAGATGAAATCCCGACGCCTTCCACTGGGAAAGCAGAGGTCTTGGGGTTACCCGAGGTCTGCAGCAATTCTCCTGAACCTACTTTGAAGTCTACGGTCGCTCTAGGAGGCACGTGAAAGAAGTTACCAACTGCTAAGTGCCGTCGTTTCCCCCACCACAAATTCACCCCGTGGTACAAGATCGATTTCTGACCTGCACGGAGAGTGAAACGTCGTCATTGCTGGTACTAAAAAGGCATGGTCCAAAGGAGAGGGAGCTCACCGCTCTTCCAACACCTGCTCCTCTTTCTACAGCCAGTAATTTTATCTGTCCTAAAAAAACCCAGTTGGGATGGGACTAGGGGAGAAGGATGTAGATGTGATGACAGTTACAAAGACACGCCATCACGCGGAGTTTAGACACGCTGCCAAGAAAATAGCAATGGTGCTTTCAGGATGCATTTCAATCAATCTGGTCAATTACAGAAGACAACTTTGGGGCAATTTTTTACAAGCCCTCTTGGGTTTTGGTGAGAGACTCCAAACGGTCTGAAGGAGTCGTCCACTTTGGCTAGATTGTGTCCTTTTGTGTACAGAAGCGGACAAGTTCAAACTATATTTGTCCTGGGTTCAAGGGTTCCCTACCATGTACAAGCCACGAAGCGATTTGCATCCTTGGGAACAGGAGAGAATTTTTAAAACCGTCACCTCAAACCGCAACCAACTCGGTTCCAGCTCCATCAATGCACCTGGGGGTGTGTGTGTGGATGGGGTGGATCCTAAACCACCTCTTGTGTGAACTCTGCCCTGTAGATATCCACCAAAAGTAAACACAACATTCTAGGCTCACAAATCGTTTTCCACAGAAATCAACAGCTTAAATCCAGAAACGGCTTAATCCAGGGATTGCAACTGAGGTGATTGTTCCTATCCCGGTTGCCTGGCTAAAGCATCCCTCCACCAACTCCTCAAAATTCACAAAGGAATTGTGTTGTGTACAAAACAAGTGTATAGTTAGGATAGCCGTCTTTGCTTAACTAAGATACTATGAAGAAAGTAGACTGGACAAGCTGGATTCTCCCATTCTCTTGTTTCATCACCTCCAGCCAAACTTCAACAGAAGGCCAAAATGAAAGAGAAAATTAAACAAATGAATCGCCTCTGAACAAGTCCCTATACCTGAAAGGTTCTTTCAAGAGCCATTTAATTCTTTAAAGCAGCTGCGAGCAGCTCTGCGGGAAAAATTCTGCAATAATTATAATTTTATGGAAGGAAAAAGACCTATAATAATAGCAACATGTCATATCTGTGTCAGATTTTAAGCCTCTGCTCTGCTAGTTTCCCTAACGCCCATGCTCACCATTCACAATCCTGATCAAACGGGCAAAGAACTGGAAGTCCAAAATGAGTTTTCACAACGCCAAAAACCCCAAGCAAAGGAAGGAGTAAATATTTCCTATTTCACTTCCTGGGGGACAGAACACTTTGCTCGCACGGGTAAATCCTCATATATTTATTACAATTTTGACAAAACCCTAATCAAAGCGCTTCACACAACCGTGCAAAACTATTTCGCAACACAAGCTCTCGAGAGTAAGGAGAACGGTGAAAAAAAAAGGAATGACCACAAACCCAACTTCCCAAGGGTGTAACAACAACTGGAGTTTCTTCCGTGTGCAACAGTTTAATTGGCCTAGACTTGAATACCCCTGTACCCTCTCGGACTTTCATTAACAGCAACACACCTGAAGTTTGGTGTAGTTCAGCACAACCACATAGAAAAGTTTGCCCTTCGCTCTCTTTTCCAGTGGGTCCCATGGCATTGCTGGCAGTGTTCAAAAGTGACTCTGAAATAAGACCTACCCTCTGACTTCACAAGAATTCTCCTTTTTCTGCTCCCAGTAGCTCTCCAAACTCAGGGAGTCTCCAAACTTGGCAAAAGACATGTGGACTTCAACTCCCAGAACTCCCCAGCTAGCCATGAGATATTCTGGGCGTTGAAGTCCACAAGTGTTAAGGTTGTCCCGTTTGGAGATTCCCCTGATCTAAATAACAGCTTATTGTGATTTCTGGGTAGGTGAAGGCAAAGGGATCGGGGAAAAAGAAGATATGTTGTTAAATTAACTACTGGGATGGGGGAACAGATTAGATAAATAATTCCTTGCAAATACTGTACACCAAACTTCACAACTGGCTCATTGTGGTGCCACTATCCATGATTCACTGAGGAACGGAATTTGGATCTTCTACTTTAGTGATAAAAAACATATTCTCATGTTCCAAAATCCACCCACGATGTAAAACAAATGATATGGATTAGAAAAATAAACATTTATATCATTGGCAACATCTATACTTGAACTGGCATGGGAAGGATAACCCCAACTCAAAAAACACCAACCAAAGAAATTACTCAAAGCTCACCATTATTTCCAGTCCTGTCTTTCCAACAGCCAAAGATTTAAAACTCATGAGTTTTCTCAGGTTTCTCTTTCTGATTTGGAGTTCAAACTATCCATCGATCCAGTCCGCCCCCCCCCCTTCCCCCCGCAAGTTTTAATTGCACTTAGGAAAAGAGAAAGCAACTGCAGCCAATTTTCCACATGCTTTATAGTACGCCATCATCCTCACCTCCAGTGACCAGCAATAATGGGCGGGGAGGAGGATGGGACTTGTGATCCAAAAGATCTTGACAAAGGCTGAGTTGGAAAAGACTGGTCTAAGACTCAGGGAGGCACCCTGGAATTATTAACTTGCTGGTCACCACGAGAAAGCAAGGTTTTCAAGAAAACAGCAGAAGAACTGGGAGCAGTCTAATCTCGAGGAATTCGGGAAGGCTAGGAAAAAATCAAGAATCTTTTTGCATGGCTTTACTCGGCTGTGAGAATTTAGCGTGTCATGATTTCCAAAATCAACGGACTTAAGAGCCAGCATCTGGGAGCTCAGTTCAGACAACATGCCACCAACACGGGTCTGGCTAATTCTGCAATGAAAAATTTGGGAGGATGGGGCTGCAACTGATGAACCAACCCTGTAAGGGGGGGGGGGGGGACTTTCTCTAAAGATGGAGACAATATTTCCCGTGTTTTCACTGCAAATGGGGGCAGGGCAGGGGTGGTGGTGCGTTCCAGGCACATTTCTTTTGGGTACTGTCCTCCTCCCTTCTTCCTGTTAGCCGGAATGGTTAGGACGATGCAACCTGCCAGCACGAAAAAATTGATTGGGATTTATTTAATTTCCCCTCAACTCAATGCAAGTGAGAATATAAGCGACATGATTTAGGAAACAGGCAGCCTCTGCACGAGAGGAGATGGGGAAGGAGAGAGAGAAGCAATGGTTTTAAAACTTATGATGGGGTGAAGTGAAATGTTTACACTGCCACTCTGATAGAGAATCCTGCTTAAAGACAAAAGTTAGCAATGAGTTTGAAAAGGCCAGGGGAAGTCCTAAGATCCAGAAACCAAACAAAGAAGCAACAACTCTCCAGACAAACTAGCCAACCGCTTAAAATAGTGAACCTCTTAGAAACACACCTTATTATAAGACTGGGGGGAAAAACAGTCTTAAAATATTAAGAGCACCCATACAGCTGTCTGCAAACAGGACTGAAGATCTGCAAATTCTTACTAGAGACACCAGCCCAGGTGGAGGTGTGTTTTTCATATGTCCTTGCTACCCCAAATCTTCTGGTCAGAGTCCCAAGGAAAGCAGAATTTCTGATTGCTAATGTTCACTTCCCAACCACCTTTTCAAGGGACTGATCCCAAACTCAAGACGCCATGCCCCCAAATCAAATGCCAACCTCCGTGGAACCAACTGTCTATTCTCTTTCAAAGTACAGAGTGTTTTTGCCCTGGTCTGTCCCCGCATAAAATTTGCTTACAAATTTTTCACCAAAGAATTACAAGATACCCCACCTCTGGGTAAGGGAGGGAGGGAGGGAGGGAGGGAGGAAGGAAGGAAGGAGGGAGGGAGGGAGGGAGGGAAAGAAATTCTTGAAAGGCACTAGTTCAAAACAAAAAGGACTGTCCTGCAATATTCTACTTTAAAAGCCAATGGTATTGCTATATCCAGGATAAAGAGGAATATACAAAGCCACTCATTGCTATTCTTTGTGGAGTCCATGACTTTAAGAACAGACATGCAGATCTTTCATTCCCCTCCCCCCAAAATTAAAATGGTAAATAAAATTCATTCCAAATCCTAGAGGTGCTTTCTGCTAGCCAAAGCTCTTTCCCTGGCAGCTTATAAAACCCCTGAAAATAGGGGTGGCTACCCATCAATACTTTGATATACAGAGACAATGTCAGTGTCCCCATATTTAAAACTGAGGTAAGAGCAAGTTTTTTGTTTCTCCTCTCCAAACTGGGCACAGACTCCCCAGGTCTTTCAAAATTTCAATTATTACCTCAACATTTAAAAGACAGTTCATCTAAAAAGAAAAGGCAACCCCACCCTCAAATTAAGACAAGCTAATGAGATAGGCATTAACGCTTAAAAAAACAGAAAAGGAAACGACAAGCATTTAAAAATGAAGTTAAGGAAATCACATTGTGGTTGTTTGTTCAGTGTTAACAAAAACAAGGAGGCTTAAAAACAGAAAGGGAAGCAAGAGAGACCGTGACTGCCTTGCTGTGCTTTTTTCTTCTTCTTTGGATATTATTTCAGTGACCTCTGCAAAGTATAAAAGGAATGGTCATCTCCAAAGATATAAAATAAAATAAAACCAGATGCTTTTAGAAGAAAAACAACTCAAGTTAGCCCAAGCAAGCTACAGTCTTTAGAGACAGCCTAGTTTGAAAAGGCAGAAGGGGAAGGATGGAGAAGCGTTTTAAAAAGGCTTGTTTATGCAAAGTAACATTTAGTGTGTATCCATAATAGTTTAAAAGGCATTATCATTGCAACGGCTGAAAACGGTGGAAGCTACTAATATATTCTCTGTTCTGTCTTGCCATGTCTCGGATATTGTTGAAAATGCACCTTTCATTAAATTAATCCAGCAGGTCAAAGGGAACACGGGAGAGCGTGAGAAACAGTACACACAAGGCACTGTTTCACAACTTCTTTTTCCGAAGGGCAGGCTGGTCCACTTTAAATTATTCTGGTCCTGTCACACACAGAAAAAGTAAAAACCGAATAAACCAAATAAACACCTTGCCTATATTACAAGAAGAAAGCAAGTTGAGGCCCAAGGGGTTTGTTTTGGAGACTTCTCACCACGATGGCGAGAGAACCCATTGGTCCAGTTTACACACCTCTTCTCCAAGGCCCAAAGAGCTGTTCACAAACACGTGTTCCTTCTCCAAAGAAATTTCTGTTGCTTTAAGTTGAGAAGGAGAAAACTTCCCAGATTCTTTCTGTACATGTGCAGGTTTTTGCTTCTGAATGATTTTTTTAAAAAAAAATCAAACCTACTGTGGAGATCTGGGTGCAGAGGACAAAAAAGGGGCTAGGAGCAAGCTTGATCAGGCAGGGAAATTCTTACGCCATCTATTTCTGGCACTGTGGGTCAACGGCAGGTTGCCACTGCTGCGTGAGCCCAGGAAAACACATTCCCCCAACAGAAGCTAGGTATCTGTCTGGACACAAGTCCTGATCGTACTTTTCTCCTTTGCATCCAGATTCTGCAGGCCCTAATACTGAACAAAACTCTTTTGTTTACTGCAGAAAGAAAATAATCCTGCCACCCTCTTTTCTCAATTAAGAATGCAACTCTTTAAAAACTGTTAAATGGTTTTATTTCTCTCTAGTCTTTGCAGCGATTTCTTGTAAAGTGGCTTTTTTTTTTTTAGAACAAAAAAAAAAATTAGAGAAGATTATTAGAGATCTTTTTTCCCCCCCACGCGTACACGCTTGTGTGTACGTGTTTGTGAACCACATAGATTACACACGCACCTTGAACCCAAACAAAATATGCTGTGCTCACGCTCGTGCATTCAGCACATGTCCGGCTCACGGTCACTCCATCAAAAGTTGACGTCATCCCCCAAATGGGGATTTTTATGGACTGGACCAGTGTTTCAATGCAATTTTTTTTTAAACAGCTCCGGGAAAGGAGGGGGAAAAGAAAAAAAAATATATAGATATATATATATGGTTTCGAATTTCACAGTATGACTTTTCCCGTGTAAATCTGGGGGAAAACGAAGAATGAAACAAGAATTGGTAAAATCGACCAAGTTCCTTAGCAAATGGGTCCTTCGACGGTCTGAGACATCAGGAAAGACTGGACAACCTGTTCAGTTGATTGAGGACTGGTGCTTACATCCTCCAGGGCATCTGTGACTGAAAACTGCCGATCCCTCAATCGGTTCCAGTTGGCTAAGATGTTGTGGTATTCAAATACTTTCTCGTAATTGCCAATGGAGTTGTACAGTTTAATGAGGCCCCTGTAGTCATATTCTAGTCCGCTGTAACCTTCCCCAAAAAGCTTTTTTCCTAAAACAACAAAATCGGAAAGCCAAGAACAATATTAAAGGCTGCCATATTAAAATGTGATTTCTGGATTTTAAAATTATAGAATATTTTTGGGGGGGGAGTATGAATAAATGGTTCTACAAACGGAGCTCTTCAGATCCTTCCAAAGAAATCTGGACTTATAAACAGAATCCATTTTGGGGGGGAGGAGGGAGGGGACAGATATCTTGGAAGAACTCCAAAGTTTCTTTTTCTGGGAAGATGTCATCATCTCCAACAACTACAAAAAAGCTTAACTCTTTCTTCAAAGGGAATTTACATTAATTAATTACCTTAATTACATCCAATGATTATCCTGTTAATAATGTAGGTCTAAATTATAAATCTGGGATCTTACTTTAAAGGCTTGAAAACACAATGACCAAGGAGAAGCTAAGTCAGGGGTGTCAAAATGGATGTCTTCAGGGGCCAGATCAGCGTTGTAGTTCTCCTGTGCGGGCCGGCCAGGGGCGGAGGTAAGAGGGAAGATGGGCTGGACAGCCTCCTGCAGCACTTGGCTGACCAAAATGGGGCATTGGGGGGCTTTGCTACTTCCAGGCTGGCCTCGCGGGTCAGATTTAAGCACTTCTGAGTTTGACACCCCTGAGCTAAGTGGCCAGGAGGATCTCCCTATAGACTTGCTTGAACTGGATATAAAAATCAATGTATCTATGTATGTATGTATCTAATCTATCTATCTTTACCACTCATCCTCCCACACCTACCTGTTTTCCATCCACCTGTCTATTTGTCTATCTAACAATTTTCTATAAATAAGGCTCAAGGGGACCACAGCGCCCCTTCCCACGAACAGTTAAAGAATTGACCCACCAATTGCGATGGATCTCAAATAAAGCTTCTCAGCGTTTTCGTACTGATTCATGTCGTAGTTGTAGAGCGAGGCCAGGTGTCCCACTGAAAGAGCGACTTCGTAATCTTCTTGACCCAGCAGCTGCTCCTTGATCTGAATTGCTTTGATGTGCATCTCTTCTGCTTCCTGCAATCACAGCCAAAATGGTGGCTTAGGAATCTCACTATGGCTACTTTTTTTTTTTTTATCATCCAACCCAAGAAAGTGTTTCTGCCTGCTTGAGAATACAAGCTAAGGTTCTTAAAAATCTAAAACAAAAAGGCAAATTTAAGACTTTTCGGATAAGAGGGCACATGGAGAATTGACTGACCAAAGAATTTTGAGATGGAGTGGGATAATTTGGAAGAAGTGGTTGAGTGGCTGAATTTGAACCTACTATTCTCCGGAATGCTGGAAAAAAGTTCTTGTTTAAATTAAAAGTTCTTGTCTAAATCTTGATTGGAAGCAACAGTAGCGGTCATAAAAATATCTAATATACCTACTTCCTTCTCTCCACCTCCATAATGCCGTTTCAGTAATACACCTGCCTTACTTCTACATATGGATAGTCCTCAACTTACAACCATTCGTTTAGTGACCGTTCGAGGTCATAATGGCACTGAAAAAAAGTGACATGACTGTTTTTCACTTACAATTGCATGTCTCATTTAGCAACAGAAATTTTGGGCTCAATTGTTGTCGTAAGTCAAGGACTATCTGGAATAGAGTGGACTTATTCTAGCATCATATTAACAAGTCTCACTTATTTTGGAGCCATAAAAACGTATGTAATAAAAAAAAATAGGAAGGCTCAAAATAAAGTAAAAGTTATTTATTTTCATGCTGCTTAATTAAAAAAGGCAACAAATACAGAAAACTTGAGCATCAAACCAATGATCTTCTTTATAACCTGTCGTTGTCGCGCGAAGAGTAAAGTTTAGTAATTTTGGCGGTACAAAATTAATTAGCAATTATTATTACAAGGTAATACATTTCAAAGAAAATACAAGCAGTTCTCAACTTACGACTTAGCCACTATTCAAAGTTATGACGGACTCTCCAAAAACGGCTTGTGACCTGGTTTTGAAGTTAACACATCGCTTCCCGCTCTGCCGCACCCCTTCCCCCAAGCATATTACTGTATTTCGGGCTTTTGGCAACCAGCCCCGCATGTATGGCTGTTTTGCAGCATCCCGGGTGACTGCATTTTACGATGTTTTTGCCCCAAACCAGTCATAAGTCGAAGACTACTTGTATTGTGCTGTGACGAAATGCCCTTTTTAGTGACATTCCTGCCCGCTGCCCTGAGAAAGCTGGGTTTACCTTAAATTTCCTCATTGACTGATACAGTCGGCCAAGGTTGCCGTAGTGTTTTGCTGTCTGAACATTGAACTCCCCAAAGGCTTTCTTGGCGAGCTGGAGAGAGGAGAGGTGCAGGTCATGAGCTTCTTGGAGCAGCCTCTGCTCCGTTTCCTTATTGTGGCAGTCGATTGCGATCTCCTCCAAGATAAGCGCTTTAAAAGGGGAGGGGGGGGGATAAAAAAAAGGATCAGCAAAAAGCAGACTGATATACTGCCTCACAGCGCTTTCTAAGCAGTTTACGGAGTCAGCCTCTTGCCCCCCCCAACAAACTGGCTCCTCATTTTACCAACTTTGGAAGGACATAAGGCTGAGTCAACCTTGAGCCGCTCAAAACCAAACTGCTGGCAGTGGGCAGAGTTTGCCTGTATTAGCAATAGCACAAAACTTACATATCGCTTCACAGCAGTTTACGGAGTCAGCCTCTTGCCCCCCAACAAACTGGCTCCTCATTTTACCAATTTTGGAAGGACGGAAGGCTGAGTCAACCTTGAGCCGCTCAGAATCGAACTGCTGGCGGTCAGCAGAATTAGCCTGCAATGCTGTGCCACCACCGATTAATAAAAGAGATTAAAAGGTATCCGGCTAGTGAAGATGATCATGGTCTCAAAGTTATCTTCTGGAATCAAGACAAAGATTTTCAGCTGTTTTATCTTGCCAGCCAACAAGACAAGGAACCTCAGGTTAAGCAGCTGTTCAAGTAGATTTGCCTCTGCTGTGACTTTTCCAATCTTCTGTCTAACTGCATCGATTTAGACTTGCAATTAGTCTCCCAAGCCCTTCCCACACCAATGATAAGGAATGCCCCTACAGGTCCCCCTTGACCCACGACCACACCTGGGACCAGAATTTCCGTTGGTAAGCAAGGCAGTCATTAAGTGAATCGCACCCAATTTTAAACCTTTATTGCCCTGGTTGTTAAGTGAATTGTTGCATTGTTAAGTGAATCATGCAGTTGTTAAGCCAATCCAGCTCCTCCCTCATTGACTTTGCCGGCTGGAAGTCGGCTGTGATGGTCACAAATGGAGATTACAGGACCCCGGGATGCTGCAACCGTTGTAAATACCTGTTGGTTGCCAAGTGTCCGAATTTTTATCATGTGACCACAGGGATGCAAGTGTGAGGATCGGTTGAAAGTCACTCTATTCAGTGGCACTGTATTATGGTTTCTAAGCCAACAGTTGTATACGGAGGACTACCTTACAGAGAACACATTTCTATTTCAAGCTGCATTTCATCCAACCATTTCCAATCTGGTGGGCATTAGAACTTCAGGCTAGGAATTCCGGGAGCTGTAGAACCAAGACATCGGAGAGGCATCGGATTCAAGGAATCTCTTTGCCAGGGAAGTGTGGAAGAGATGCAACCTTAATAAATGGATGGAACCCAAGTAAATAGTCTCAAAATGATGTGGAATCCTCCCGACTGCTTCCTGATTGCAGATAGTTAGAAAGTCCTCTAGCTAACCACAATAAGATCCCCTCTATTTTGTGCAGACAACTGTAATATTACAAGTCCTCGACGTACGACCACAATGGAGCCCTAAATTTCTGTTGCAAAGCGAGTTGTTCAATGAGTTTTGTCTCAAGTGTCACGGCCTTTCTTCTGGCACGAGGTCTTATTTTCGGGGTGGTGGTGGGCATCTTCCACTGACTCACCTTGCAGCAGCAGCAGCAGCACCGACAGCCCCGCCCAGCAGGAGCCTGCTGCCAGCCCATTTCTTTTATGGCCGCTTGCCGCCGCTTGTGGGAGTCGCCCCCGTCCTCTGTTTCTCCGTCAGAGGCCTTCAGAAAAGGCCTCTGCAGCCAAGAAAGGAGGTCCAGATTGACATATGTGATGCCCCGGCCTCCATTTTGCCATCAGAGACTCTTCCGGAAAGCCCTCTGCAGCCGATAACAAAGCTCCGACGGCGAAACGAGGCCGGGGACGGCAGACCATGCTTTCTTCCCATGGCAGCTGAACCCAGGCTGGCAGATAATACCTTTAACTCTTTTGGAGGAGGCGAGGAGGAGATGATCTTCTGGGAGAATGTGGGTGATGATGCCAATTGCACGTTCTGCATGGAATCTAAAAGATCATAAAGAAGCAAAGAGGAAAACTTGAGCTCCCGGTCCTTATTGTGGGACTTTGTTAGCCCATCTGTGTGATTTGGTGAAAAGCCACAACTTCCCCACTTGAAACAAGGAATGTGTCCTGAGGGCGGAAAACAGCAATGTGTCCTGCCCTCTCTTATTCCTTTCAGTCACTTGGCCGGTGTTTCTCAACCTAAAGCTGGCTGGGGAATTCTGGGAGTTGAAGTCCACCCATTTTAAAGCGGCCACGGTTGAGAAACTACGCCACTTATGGAATCATCTGTAATGGGGCCCAGAAGCAAACTAGCAACCAACTCAGCACATGAAGCAGAAGTTTGTATATGGACATCCTGAGGGATGCCCGTCATCGCCTGCCTTCTGGACCAGTTGAAGCTTCCAGATGGTCTTCAAGGGCTGCCCCATGTAGAGACATTGCAGTAGTCATGCTGCAATGTGACTAGGGCATGAGTAATTATCTGAAGGACTCCTTGATTTGAGAAAGGGTGCAACCTGTATACCAGACAGAGTTGTGTAAATGCCTCCTAGCTACTACTGACATTTATTTATTACTGTCGCTTTATCTCACTGATAAAGCGACTCTGGGCAACTCACAGTATAATAAAAAGTTTTTTTTTAAGTTAAAAAAAAACAAAAACAATACAAAGCAATTAACATTGGAAGAATTAAATAGAAAAGCTAAAAGCCAAGCTGAAGGGAGGGGCCACAGCCAAAAGGGCTCTTCTCCTGGACCCTGCCAGCTGAAATTCTTGGGTTGATGGGGTCCAAAGTAGGCCCTTTCTGCTGGAACAAGCGGGGCAGGCTAGTCCCACTGGGGTAAGGTCGTTCTTGGATACCCTGGGCCCATGCCATAAAGGATCTTTAAGATTCACAGACCTCCAGATGGTGTACAGGTAATCCTGGACATTCGGTCACAATTGAGCCCCAAATTTCGGTTGCTGAGAGAGACGTTGAATGAAATTGGCCCCATTTTGTGTCCTTTCTTGTCACAGATGTTAAATTAATCACCGCAGTGACACAGTTAAGTGACTGTGGCTTCCCCGTGGACTGAGCTTGTCAGAAGAAAAGTCACGAAATGGAGCAAAACTCACTGAACCAATTTTTCACATAGCAACACAAATTCTGGGCTCAACTGTGGTTGAGGACTATCTGTGCTTATTTTAAAATATGAATGGCCTGATTCTGTTTTACAGAGAGTCCTCAACTTAGGACCACCATTGGGACAAGAATTTCCACTGCTAGATAAGGTGAGTCATTCCTGGTTTTTGCGAATTTTTTGCCATGGTTGTTAAGCAAATCGGTGCCGTGGTTAAGTGGATCAGACTTCTTCCTTTGGCTTTGCTTGCCAGGAGCTGTCTGGGATGGTCACAAAAGGCGATGATGTGACCCAGGAATGCTGCAACAGTTGTAAATACAGGTAGTCCTCAACTTACCACAATTGAACCCAAAATTTATCTTGTTAAGTGAAACATTTGTTAAGTTAATTTTGCCCCATGTTACAGCCTTTCTTGCCTCAATTGTTTAAGTGAATCGTCGCATTTGTTAAGTTAGTAAAATGGTTGTTAAGTGAATCTGGTTTCCTCACTGACTTTGCTTGTCAGAAGGTCGCAAAAGGGGATCCTGTGATACGGCAACTGTCATAAATATGAATCAGTTGCCAAGCATCCGAATTTTGATCACATGATTATGGGGATGCTGGGAAGGTTATAACTGTGAAAAACTGTCATGTCGCTTTTTTTCAATGCTGTCGTAACTTTGAATGGTTGCTAAAAGAACAGTTGTAAGTTGAGGACTATGTCTCTACAGCAGAATATTTCAAAAACTAAAAAAAAAACCCACAAATGGCTACCAAGTATTTTTTAACTTCTTATTTACAAAGGAGAAAGAGAGAAATCATCTGTCGTTCTGGCAAAAGGGTGAGATGAATTCTGAAATTTACCATCTCAGCCAAACGTACTTTTCTAACATCAGAAAGGACTTTGAAATAAAGAACAAAATCATTTGGGCCCTAAATGAATACAGTACTCACAGTGCATTATCAAATTTTCCCGAACTGTATTGGTGAACGTAAGAAGAGTATGCCAGATCTTCATGAGCTGTAGCTACATGGATGTTTTTGCCGCCAAACACCGACTGTCTGATGTCCAAGGCTGTCTGAAATGATTTGTGCAAAAATAATAATAACAATAATAATCTAGGCCTTAGTAACTCAATTTGCAGTCAAAACTATTTTTTTTACATATCTAACATCAGATTAGCTGCAAACAGAATCTTCCTGCCCATTACCTTAGGGTTGGTTACATTCTTGTACAGCATGTTTTAACATAGTAGGGACTTGCCCGAGAGGTGCTTTTACAAAAGGTAACTGTTGAAGAAGCTTCTTGGATGAAAAGCGAAGCGTCTTCAAAGAAAAACAAACAAGTCCAGTCGCTTCTTGAAAAAAAAGCACCGTTGGGACAAAACTAGGACCTGGATGACAGAGAATCTCCATAGATATAGTAGGGACTTCCTAAATGCCATCGCCTTAACTAAGCACGTAAGACTGAAAAAAAAAAGGAAAATTGTTTCAAGTTTTGGATAAGACAGCCTTACTTGGGACATTCCAATGGAACTGGCTAGGTTCAAGTATTCCCTCAGAAGGAACAGTGGAAAGAAAGGTGAAGCTATAATAATCCCCTTACTCTTTTCTTTTTCATCCTTTGGTCAGAAAGGCAGGTAGACTAATACTACCTACTATATGATTTATTTTAAAATGTGGGGTGCTTGGTGCTCTCTGAGATTGGTGGGTTTTTTTGCAGATGGTTCATGACCTAATTGATGCTAGTGGGGATTCCTCTCACTTTATATACAGTGCTGGCCCTGTCAGTGTCGGTGAGGTTGTTGTGGGGGGCTCTTGACTAGTCTCTCATTTACTGCCCCTTGTTTCTCTGAACTAGTAGTTCCTTGATTGATGTATTATTTACTTCTAATCTAGGGTTTCATCTAAGATGATACAAGCTACCTTTAAAGGCAAATTAACTGAGGGCAGATTTTTTTTTGGCTATACTGCAAAGAGGGCTGCATAAAGCACAAGAGCATTATATATAGTCCTCGACTTACAACCATTTGGTTAGTGACTATTCAAAGTTACAACACTGCTGAAAAAAATAATTTAGGGTTGTTTTTTTGCACTTCTGACGGTTGTAGCATCCCCATGGATCACGTGATCAGAATTCGGATGCTTAGCAACTGCCATGTATTTATGACAGTTGCGCTGTCCGGGCATCAAGTGATCACCATTTGCAAACATCCCAGCCGGCTTCCAACCAGCGAAGTAATGGCAGAAGCCAGATTTGCTTAATGAGTGCCCGATTCACTTAACAACTGCAGGGATTAGTTTAACAACTGTCCCCAAAAAGCTGATAACATGGGACAAAACTCACTTAACAACTGCCTTGCTTAGTAACAGAAATTTTCAGCTCTATTGTGGTTGTATGTTGAGGACTACCTATATATAGTTTTCACCCTATTTCATATATTTTTTTTCTTTACTCTTTTCCGTCTTGCATCGTATTGCCAGCTTCTACTTGAGATAAAGTTCAAAATTAGGCCTGAAGAAACTAAATGATTTTCTGTTTTGACTTTAATTTGGCACGCCTCTTCTCTGACCTTGTGGAGAAGAAAGCATTGCACATAATCTCTGATTATGTGAGCCTCTGTGGCACAGTGGTTAAGAGTGCAGTACTGCAAGCTACTTCTGCTGCAGACAGCTGCCTACAATTTGGCAGTTCAAATCCCACCAGGCTCAAGGTCGACTCAGCCTTCCATCCTTCCGAGATGGGTAAAATGAGGATCCAAATTGTTGAGGGCAATATACTGACTCTCAGAGAGGGCTGTAAAGCACCATAAAGCGGTATTAAGCACCATAAAGTGCTTATTGCTATAACATACTGCCTTGCGATAAATTATGAAACCAAAACCGTACCTGATAAATTGCAACTGACTGGCATATGTTATCTACGTTGAGTAAATAAAATCCATAGTCAAGTAGAGTGTCTGAATATTTAGGATGTTTGGCTCCAAAATGCTCCCTGAAAGATTAAAAAAAATAAAAAATAAAAAACACATCACAAAATCTTCCCAAAAGGATGGAGCGTGTTGTAGCATTTCAAGAGCCCTCTTACGTACCGTGCTAGGTATACTGCGTGTTTTATCAACTGCTCGGCTTTCTTGAATTCACGTTTCACAACACATGCCTAAAACAGATGGAAGAAATTAAGGCTGCATGTATATTCAAAGGACCATCCTGTCTTCTTGCTGTCACACCCCACACCTCGAAGGAGGACCCAAAACACAACCTGCAATCTCAACTGCAGAGTGTGTAAGCAGAGGGCCAATGTTTAGGTGCAGGTAGTCCTCAAGTTACAACGGTTCATTTAGTGACCGCTCAAAGTGACAGTGGCACTGAAAAAAAAATGACTTATGGTCGTTTTTCACACTTAGAGGAGCATCCCCACGGTCAAGGTGATTAGAATTCACAGGCTTGGCAACTGACTCATATTTATGACGGCTGCAGGGTCCCTGGTCATTTGATCACCTTGTGACCTTCTGACAAGCACAGTCAATGGGAAAACAGATTCACCTAACAGCTATGTTACTAACTTAACAGCTGCAGTGATTCACTTAACAACTATGGCAAGAAATGTCATAAAATGGGGCAAAATTCATTTAACTGTCTCGTTTAGCAAACATAAATATTTCCGCTCAATTGTAGTCGTTAAGTTGAGGACTACCTGTATTTTTCCCTCTGCCTTTATGAGTTTTATGAGTTTTGCGAATATTTATTTTTCTCTCAAGAAAAATAAGGCGCTACCCTCAAGAAAAATGGTCTGATTTCCTGTCGCCCTCAGCAGCACATAAATAACTGTTCAACTTACCTTTGAGGCTTGTCGTAAAACATCCACAACTACTTTTACAGGCAAACCAATCGAGATCTCCTTCATTGCTTCTATACACCATTTGTAAGCCTATGGGGACATACATCCAAAGTGGAAAAATCATTGGTTACTAAGAGTCCGTAGAGATTCCCAGTCATCCAAGTCATGGTTTCCTAAAGGTACTTTTTCGGGAGGCAACTGGACTTTCGTGTTTTCTTCTTTCTCATCCAAGAAAATTCTTCAGCTCTGGCTGGATGGTGGGAACAGCCTGCCTGAGGCCAAGGAGTATTGGCTAAGGTGTAGACATACAGCCAGCAAGTATCTATTCCCAACTGGTTCCTACCAACCAGGCCGTATTACAGTCAAAAAAACCCTGGTGTTCTTGCAGATCTTAACCCTTAAACCTGGGAAGGCGGCTAACTTTACCCAAGTGCTGTTGGCATCACACGAGAACCTTGCTGCAAAATCATGTTTCTATCTGCTGTGCACTGTTGCTCAGTTAATTCAAAGCCGAGTCTCGCTTGGAGAGAAAGCACCTGCCCGTTTTTCAGACTCACCTCATCGTAATGACTCTTTGCAAAGAGCAGAGCACACAGCTCTCCGTAGAGGGCAGCCTTGTTGGCTTGCTGGCCGTGCTGGGCGAGTTTTTCCATGTAAGATTGTGCTAATTTGAAGGTTTCTTCTCCCAAGTGATATTTACAGTTGCCGTTCCGGACATGTAGTAACCTAGGAAAGAGGCACAGGAAACTATGTTATAGCCCACAAGTTGCTGAATGCTTCTCACACAAGACTACAGATAGTCCTCCACTTACAACAGTTCATTTGGTGACCATTCAAAGTTACAATGGCACTGAAAAATGTGATTTATGACCATTTTTCACACTTACAACCTTTACGGCATCCCTACGGTCATGTGATCAAAATTCAGATGCTTGGCAACTGGTTCATGTTTATGACTGTTGCAGTGTCCCAAGTTCATGTGATCACCTTTTGTGACCTCCTGACAAGCAAAGTCAATGGGGAATCAAGATTTACTTAACCACCAGCTATTAATTTCACAAATGCAATTATTCGCTAACAACTGTGGCAAGAAAAGCCGTAAAATGGAGCAAATCTCACTTAACAAATTTTTCACTTAGCAACATAAATGTTGGGCTCAGTTATGGTTGTAAGTTGAGGACTACCTGCACAGAGAGTCCTCAGCTTAAAGCAATTGAGCCCAATATTTCTCTTGCTAAGTGAGACAGTCAAGTTTTGCCCCATTTTACAACCGTTCTTGCCACCGTTAAGCAAATGAATGCCATTGTTAAGTTACTAACAGTTATTAAGTGAATCTGGCTTCCCCACTCATTTTGCTTGCCAGAAGGTCGCAAATGGGGAATCACATGACCCCAGGACACTGCAACCGTCATCCATAGGAACCGATCGCCAAATATCTGAACTTAGATTGTGGAGATGCTGCAATGGCCATTAAGTGTGAAAAGCAGCCATAAGTTACTCTTTTCAGGGTATGTTGGCCACTAAGCAAATGGTTGTATAACTGAGGACTGCCTGTACTAAAATGGCATGATTATTAAGGAATCCGGAAGATTTCTCATCCTTGCCTTAAAATAGTAAGCAATAAAAATATGGCAGTTAATCCACAACCAGACAACTTTCACCTGCCCCCCCACCCCCCAATAGCTCAGTTCTAATATACCAACACTCAAGCATGACTTACCAGCCTAAAGACATTTATTGCCTATCCACATTTTTGTATGCAGCAACGCAAAACATACGGAATAGGGCGAACTAGCGCAGTTTATTCTATCTGAAGTGGAAAACCCATGGTTTAATGGTTAATTAGGAATCAAGACAGTGTATTAATTATTGTTTGTAATCAGAAAGTCTAATATACTTTCCAGGTTCCAATGAAATTACAGCACCACTAAGGAAGGTAAGATATTATGGTCAGAGATTATGAAAAGAATTTTCATCCTGCACCTAATAAGTGTTTTTACATGTTTTAATGCTCCAGATATGGGAGTTCCCATGATCTTGCAACTAGCAGGTTTTATTGTACTGAAGTATTTATGTCCAAACCACGCCAACATACCTCTAAATAAGAACTGGTATTTTAATATTATAAAGGCACGCTTTGGAGAAACTTTCTGGAGGAGTGCAGGTGGTTTCTTGAATTGTTCTGCTATAAGCCCCCTCAAGAATTGTTTGAAATTGGGTGGCCTCTGAATTGTATTAAACAAAGAACATAAAGCTTAACTCTCAAATCCTTTCTTTTTCTCATGAAGGGAAAATAATGTATTTTAGACAAATCACCTTAATACGGAGAGCATTTATAAAAGTAATTATTGATATCTCGAGCAACTTGATAGAAACAAGAGTTATGACTTTACAAATCACCCTATGTCGTATTCTGATGACTTCCATGAAACCATAGTGAGTCCTTGACTTCAGTGAGTGTGGTCACTTAGCAACCATTCAAAGTTTGGATTCACACCCCCCCCCCCCCCAAAAAAAATCCTTATTACCTAGTATCAAATGCCCTCCCCGCCGTGGTCACATGACTTCATTTTGGGTGCTCAATAATGAGCCTACATTTATGGCCATTCATGGTGCTCCACAGTCACATTGATCAAAATATATAATGTTTTTGTTGGAAATCAGACTACTTCTGGTTCCTGGAAAAAAAACTGCCCCAGAGCTGATAATGGGTTCACTTAACAACTGTTGATTTTGATTAATGATCACCGTGAAAAAGATATTAAAATTGAGTCTGGCCATATGGTGCCCTGTTTTACGACCATCCCAGTTTATAGTCGTGACTGCCACGTTCAATCCCGGTCATAAGTCAAAAACTACCTGTGCAAATAGTCCTCCATGTATGACCACGATTGACGCCAAAATTTATGTTGCTAAGTGAGAAGTTTGTTCAGCGAGTTTTGCCCCATTTTAGAACTTCCCTTACCACATTTGTTAAGTGAATCACTGCTGTTAAGTTAGTCACACAGCTGTTAGGTGAATCCGGCTTCCCCACGGATTCTGCTTGTCAGAAGGTTGCAAAAGGGGATCACATGACCCCAGGACACTGCAACCGTCATAAATAGGAGTCACTTGCCAAGCATCCAAGTGTAAATCACATGAACATGGGGATGCAATGATCATAAGTGTGAAAAACGGTCATGTCACTTTTTTGCAGAGCTGTTGTAACATTTGAACAGTCATTAAATAAACAGCTGTAAGTTGAGGAGTGGCAGTAATGCTTTTCCCTCCAGGCTTCTCTGAGCACTCTTCAGTTTAAATAACTCTTTCTTGTAGGCACAAAATCATAGAGGCAGATAATTCTGGACATTCTCTGTACAGTGGAGCCTCGGGTCGCGACCGTAATCCGTTCCCAGACTCCAGTTGCAACCTGATTTGGTCGTGTCCGGAAGCACAAATGACTATGCATGTGCACAGTCAAAATAAATGGCGCTGAAGGGGAAATCGGCACGGAAAGGGAATCTTTTTGTTCGCCACCCGATTTTTGAATCATGACCCAGTGGATTTTTTTGGTCGCCATCCGATTTGGTCGCGAACAGGAGCGTTCGTGACCTGATGTTCCACTGTATTTTGACTTCCCCCCCCCCCTTTGTAACTTTAATAGAGATTTGAACAGCCCCCACTCTACTATATTTCAAAGGATCCCGAAGATGTGGTTCTTCACCAAGGCTTTCGGCAATGTTTACTGAACTCCCTTCTTTTTCCTTGTCCAGTATTCCCTGCCGTTTCTGTTCTTTAGTTGTGTGTGTGTGTGTGTGTGTGTGTGTGTGTGTGTGTATTTTCTAATACAGGTAGCCCTTGAGTTACAGCCACATTTGAGCCCAAAATGTATGTTCTTACGACCTTTCGTGCCACAGCTGTTAAGTGAATCACTGAAGTTGATAAGTTAGTAACGCGGTTGTTAAGTGAATCTGGCTTTCCACTGACTTTACTTGTCAGAAGGTCATAACGGGGAACATGTGACCCTGGGATACTGCAATGGTCGTAAGTATAAACCAGTTGCCATGTATCTGAGTTTTGATCACATGATCATGAGGATATCTCAAAGGTCGTAAGAGTGAAAAACACTCATAAGCCACTTTTTTTAGTGTCGTAATTCTGAACAGTCTCTAAATGAACTGTTGTAAGTCGAGGACTACCTGTATTGTTCCTTGTGTTTAAATGTTTTTTTTAACAATCTGCAAACTGCCCAGAGTAAGTGGGAGTAGGATGGCACATAAATGCCATACACATTAATAATGATAATGATAATGATAATGATACTGATAATAATAATAATAATAATAATAATAATAATAATAATAATAATCAAGCTTTTCCTATCATTAAACTTTCCCACCTACATTTTTTTTCCTAGACAAAATTTCCATTTAAACCATGGTAAAAACACCATTGAGACAAAGCAGGCACTGGCTCTAAGGAGTTAAATGAACTCCCAAAGGCAGGTGAGCCAGTTTGTCAGTTCAGCCTTAATAGGTAATTGGTATTAACATACTAAACGATACTGATTAATGAAGGAAGAACAGTGTTTCCTCTTTCAAGTTACTCATAAAAAAACACACAAAGAACAGGATCTTCCTCCTTTAATCCATCTGTTGTGCAAACAGGGAAACATAAAAGTAGCACTGACTGAAATACAAGTAGTCATTGATTTATGACCACAATTGAGCCAAACATTTCTGTTGCTAAGTGAGACATTTATTAAGGGAGTTTTGCCCCATTTTACAACTTTCGCCATAGTGATTAAGTGATAGTGATTCACTGCAGTTGTTAAGTTGGTTGTTAAGTGAATCTGGCTTCCCCATAGACTTTTCTTATTAGAAGGTCACAAAAGGTGATCCCAAGGCCCCGGACACTGTGACTGTCATAAATATGAGTCGGTTGCTAGCATCTGAATTTTAATCATGTGACAATGGGGATGCTGCAAGTCCTAAGTGTGAAAAATGGACATAAGTCACTTTTTTCAGTGCCATTTTAACTCTGAATGGTCAATAAATGAACTATTGTAAGTTGAGATCAGCAACCAGAATAACAGAGTTGGAAGGGACCTTGGAAGTCTTCCAGTTGTCCAACCTGCTGCTCAGGCAGGAACTCTCTACCATTTCCACAGGTGCTTTTTCACAAGCCAACTGGATTTTTTGTATACTATTTCACTGAAATGATATACATAAAACATTCAGTGTTGGGAGCATTCACAACTTCTGGAGGCAAGTTGTTCCACTGGTTGATTGTACTAATTATCAGGAAATTTCTCCTTAGTTCTGGTTGCTTCTCTCTGTGATTAATTTCCATCCATGGCTTCTTGTCCTGCTTTCAGGTGCTTTGGAGAATAGCTTGACTGCCTCTTCCTTGTGGCAGCCCCACAGATATTGGAACACAGCTATCATGTCCCCCCTAGTCCTTCTTTTCATTAGACATACCCAATTTCAACTTTGTTGCTCTTCTCTGCATTCTTTCTAGAGTCTCAACCTCTTTTTTAAATTGTGGCGACCAAAACTGGACGCAGTATTTCAAGTGTGGTCTTACCAAGGCATTATAAAGTGGTATTACATACAACCAATTCTTAAAGGAAAAAAATTAGAAGTGTTTATACTCTTCAGACAACCCAGCAGGCTTTCTCTTTAATGGAGGTGTGTCTACAGGGCAAAATAAAGAAATCATAACCACAGCAATGACCTTTGTCATTAGCATAGTGCCTATTACTAATATTTCCTCCTCCAATTTTAAAATCACGTTTATCGTCTTCCAAATCAGCCCCACTTAATGCATAATCAGCATGTAGGCTGAATAAAGACAACATACAGCCTTGTCTCACGCCTTTGCCAACCTGAAACCAATGGGTTCATCATGTTCTGTCTGTACTGCAGCTTCCTGATCTGCATGTAAGTTTCGCCTGAGGAGATGTTCTGTGATTGCCATTTTTCTAACCCACAGCTTGACATGATCAACACAACCCACAACTCATTTCTTCGTTTTTTTGAAGCACATGCTGCCTTCTTTTTGATATTTTTCAACTTTCCCAATTATCCAGCCTACATCAGCAGTATCGGCTCATGTTCCTTGAATTTTTTCTAAAACCAGTTTGAACATCTGGCAGAGGTCTCCAAATTTGACAACTTTAAGACTTGTGGACTTCAGCTCCCAGAATTCCACAAGTCTTAAAGTTGCCAAGTTTGGGGACCCCTGATCTGGCTCCTGGGGACTCCTGTCCAGGTAGGGCCCTGACCTGCATTGGCTGATCCTAAACATTATTTTGCCAGCATGTGAAATTAGGAGCATTGTATGCACAATCTGTTAAGTCCCTTTTGGGAGTCTTTTAGAATGTACTCCAATATGTTGGCCAGTGCTGTTCTCCACGTTTGCTGATATAGCTTGATTAATAATATCAGGTTGGAAAGACCAAGTCCTCATGAAGGTTCAATAGAACTGATTTACCGATAAAAGCCTATGCACAAGAATCAACTAACAGTCAGCACCTGATTAAAGTTAGACAAGGGTTAATGCACTGAAGAAGGGCTGGACTTAGTTAGCTTGTGGCTTTTAACTCCAACCCCTCATTCTGCCAATTCTTCTCCTATAGTTAGAACTTGTAGGAATTCTGTTGCTTGCCATGTTCCTACGGATATACTATTCCACTGGTTCCTGTAATCTTCCAACTTGCGAATGAGCAGAGCACTGTTCTAATTTTTATCTTCTAGTTCTAAAGGATCGTGTAAATAAAGAATATCTTCTAAGGCAGGGTTGTCAAACTCAATTTCATTGAGGGCTGCATCAGGGCTTATGGGGGGAGGTGCGGCTGACTGGGTGGGAGTGGCCAACCAGGTGGCCATGGTCAGCTCGATGCCATTCCACAAACTGCTGGCATGTTTCCTCTTTGCATTGGGTAGACCGGGCCGGCGCCATGCTGGCCTGATCTTTCCTCTTCGCACATATCGCGGGCCGAATGCAGCCCCCGGGGCCTTGAGTTGGACACCCCTCTTCTAAGATATCTTGGATGTTGATCTCTCTACTGAACTTCAGTATATTGGTAGTCTTGTTTAATGATCTCAGTTGGGATTAGCGACTTTTGCTAAGCGAAGTGGTCCCTAAGTGGAAAAAAATCACATAACTGCAACTACACTGACAAGACGAATCAGGTCAATATCTTCCACTTTTATTTGCCTGCTAAGCACTCCACTGTCCCTTGGAATTAAACAAGGAGGGAATAATTTTTAATTAAATTGCATTTACATTCATTGGAGA
>NW_020769354.1:1758798-1777615 GCF_900518735.1 Pseudonaja textilis
GATTACAAGAGAGTAAGTAGAAACACAATGGAAAATACACATAGAAAGGAATGTGCTGGCACTAGCAGCTGCAAGTGCACTACACAGACATTCTGACATATTCCCCAGCTACTTACTCTCTTGTAATCACTTCTTCTCCAATCTCTCTGCTATGCAAGTGTGGGGAATGGGTCAGATGCAGGAGAATGTTTAGAGAAATCACTTTTTTTTCTTCCTCCATCTCAGTGTTTGGAGAGGAGAGAAAAAACAATCATATATTGTTAACATCTGGACAATTCCTTCATAGAAGTGAATTAATGTTTGCAATTACATTCATTGGAGAGGAAGGGGTTACAAAGAGAGTAAGTAGCCACGCAATGTGAAATAGACATAGAAAGCAATGTGCTGGCACCATCAGCTGCCAGTATATTACACAAGCAGCTTGGTGTATTTCCCAACTGCTTACTCTCTCTTGTAACCCCTTCTTGTGCGGAACGGGTCAGACAAAGGAGAGACTGTTTACATTAAAAAAAAATTCCTTCCTCCATCCTGTTACTCCTGTTTGGGGAGGACAGAAAAAGCAGTCATGTGTTGAAACGTCTGGATAATCCCTTCATACAAGCAGAGATTCATTTTGCTGCTTGAATTTTTTTCAGCCTTCAAGACAGAGCAGTGCTTACCTGACACAACATTCGACAGCACGAAACCAGTGGAGCATTTCATCATGAAGGGTACATAACTGAAGGCAGGAAAGGAAGACCTTCTCGGCATCACTGTACCAGCCAGCATCAGACAGAAACCCCCCTAGAAAGATCAAGATATCACTGCCTATTTCCAAAACACAACGGATCTTATTTTTAAAAGACACTGATGTCCACTTGTGATTCTAATCCTAATAAGATAAGTGTTGGGTCACATTTTTTATCTTGTCTGTAACTACAGGAGGTCTAAAGAAATTCAAGCTGTCTGCTAATATTTAAGCATGCTGGTTAAGAAAAGAGGTCAGTTACTGGGGTGATTTCTCAACAGTCAAGTTTTATATACATATAAAGAACACATCAACTGATATATAAACAATGATGGTAGATTTTGCTTTGTTGGAAGCCCCACTAACAAAAAATGGTGAGGCACCCAAAACTGCACGTTCGCTACTTCCAGATGGTCTTCAACATACACCCATGTGGTGTATAATGCAGTAATCCAAAACGGGAGCTGACTACAGCATGGGTGACCGAGAGAAAGGCCTAAAGTGTTAACAGATGTAATGGCCTTAAATTTAACATTTAAGAAGAATGAGCTATAAATTAGGGAGTGTCCTATTACATTTTAAACATGTCTTTCCTCCATGCTTTTTCAGAGTGAAGACTACAATTCTCTTTCTTCTTAACAATGCAGGAGGACAAATTGATCTGAGAAATGCCCTGTCACTAAAACGCATGTGTTGCATGGATTCTCCCAGAAAAAAAAGATGGTTTCAGCCCAAAACAGCCCTGGCTTGTTTGGAATTTAGCAACAGCTTCGAGTTGGTCTCTCACGCAAATTGGTCATGCTCAATTCTAGAGGCTAAACTGCCCATTCCTGTTTTTGAAGCAGAGACAAATAGACAGAGAGGTTTCAAGAAAAGAGACCCTCCCTCCATCTCTTATGTACGTCCCTATTGCTGAAGCCACAGAAGGGGTGAAAAAGAGACGGAAACATTGGATAAATGACTGCAACAATCATTTTGAACACAGGTAGTCCTTGATTTACAACGATTGGCCTAGTGACCATTTGAAGTTACAACAGCACTGAAATAAGTGACACATGATCGTGTTTCACACTTATAACCATGATCATGTGATCAAAATTCAGACACTTGGCAACTGGTTTGTATTTATGACGGTTGCAGTGTCCTGCGGTCATGTGATCCCCTTTTGCGACCTTCTGACAAGCAAAGTCAATGAAGGAGCCAGATTCATTTAATGACCGTGTTACTAACTTAACAACCGCTGTGATTCATATAACAACTGTGGCAAGAAATGTCGTAAAATGGGGAAAAACTCACTTAATACTTTCTTGCTTAACAACAGAAATTTGGGCTCAGTTGCAGTCATAAGTCAAGGACTAACTGTATACCACGTAGATTTTAGTTTCAGAAGGGAAAAGCGAAAGCCTTTTAACCTTGCTCCTATAGAAAATAGTTACTCCTTGAATGATATATGATTAGTGGAATCAGGTATGACACAGCAAGTCTACATTTGAGTAGGAATTTGAACCAGTCTATCCTTTGTCTAACTTTCTGTCCTCTCCCTACAACATCTTCAACTATTCACCTACTTAATGAGACAAACTAAACTCTCCATATCCAGTTTGCTGATTTGTTTTTAAAAAGATAAAGTGCTACATTTTCACATAACCCTTAAAGCAAGAGCAATAGGGATAGCGCTTAAGACTTGTATACCACTTCATAGTGCTTTACAGCCCTCTCTAAGGTGTTTAACAGAGTCAGCATATTGCTGCCTCCAGCAATCTGGGTCCTCATTTTATCGACCTCAGAAGGATGGAAGGCTGAGTTAATTTAGAGCTGATCAGGATCAAACACCTAACGGTCGGCAGAGTTATCCTGCAATACTGCATTCCAACCACTGCGCCGCCATGGCTCCTTTAAAGGTACCTGTAAACTAAGCCAAGTGGCTAATATTTTATCTACAGCGAGTTACCTAAGACGAACCCAATCTGGATCGCTTTTTCTTTTACGGCAGCATCTGATTCTGCGATGTAGGAACACCTCCGGCTGAATGAATAGGCCAAGACCGAAGCAACTTTTACTCCGTGATCCATCAGTGCCTGAAAGCAGTGATGAAGGAGATGCCTAGAAGACAAAAGAAGCACCAGCGGAGATGAGAGCATTTTCCTGCCTTCCATCAATGCTAAAAGGTTGTGGTCTTTTTTATGTCTATAAAAATACAGGTAGTCCTTGACTTGCGACTGGTCGTCAAGCGACCTTTCAAAGTTAGGATGGATTCCCCCCAAAGGTACTTACAACTCAGCTCCAAAGTTCTGACGGCCACCTCCCCAGAGATCATATGACCGAATTTCAGGTGCTCAACAACTGCCCTGTATTTATGGCTGTTTGCAGTATCCGTAGTTATGTGACCACAATTTAACATTTTTACTGAAAACGGGCATTTACTTTTTCAGCAAAACTGCACCACAGCCAGCAATGGGTTTAATATAGGTAGTCCTCAACTTACGGCCACAATTGAGCCCAAATTTATGTTGTTAAGTGAGACACGTATTGTGTTTCGCCCCATTTTATGACCTTTCTTGCCACAGTTGTTACGTGAATCACTGCAGTTGATAAATTAGTAACCCTGCTGTTAAGTCAATCCGGCTCCCCCATTGACGTTGCTTGTTAGAAGGCTACAGTTTTGATCACACGATCATGGGGATGCTGCAATGGTCGTAATTATGAAAAACAGTCGTAAGTCACATATTTCTGTGCCATTGTAACTTTGAACGGTCACTAAACAAATTGTTGCAAGCCAAGGACTACCTGTAATTGTTGCAAAAAAAGGTCGTAACATTGGATCCAGTCATATGGTCACCTGCTGTACAACCTTCACAATGTAGGACCCTAATGGGCAGGCTCCATTACGGTCATAAGTCAAGGTGTAACTGTACTCTGCCTGCCATAGGTAATTTCTAGCCAGTTACAGCCAGCCACTGGCAAATTTTGGAGCCGGAACTTTTAAAAAATAGCAGATTCAGGAAGACGATTATCAAGAGAGACATATTCGTGAAAAACATGCTTAGGGTGACACTGCATCTTCGTATTTAGTCAACAGATACCGAGATCAGCAGTAGGGCCTCATGGAAGGCTCTGCATTGAACAGTCCAACAATTTGTTTAATCCCTTTAAAACAGATTCCCACCCACTCCTCGCACCGGTGTTAGTTTTTCCTCTCTGCAGCTGCAGAGGAAGTCAGAACAGCAGGTGAAATTTTAATAGATCCACCCAACCCGTTCCAACAGCCCACGCATTTGATATTACAGAAGAGACTTATGCCACGTTCTCAGCAAAGGGGGAAACACAAACACCAAATGCAATTTACACAAAAACTGGAACTCCAATCCAAATCTGCTAAACAGGAAGGACTCCATCACTCAGCATTACAGCCAGAGACGGTATACACACCCCGTGGAAAATGTTAACCCAAGAAGCTTAACTGAATTTTAAGAGAATTTTAAATATATGGTCTCTATTTATCCTTTTCATGGTTTATACGGTATTTTTTGCTGAAACACTCTAGAGTTGCTTCGGAGAGTTGAGAGGCATAGAAATCAAACAAAACAAGCAAACAAGCAAGCACATTCATGCAGCTTCCCCAGCATGAATAGTTCCTGTAATTGTATTCTGGAATTTTGAGGAGGAAAAACTAAGAGTCAGGCACAAAAAAAAATCTCCCCAAAAGTACTTGGGGGGCGGGGGGGAAGACAGAGTCAGGATAGTGTTCAAAACACTGCAAATTTATTCCATGCAAAATATACACAAGAATCTGATTGGTTATGGTCAACACAAATTGGGGCCAGATAAGATGCAATCCTAAAGTTGTATTAACAGAGGGATACGATCAAGATCAGGTGAGGTACTAATACCACTCTATTAAGTTTTAATAAGACCACATCTAGAATACTGCAGCCAGTTTTGGTCACCACAGTATAAAAAAGATGTTGAGACTCTAGAAAAAGTGCAGAGAAGAGCAACCAGCATGATTAGGGAATCGGAGGCTAAAGCATACGATGAACGGTTGCAGGAACTGGGCATGGCTAGTCTAGTGAAGAGAAGGACCAGGGGAGACATGATGGCAGTCTTCCAATATTTGAGGAGCTGCCACAGAGAAGAGGAGGTCGAATTATTTTCCAAGGCACCCGAAGACCAGGCAAGGAATAATGGATGGAAACTGAACAAGGAGAGATTCAACCTGGAAATAAGAAGAAATTTCCTGACAGTGAGAACAATCAACCAATGGAACAGAAGTTGCCTTCAAAGGTTGTGGGATCTTCATCACTGGAGGCTTTCAAGAAGAAATTGAACTGCCATTTGTCAGAAATAGTGTAGGGCCATGATGGCGAACCTTTGGCACGTGTGCCAGAGGTGCCACGCAGAGCCCTCTCTGCGGGCATGTAAGTTGTCACCCCAGCTCAGCTCTGCTGCGCCTGCCAGCCAGCTGGTCTTCGGGTCTCTGCCGCACATGCGCCGGGGGGGTGCATGTCAGGGTGGGGTACATGCAGGGGGCATATGCGCAGGGGTGCAGGTATTGCATTTTGGGGGTTGCACATGCATGCACACGCTTTGGGCACTCAATGCCGAAAATGTTAGCCATCACTGGTGTAGGGTCTCCTGCTTGGGTGGGGAATTGGACTAGATGACCTACAAGGTCCCTTCTAACTCTGTTAATCTGTAAGAGCCAATGGACTTCAAGGGGAGGAGGGGCTGTAGTTAGGTCCCTTCTGAAGGTGTAGGGACTCCAGGCTCATGATGCATTTGACCCCACCCTTGGGTTCAGTTTGTTCATCTCCTACTCTAAGGGAATACACCCAAGAAGAACTAACTAGCAGTTTCCATTAATTTAGGTAGCCCTTGACTTTCATCACCAAAATTTCCACTGCTGAAGTGGAAGTGAGTTGTAAGTGAGTTGTGCCCTATTTTACGATCTTTCCTGCCATGGTTGTTAAGTGAAACACTGTAGTTACTAAGTGAATCATGCAGTTATTACGTGAATCTGGCTTCTCCCATCTCAGATGCTAGCTGGGAAAGTCACAAATGTGATCGTGTGTATCATAAATACACCTTGGTTGCCAAGCAACCCAATTCTGATGTGTCTGGAAATGCTGCAATGGTTGTAAATGCATTATGCCTTATGAGGACCGGTCATAAGTCACTTTTTACAGTGCCGTTGTAACTTCAAATGGTCGCTAAAGAATGGTTGTTAAGTCAAGTGCTACTTGTAACAGCCCCGTTTTAATCAAGAAGAAACTACTGTGTAACTACAATTGACAAGCTAGCCCGCCTGAAGGTTTAACAGCTCTCTCATTATGGCCCCAATCAAGAACCATCTTAGTATATTCATACTTAAATTAGGCGGGACTTTAAAAACTGCTTATCAGCATTAAAACTGTGCTGAGGAACTTTTTACTGGCAAAACCTGTTTGAAATATAATACGGGGGGAGCAACATTTGTAAAATGTACCTTTTATCTAAAGCTCGAAGCACTTTGGCGAAAACTTCTAATTCACAGAATTCACTACCCAGCTGGCATAGTCGGCCTTGTTGGTAAAGCTGCATAAAAGAAGAAAAAAGAGACGTGGTTTTTATTAATATAACAACAGGTGATAATTTCATAAACAGGTTTTGGCAGAGTGTTTGCTCAATTTCAAGACTCCTCTGAATTATGGCGGTAAGTTGAGAACTACCTGCATATAAAGGCAGTTTATTCCTGAATACCAGATACTACAAGCAAACAAAATAATGTTATTTTATTTATTATTTCTTAATCCACTTTATTTTCCATGCATTTCCCCTGTCCCCCTTTGAAATCCTCTAAGTGTCATCTTCTCCAAGTTGGATATCTCCCAGATATAGAGTTTTCATCTCACAGGATTTTTGAGACAGCATTCTGAGACTTGAAAATCCTACGTTTGGAGGATAGTAAATTTAGGGAAAGTAGCCCCAAACAGATAGCTGTTGGGACCATGAAGAAAGAGGAGACAGGAAGACAATTCTTAAAATAGCTCCTTAAGGCTACTACTTTAATCCCAGGATGTTTTTGTCTCATCAGGAAAGGAGAGGAGACCACCTTTTTTCATTAAAAATATCTTTTGGATTGTGCTTTAATTTCTTTTTGAAGCACTCAAAGGATTTAGTAGTCTTTTCCCCCCTGCCCTAGAAAATAATATATTGCTCTCCTAGCAGTCTGCATAACTGTATAACCAAGAGGAAAAATGTTTACAACACGCGCTGCATGCTTTCCCTAAGACAATGTGTTCTAGTTTGAGGGAACTAGATCTAATGTTTTATTAAAAAGAACATGTCCTTGTTTTTTTTTAAAAAAAGAATGACTCTTACACTGAGAAAAAAAATCAAGCAAATAAATTCAGTAGCATGGGTGCGTGTGTGTGTGTGTGTGTGTGTGTGCGTCAACCTATCCCCCAAAGTGCCTGAAGGCAGGATAAGAAGCAATGGATAAAACCTGATCAAGGAGAGAAGCATCCTAGAACCAAGGAGAAACTTCCTGACAGTGAAGAACAATGAATCAGTGGGATAAATTGCCTCCAGAACTTGTAAATGCTCCAACACTGGAAGTTTTTAATAAGAGATCGGACAACAGTTTGTCTGAAGTTGTATAGGGTTTCCTGCCTAAGCAGGGGGTTGGACTAGAAGACCTCCAAGCCCCCTTCCAACTTTGTTATTCTGTTAGTAATCTGTCCTCTGTAGCTGAGTTAGCATACTGAAGCAAATGAAAATATGGCTATTCACCTTGCAGTCCAAATATTTAGATTTGTAGCTTTAAACTTTTAAGCCACTTATTTTCCCTCAGATCCAAAAATATCCTATAAATAGCACTTGAGGGTAGGGAGACCAAGCAGAAATTTCAGTTTTGCTATTCTGGTGGGATCACTGCTGCCTCCAAATATGAAATAAACAAATGAAAAAAAGCGTGTCTGCCCAATTCATAGCTCAGGGTCCTATGTTAATCATGCTACACTATCTTGTTCAACAAATCACAGATTAATGTAGGTTTCAAGCTCAAAGTGCACTCATGCTGTTGCAACCATTTTTGTTTCTCAGCTTGCCAACAATCAGGAGGGAGGGATGGGTAAGAAAGTATGCACTCCAGACTTTGAGGAGGAGAGGCCTGAGACTCAAGGACACATCTGCAGATATCAGCCAAACACAGAGACATTTTCTCATAACAATCCAATACCACTCAATTGGACAATATGACCTGCATTAATAGGGGGTTGGGGAATTTACATAGTGAATTATGTGGGTTTGCACGGAAATTGGGTAGATCTGGTTTTGTCTTCAATGGTGCCAAAATAATGTACTCAAAAATTTTACATTGAGTTGTTGGTAGGTCTCAAGTGTGCTTGCTTTGCTTGGAACTGTCAGTCAGGAAGTTGACAACAGGCATTAACCAGGTCAATAAATATGTCATTAATATTAATCACTTTAATACCAATAGTTTGATTAATCAGGTTTTAAAGTCATGGTATTTTGCTTTGCTATGTATATTACACACCTTTCCATGTATCTTAATTGCTCTTTCAAATAGCCAGAATCATTCATTACTTAGCAATTATATAATGGAAGTATTCATTAAATAACCTCATTTGTTACTAAAACCCTTCCAGAACAGACCATCTTTGTTTTAGATGACACATTTAACTGGACAGGTGCTAAATTTTATATGTAGGGCAATTCCCACCAAGACTGTGGGAACTAAAAAAAAGATTATGAACTTGATTACTTGAAAAAAAATAGCAAGTTCATGAATTACAACATAAAGAACTATTTAGAGTGGCAATTTTTATGCCAAATCCCACTGAACCAACACAGCTTTCATATCCTGAATCTCTGAAAAAGAAACCTCATAGTGTAAATTCATACTTAGATTTCCTTTAAAAACTACTGCGACATATTGGCAATAATCATAAAATCAAAGGTTTGGAAGGGACTTTGGAGATCTTCTAGTCCAAGCCACTGCTCAGTGCAGGAATGCTCAAACAAGTGTTGTCCAAACGTTTCTTGAAAAGCTCCAGTGATAGAGCACCCACACTTCTGGGAAGCAAGCTGTTCCATTGCTTAATAGTTCTTACTGTCAGGAAATTCCTCATTTCCATGATCCATGCTATCAAGGGTTATTAGCCCTGAGCCACAAAAGCACCTCAAGACATCTAGTATTTCACTGGGAGCATTTTTCTCAATATGACATTGGAGAAGGCCCATTCTTAAGTTGCTTTGGCCCATTCTTAAGTTGCTTCAGACATACATTTCCTTATGGATTTAATGAGTGATAGGAATTATGCAAAGAAAAATAGCAAGAACACTTATAAAGGTAATCCTTGAGTTACAGTTGATTTAGTGACTGTTCAAAAGTTACAAAGGAAGTGAAAAAAAAAGACTTATGACCGTTTTTCACATTTACAACTGTTGCAGCATCCCCACAGTCACATGATCAAAATTCAGAGGTGTGGCAAATTACTCATATTTATGACGCTTGCAGTGTTACGAGGTCATGTAAATCACCTTTTATGGCCTTTTTACAAGCAAAGTCAATGGGGAAGGCAAATTCATTTAATCACCATGTTACTAACTTAAGAACCGCAGTCATTCACTTAACAATTAAGTCATGAAATGGGGCAAAGCTCGCTTAACAAAATGCCTCGCTTTGCAAGAGAAATTTTGGGCTCAACTGTGGTCATGAACTACCTATATAGCACCCTTAGTGCTTTACAGCACTCGCTGGGTAGTTTACAATGTCAGCATATTGTCACCTCCAACAATCTGGGTCCTCATTTTACTAACCTCAGAATGATGGAAGGCCTGAATCAACCTTGAATGTTTTTTTTTTTCCTATCCAGTCATTTCTGCCCATCCTATCAGATCTGGCAGGATAGGCCTGCTTCAGGTCCTTTCCATATGTGTCGCCTTTGGATAGGCTCAACTCCGCTGGCTTTTCAGAAGGCCTTAAAAACCTGGTGCTTCTCTCAAGGGTTAGGGCCAAGATGTTAATGGAGGCTGGTTTGTTATTTGCCCTAACAGACCTGATTTATCTGTTATCTTTTATTGTCTATTCTATCGTTTTCACTGATATTTCTGATTTTATGCTTTGTTAGCGGTCCAGAATTTTCCATATCTAAGCTATTTCTTTCTTTAAAAAGGATAGCCAACATTTCATATTTTATCCACAAAATCTACGAGGGGCCACAGCAAATGTTTAAATTTGACAAGCAGTTTTTTTTAACAAGGATTTTTTTTAAAAAAACCACCCAACCCAACAATCTGACTGCTATATTTTCTATTAACCAAACTTTGCAAATTACATAGAAATACAGTCTGATGACTACCAATTGATGAACTACTTCTTGGAAATCAAGCTACAAGGAATGGGTGGAACTGTCTATTACTTGCAGTAAGTACCTCTGGTCAGGATTTCAAACTGAAACACCAGGATTCAAGGGCATTCATGAAGCACACACCTATCATTTTGCTTAAACTCCATTTCAATTTATCCTCATTCATGCAGTTAGTAAGTGCCTGTTGGCAGGCATCTAGGAAGATGACCTGACTTGGGAATGATGACTCAAATTGTTTTGAGTGGCACCAACATCTTAATAATACACAGCACCTTAGAGAAGAGGAGCCAAAGGAAGAGGAAAACAGCCAAAATGGACATGGAGATTCAGAGACATTGCCAAAAGACATAAAGGGAACTAAAACTAAGACACTGATGACAGAGATAATAAATAAAAGAGAAAAAGCTCCCAAGAGTAAGCAAAAGAAGAAGCTGCACAAGAAGAAATTTCCAAAAAAGAGAAAAGGGTGGGAGGAAAGATGGGGGACTGGCAGATGGAAATAAAAGTAATCTTAGAGGAAAAAAAAGGGATAAAGAGGAAAGGCCAGGAAAACTTAGTAAGGGGAAAGCTGGCTAAAACTAAGAGAAATGACAAGGCTGAGAGAATTAGAGATAAGGGTTAGATATAGCATAAAAAGGGGATACCACATGGGAATGTAACTTTGTATTTTTTATTAGAAATGTAGACATGGGAGCTTTTAAATTTATAATTTACTGGGAATTACCTTAAGATTATTAGATGATTATATACGAGAAAAATGAAGGAATGAATAATATTAAGAGGGTTCTATTGTTATTAATCCTTTCATATATATATAAAACTTAAGTGTATATATATGTGTGTGTGTGTGTGTGTGTGTGTGTGTGTGTGTGTGTGTATGGTATTCAGCTTTGTTCAGGTATTTTCCCATGTCATTGTAGTTGTGCTTTTAAAGTTGTAGCAATGTTTCGGCAGAATTTCATCTGCCATCATCAGGCTTCTGTATTGTGTTTGTCTGTGAGTCAGACTTTCACAGCGTTTCTGTTTTAAATTTGGTGCTAGCCTACTGCTGTGCCAGAATGGTTTTTTCTTCATCCTGATTGGTTGGGAGTCTTGGTCTGTGTTTATTGGTCTTGGAATTTGCTGTGTTCTGCTTGATTGGTGTTTCTAATATCTTCTGTTTTGTGGCTTTTTTTGTCTTGATTGGCTGGCAACATTGTGTTCCTGTATTGGAGGCTTTTAGTGCAGCTTGGCTCAGAGTAAACGGATGGCTATCATTTATTAGGAAGCTAGGTTTCATCTGGGTGCCTGGTTGGGGTGTGTTTGAACTGGGGGTATCGGGGGGGGGGGTCTGTTTGTGGCCAGGTGTTTGCCTGGCTTGTAGTGTGGAGATTATTTTTGTTTGAGAGTGCAGGTTTCCAGATAATTGACAGTCTGGTGGAGTCATCTCTTCTATTCATGCTTTCCAGTCTTTTTTCAATCTCTATGGCTTCTCTGATAATTCTGTAGCTGGGGTTTTCTATAGTGGCTAGGGTTTTGGTGCCATTGAAGTCGATGCTATGACCTGTGGCGGACTAGTGAGGAAGTGTGTTCCAGTTTTTTACTGCATTTTTGTGTTCATCTAGGCGGGTACTTATTCTTCTATTGGTCTGTCCAATGCATGTGGCAGGCATGATGCACGGGGATTTCATATATGCCTTGGTTTTCCAGGTCAATTTTATCTTTGGGGTTTCTTAGGATGACTGCTATTTTTCTGTCTGTTGAAGGCAGTCTCTGGAATATATATAAGATATATCATAGATGGGGGGATATACCATGTGGATCCTCAATGTATTAATCTTACTTTACTTTTACTCGTTTTTTCTTTCATTGACTGTCTAATTATATATTGGTCTTGAGAAAGTTATGGATAACAATACATAAGGTAACATAAAATAGGTGGTAAGCTCAAAATGGAAATAATAGGGGATAAAGAATTGAAAATATATGTGAGGATGACATGATTTTGAAATTGAATTAATGAATTGAAATATGAAAGGGAAATTTATCTAAAGATTAGTTGAATGGATAATAATTTGAGATGATATTAAGAAAGTTGAAAATGCAACTATGACTATGTATAAATATTGTAATCTGGAATCATGTTGCTCACGTGAAGAGATATGTAAAAAAAACTTTGATTAAAGAAATAATAATAATACATAGCACCAAACGTTCTGGTGACCTCACTCAGTAATTTCATAAAGGCATTATAAAGCACAGGTGACAAGTGGGAGTCCAGAGGTATTTATGTTGGAAGATAATGCTCTAACCCACTTTCAAACCTCTCACACAGTTCAAGGTGTCATCACCAACTGAAAAAGAGATCAGAAAAGAAAAAGAGACAAACAAACCCAGAGGAATGTTACTGTGTCTGTTAAAAGCCAGCATGTTAGTAAAAGTCACCTATAGGTGAACCAGTTTTAACTTAACACTACAGTTTACTCTAAACCCATTTTGGAATGAGTCTTAATAATCTATTTTCTTCCAAGAATAGTTTAAGTTAATTAGCCGCCACACTGTGTAACAATTCCTGTTGAAATTGACTGAAAGCCCCATCACATGAGATTTATCCGAGGTAGGTTTGGTTGGTACCTATCCTGGCATTGTTCTGAACGGCTGGAAAAATTGAATTTTTCTGCAGGGATTTTGATAATTGTTAAAATGGTGGCAAATACATGTATTTGTTAATTACATTGCAGTTCCTGTAATTTGTCTTTTCCTTCCTGCCGTACATTCTGAAAATGGAATAAACATACATGCCTTAAATCTATATAAAGTAAATCCTCCAAGTAGTATGATTGTATTTATTTGTGCTTATTTATTAAATTTATGTGCCTACCACCTCATTGGAGATGACTTCGGATGTCTTACAAACAATAACCTAGTACGTTAAAATAATAAACATTAAATAAAAAATTAATTTTCACTTTTCATTTCTCAAAGACCAAAATTTTCCTGACGTAACTATCACTTTTTAACACCGAAGTTCCTCTGAAGAATGCAAAAGGCAAAATTTGGAGAAAGAACTAAACATGTAGTAAAAGACACAAACTGCCTGTGGCTGCATTCAGATATGGCTTGGTTTTGAGTTGGTATCATAGCTTTATCAACCCACAGTGATTTGCCAATAATGGCTTATAATGAGTACCGTATCTGAAATGGGCGTTGGTAGAAGTTACCATGAACGCCCTTTCTATCTATGCTGTGAGAGAGCCCAGGATGGGTTGACTTCTTCCTATGAAATCATTTAGCTGCGTCTGTACTAAGATATAAAAGCCAGCCCCTGGGAGAGACCCCAGCTTTGGTGAAGATACTTGACAGACTGAAAGGTGTCTCTGAAAGCCCAAAATAAATACAGAAATATGTCTTACCCTCTCCGGACGAATCAAGGGAGGGGCTGGGCTCTCTCGCAGCATAGATAGAAAGGGCGTTCATAGTAACTTCTACCAACACCCATTCTCCTCCATGCTGCATCGAGAGCCCAGGATGGGACATACCAAAGCTCGCATGTCCACAGGCGGGTCCTCGTCTGGCTCATCACACCGACTGTGGAACCACTCGTTGAAGCACCTGTCAGCCGAAGGCTGCAGTCGCTGAGGCAAAAGCATCCAGACAGTAGTGTCTGATGAAAGGAGATGGGGATGTCCACGTGGCCGCACGACAAATCTCCTCCAAGGATGCTTGGGTCACCCAGGCAGCAGAAGTGGCCGCGCTTCTGGTAGAGTGCGCCGTCAGACTTCGGGGAACCGGAAGGGGCGCAGCTTTGTAGGCCTGCTCAATGCAAGACCTGACCCACCTGCTCATCGTAGGAGAAGAGGCCTTCTGCCCCAAGTGAGAAGGGAAAAAGGAAACAAACATGGCTTCCGACTTCCTGAAGGAGGAAGTGCACTTAATGTATATTCTAAGAGCCCTTCTTACATCTAGCCTGTGCCACTGCCGCTCTAAGTCATGGTGCAGGAGAGGACAGAAGTCAGGCAAAACAATGTCCTGGGACCTGTGAAACCAGGTGTTAACCTTCGGAATAAATGAGGGGTCAAGACGAAGAACAATCCTATCATCGTGAAAGGAACAAAGGTCCTGTCTGATGGAAAGAGCAGCAAGCTCGGAAACCCTCCTGATAGAAGTGATGGCAACAAGGAACACTACCTTCAGAGTCAGGAAACGGAGAGACACTGTTCTAAGGGGTTCAAAGGGGGGCTTTGTAAGGGCATTAAGGACCAAATGAAGGTCCCAGGAAGGATACCTGTGAACCACCGGAGGGTGCAGGTTGGAAGCCCCTTTCAAAAACCTCCTGACTGAAGTGTGATGGGATAAGGAAGGAAGCGAACCCCATGAAAGGACTGAGGAGAGGGCCGCAACCTGCCTGCGTAAGGTGTTGGGGGCCAAACCTTTCTCCAGCCCATGCTGAAGGAAACTAAGAACTTCTGCCAACTGGGCTGAAGCAGGAGAAAGACCCTCCCTGAGGCACCACTGGGAAAAAGCCTTCCAGGTGGCATCATAGATGCACCTTGTAGAAGGTTTGCAAGAAGCCAGGACAGTGAGGATGACCCTTTCTGGAAGATCAGCCTCCTCTAGCCACTGCCGCTCAAGTGCCACACGGTCAGCTTGAACGACTGGGGCTCTGGGTGGAGCAGGGCCCCCTGGTGAAGGGAGATTAGATGGGCAGGAATCTTCCAAGAAGAAGCCACCGATAGGTTGACCAGGTCCGCAAACCAGGGCCTCCTTGGCCAATAGGGTGCCAGGAGGAGCTCCGCACGTTCCTCCAACATCTTCTGAATTACTGCCGGAATGATGGGAAACGGGGGAAAGGCGTAGAGGAGACCCTCGGGCCATCTGCATCGAAGAGCATTGGTCCCCTCCGCTCCCTGGCAAGGAAACCTGGTGAAGAATCTGGTGACTTGGGCATTTTGAGGAGTGGAGAAAAGATCCACCTCCGGTGTTCCAAATCTGAGGGAAAGATCCCTGAATAGAGACGGAGGAATGGACCATTCTGCCTGGTCAACGAGGCTCCTGCTGAGCCAGTCAGCCTGGGAGTTGTCGACCCTGGAGATGTGGTCCGCCGAGATCGATAACAGGTGTTTCTCTGCCCATAACCCCAGCCGTAGAGCCTCTCTCATGAGGGCTTTGGACCTCATCCCCCCTTGCTGGTTGACATGAGCCTTTGCGGGCATGTTGTCCGTAAGGACTAGAACATGAGAGCCGGTCACTGCTTGCTTGAAATGCTTGAGAGCCAGAAAAATGGCTCTGAGCTCTAGCCAATTTATGGGAAGGGTCTGTTCGGATCTGGACCAAACGCCCTGAGCTACCTGGCCCTGCATATGGGAACCCCAACCCAGGAGGCTGGCATCGGTGGTTATCACTAGCCTGTCTGGCTCCCTGAAAAGGAGTCCCCTCCAAATAGATGGGGAATGCCACCAATTGAGAGATCTCTGGATTTGTGGAGGGAGTGAGACCTTGATGGCTGGTTCCTGCTCGTTGGTAGGGAAGCAGGAACCACTGAAGGGCTTGTGAGCGGAGCCAAGCCCATGGGACAATGCTAATACAGGAAACCATCTCCCCCAGAAGTTTGGACAGCAGCGACAGGGGGACAATTTGATGTTGCTGGATCTGGCTGATGATCTCTGCAAGGCTCTTTCCACGATCTGGGGACAGGAAATCCTAGCACGACATGGTATCGATAACTGCTCCCAAGTGTTGCAATTTAGTTATAGGAGAGAGCTGGCTTTTTTTGGTGTTGATGGAAAATCCGTCGCTCTGGAGACATGACAGGGTAATTTGCAGATCCCGATGGGTCGCAAGGATGGAAGAGGAAAGAATCAAAATGTCGTCCAAGTAGCATTGGATCCTCACTGGAATAGAACACAGAGATGCCACCAATGCTGCCAGAACCTTTGTGAAGACCTTTGGAGCCGTTGAGAGGTCGAAGGGAAGTGCTCAATACTGGTAATGGGTATTCTGATAACAGAAACGGAGAAACTGGCAATGATGAGGCCAAATTGGGATGTGGAGGTAAGCCTCAGTGAGATCAATGGAAGAGAGGAGGTCGCCCTCCCGAACGCTCTCTAAAATAGAATGCAGAGTCTGCATTTTAAATCGACTGTATTTTACAAATTGGTTGAGAAATTTTGGATCAAGTATGGCTCGCCACCCGCCTGAGGCTTTGGGAACTATGAAAGGGAGAGAGTAAAGCCCACGTCCCCGTTGAGACGGGGGAACAAGTGGAATAGCCCTGATTTCAAGAAGGTGCTGAATGGCCTGATTCATGAGGGCTTGCCTGGAAATGTCCCGAGACAAGGACAGATCAAAAACTTTTTTTTTTTGGGGGGGGGGGCGGTTAGGAAGTCCAATTGTAACCCTGACTTAATAGTGCTGAGCATCCAGGCGTCCATCGTTGACTCCTCCCATTTGGAGGCAAAGAAGGCTAGGCGACCTCCGATGGGTGGGGAGAACAAGGGATTACTTAGAGCGACGGAAGGAACGCCCCCCTCTCCCCGAAAGGGCCGTTTACCAGCAGAAGGTTGCCTGCCAGATGTTTCCGCCCATTGGTCTTGGCGTTGGGAGTATGGCCTATGAGAGCGGGGGAAGCGAGATGAGGTCTCCGCTCAGAAGGCAGGAGGGCGATAAGGAGCTGGGCGATAGTCGGCTTTCTTCCCAGAGGAAGAGAGAATTTTACGTTTATCTCTGGTTTCGATGAGGTAAGGTTCCAGAGCATCGCCAAAAAGCTTATCGCCTGCGAATGGAACTGAAGCCAGCTTTCATTATTGGCGTGACTCCGCCTGCCAATTTTGGAGCCATAAACGTCTTCTTGCTGCTACAGAAGATGCCATGGTCATGAATGCAAATTTGGTGGAATTGAGAGTGGCATCCAGTGAATTCTGCCGCTGCAATAATCTTAAGGTCTTGGTGAGACCGAAGGTCAGAAGCAGGCAATCTATTCTGGAGTTGGCGCAGCCACCGTATGGATGCCCTGGTGAAGAAGGATGCTGCTGTTGAAGCCCGAACAGCCCAAGCAGCAGCCTGGTGATTGTGCTTGAGGGTCTGTTCGGAATGTTTATCATCCGGTTTCAGGATATCTTCTGGCTCCGTGGGAGTGCCAGAAGATGAGAACGAGGCCAGAACTGGAATGTCAGCAGAAGGCACTGCCAGGGCATTGTCCAGAGCTGCGCTGACATTGTAGAAACGCTTATCTAGAGAAGATGGGCGAGGACCTGCCAAAGGAGAAGCACACTATTCCTTGACCATGTCCAGGAACAAAATGGGAGAAGGCAAAAACCTCTGCATGCACTACAGGCTTGGTGAAGAGCGAATCCCCTTGGCTAGAGGGATTTCCTTGTGGCTCGGGAGCCACTTCCTTTGGCGACAGCTTGGCAGTGACCAAGGCCTTGCTGAGTAATGATCTGAAGAGAGTAGGTTTGAAGACCAATGCAGAGGATGTCTGCTCTGGGCAAGAATCCTCTTCCTCTGAAAGATTTTGGTCAAAAATCTCACCCTCTTCATACTCTGAATGAGAAGAGTAACTGTGTTCAGATAGTGAAGGCCTTCCTTCCTCATCAACCTCCTCCCATTCTGGTAGAGAAGAATGGACCCTGAGGTCCTGAGGCCTGTGTAAATCAGGATGATGAGGCAAGGAACTTATAGATTGAAAAGGGAGAAGGGCCTGAACCCTTTCCAGAGGTCAAAGAATTTGCTTGAAGCCTTCAGCCAATCCCTGCCTAATGGCTGATGAGACTACATCTTGGATATCCCTTGGTCTGTGCTCAAAGGTAGAGGCAGAAGGCCAAAGGCTGTGGGAGTGAAGGTGGCTTCAGGCCTAGATTGAAGAGAGGTTCGAGGCCTGGAGGGAGGGGGAGGAGCATAGGGCATAGAAGCCTGTTGGAAATAAGGCCCAGATCTGCTTAAATCCTGAGGATCTGACTGTACAGCAAAAGCCTCAGGAGATCAGGAAGGAGGATGGAAAGGCTCATAGATAACTTCTCCTCCCTGGGAGGGCTTGGTTGGGGCCCACGAGTATCACCTGAAACATGCTGTAGTTGCACTCCCTTCTGTTGAATAGTTCTGTTGAACTGCCTCTCTAGAGCTGCATGTCTGCGCTTCTCTGCCCTCAATTCAGCCTGAGTTGCCTTCTTAGGGGCTAGAGCCTTAGCTTTGATTTTAGCAGCCACCTCCCTCTGGACTGATTGGGCGCGTTGCCTACGTCTTTTTCTCCTATTGGGCTTAAGAGACTGTTCCACTGGGGAGGAAAGCTCTGCCTGAGCCTTATCTTGCTCCATTTGTAAAATAAAGGTTCTTGCGTTCAAAAGAAGCTGTTTAGAAATTTTTCTATTAAGCCCCTTAGGGTATAAATGGCCCCCGGGCTTACAAAATAGCCGCTCACCTCGTGGTGGAAGGCTTGAATCCAAGATGGCCGCTGACTACAGGAAAACAGGCTCCAAGATTGAAGAATCGCTCCTTAGGCTATACAGAGCCCCGAGCGAAGTCAGCAAGGGAAAAACACAGCAATGGAAAAACACAGCAACCAGCTACACGATCAGCTGGCTGGAGCTCTTATCAGTTTGCGGATCGCTCCAAACTGCAGGTGTGGGGGAGGTCTGCAGACGCTGCCCAGCTTGCCTGCACAGAGTTCTGTGACACTGCTCCCAACGATACAGGAGAGAGAGAGAGAGAGAGAGAGAGAGAGAGAGAGAGAGAGAGAGAG
>NW_020769354.1:1790686-1811212 GCF_900518735.1 Pseudonaja textilis
AATAGAATAGAATAGAATAGAATAGAATAGAATAGAATAGAATAGAAATTGTGGGAGCTTCATCACTGGAGGCTTTCAAAAAGAGACTAGACTGCCATCTGTCAGAAATGGTGCAGGATTTCTTGGACTAAGTGACCTACAAGGTCCCTTCCAACTCTGTTAATCTATCTGTTAGAGAAGAGAAAAGAAACGGAATAGTATAATAACTTTATTGTAACTTTGAATGTACCCTAATCAGCGTACATTAAAATTAAATTTTGTTGCATACAGCTCTCAAAGTGTCACCACCTCCAATATATACTGCATAAACATAACAAAATAAATACAGAAATACAGAATTATGCATATAGCCACATATATGACACAGAGAAACAACACAGTCTAGTTTGGATGTATACCTGTACATGGTGAGAAAAATGAATCTAAAATTAGTTTAATGGATGCAAAACACGTGTTTCAGGCTCATCTAAAAGGCGAACTGGCCCTAAACAGGCACAGGTTGAGGGGTTTTTCTTAGCATCTTTGTGAGGAGGGGGTGTCTCGAGGTCAAAATGGGTAGCCTTTCTGCCCATTGTGTTTGTTGGATTTAAATGCAGATTTAAACATTGTTTTAATAAAGTCAATGAGGGGGCCCTTGGTGCTCTCTGAGCTTGGTGGTGGTGGGTTGTTGTTTTTTTGCAGTGGTTGCATTCTCCAAACTAGGCTCTCTAGCACTAACATCGTTAATTGGCTGGAATAGGGCGCCTAGTTTGGAGAATGCAAGATCTGCAAGAAAACAGCCCAGCTGAAGGAGCACCAAAGGACCCACTCATTGTCCTTATTAAAACAATGACATTTAAATCTGCATTTAAACTAGGAGCACCTAGTTTAGACCGTTCTCCAAACTAGGTGCTCTAGGAAACTGATGAGGTTATCTAGTTGGGTCATGAAACGTCTGCAAGAAAACAACCAAACTCGGAAAGCACCAAGGGTCTCACAGTTCAACCATGAGCTACCAATATTGTGTGCCCACCAACTTGCCGCTTGTGCAAGTCGAGCTGTGCACGCACCTGCCAGCCCGCCATTTATGCATCCCAATTCCCCTCTCTCCTCCACCAGCCAAGTTCCCAAGCCAAAAAGTTTGGAGACCACCGCACTAAACCGAACTGGTTCTAAACTCCCAGAAGGCGGCATTTCTGAGTGGGTGATACATCGATTTTGCATCTGGATCAAAAGCTCCAGCTGTCAGTGGAGATACTCAGTCATCCAGGTCATGGTTGTCCCAAAGGTGCATTTTTTTTTCTCAAGAGGAAACTGGACTTTCTGGTTTTTCTTTGAAGACATTTTGCTTCTCATTCAAGAAGCTTCTTCAGCTCTGACTGCAGAATGTGATCCAGCTGATGCGGACTGCATGTACAATTTTGATCCCCACATCCTTGTTGAGCAAGGTTTCGTGTTCATGTGTCACGTCTTCATAAACATCGCTATAGCGTTTAATAGGTCTGTCTCTAAGGATTTTAGCCTCAGGCGCCCATTCTGTAAATCATTTCCTGTGCCCAAAGTGCCATTGGGCATAGCACGGTTTAGTGATTATCAGGAAGAGAACTGGTGTAATTACTGGGTTTGTACAGTTACAATACTTGATAATACAGGAGTTTGGTTTATAAGTTACAGATTTAATAATGGTAAAAGCTTAATGATTTCCACTATTTTTTTAAATTTTTGGCCCTGTATACACGTGGGCAGGCATAGCTAACAAATCTGGCAAAAAAACAAACAAACCCAATCATAAGGGTGGGCCATTTCTGAGAAAATACTGTTTTCAGTTGTCTGAATCATTTAATTATATTGTCTGACTTGGCTCAAGGCAGGTCACAGTCCATAAAAAAAAATAAAGTAGGCAATCAAAAAAACCAAAACAAAAACCGGGCAGTCCTTGACTTACAACAGTTCATTTAGTGAGTATCTGAAGTTGCAATGTCATTGTTAATCGTGACTTATGACAGGTTTTCACATGGCTGTTGCAGCATCCCCACGGACACGTGATCAAACTTCGGATGCTTGGTGGTTTATGATGGTTTGCAATGTCCTGGGATCATGTGACCTTCTGGCATGCGAAGTCAGTGGGAAAACCAGATTCACTTCATCACTGTTGGAAGGAAAATCCATCTGGTTTCGGTTCCGAGCTGGGAGAAAGATGCTGAAAAACAACATGGAGGTTGATCGGAAAGAAAGTTTATTGATGAAGCAGAACCACAGAAACAATGACAGCATGCTGTTCTGGGTCAGCTGAACGATTAGCTAGAATGGAGTGCTTGCACAAGTGGGAATAACAACAGATAACCAGAGTTGGAAGGGACTTTGTAGGTCATCTAGTCCAGCCCCCCACCCAAGCAGGAGACTCTACACCATTTCTGACAAATGGCAGTCCAATCTCTTCTTAAAGATCTTAAGTGATGGCGCTCCCACAACTTCTGAAGGCAACTTCTGTTCCATTGGTTGATTGTTCTCACTGTCAGAAAGTTTCTCCTTATTTCCAGGTTAAATCTCTCCTTGTTCAGTTTCCATCCATTATTCCTTGCCTGGCCTTCAGGTGCCCTGGAAAATAGCTTGACCCCTTCCTCCTCTCTGGGGCAGCCCCTCAAATATTGGAAGACTGCTATCCTGTCTCCCCTGGTCCTTCTCTTCCCTAGACTAGCCATGCCCAGTTCCTGCAACCGTTCTTCATATGCCTTAGTCTCCAGTCCCCTAATCATCCTGGTTGCTCTTCTCTGCACTTTTCCTAGAGTCTCAACATCTTTTTTATAGTATGGTGACCAAAATTGGATGCAGTACTCTAGGTGTGGTCTTACTAAGGCTTTATAGAGTGGCATTAGTACCTCCCTTGATCTTGATTGTATCCCTCTATTAATGCAATTTAGGATTGCATTGGCTTTTTTGGCTGCTGCTGCACACTGCTGGCTCCTATTTAGCTGGTTGTCCACTGAGACTCCAGGATCCCTCTCACAGTTATTGCTATTGAGCCTGGTTTCACCCAGAATGTGCGTCCATTGGGGCACGTTTGCCCGCTACTTCCACAGCCGGTAGTAATGTTACTAATTTAACAACTGTTAAGTGATTCACTTAACAACTGTGGCAAGAAAGGTCATAAAATGGGGCAAAAACTCACTTAACGGCTGTCTCGCTTAGCAAGAGAGCTTGTTCCTATAACCCATTTCAACACACAGGAACTAATTAACGTTTTTACCTCCAGCATTTTATCTTTATACTAATATGAAACCAACATGACATGCATGACACCCAACAATTATGTAAATTGTCTTTATTGTCCGCTATCACTGTATCTCCCGCAATTTATACACGCCTGACTCCAGTGTGGGTACATTCTTTCCCAAAGCAATAATTCCATGAATATGTGGAATGTAATCCACAAAAACTAGTACACAGTACAGGTAGTTCTCGACTTACAATTGGGACTAGAATTTCCATTGCTAAGCAAGGCGGTTGTTAAGTGAATTGCCCCAAATTTTACAGGCAGTCCTTGACTGATGGCCACAATTGAGCTCAAAATTTTCACTGCGATTGGTTAAGTGAGTTTTTCCCTATTTTTACGATTTGTAATGCCACCCTTGTAAAAGAAAAACTGCAGTTGTTAAATGAATCACGCAGTCATTAAGTGAATCTCGCTTCCCCAATTGATTTTGCTGGTCAGAAACTAGCCGAGAAGGTTACAAATGATAATTAAGTGAGCCCGGGACAATACAATCGTCATAAAGACATGCCAATTGCATAAAGAGGGGACTTTTTAATCATCTATAGCGGACAGGTGAAAAAGCAAAAAAAAAATTGGAGTGTGATTCTTATTTTAATATATATATATTTTAAATGGAGATAAAAATGAAACCAGAAGTTTACCTTTTGGGTTTAATGGAAAAAGAACTAGAGAAAAAAAATGGCAATTCATTATTATATATGTTGACAGCAGCAAGACTATTGTATGTACAAAAATGGAAGGACGCTTCAATTCCTACTATTGCAGAGGTTGATGGAGTTGGCTGAAATGGCAAAATTGACCACTTTGATTACAGAAAAGAAGAACATAAGTACTTTTGTTTCCACATGGAAGCTGCTTCTGAACTTCGTGTTTGATGTAGAGAAGAATGAAACGGACTTTGGGTTTTACTGAGTAGGGTTTCCTGCCTGGGCGAGGGGTTGGACTGGGTCCCTTCCAACTCTGTTAATCTGTGTCTGTATCTAATCATCTTAGTTGCTCTTCTTTGCACTTTTTCCAAAGTCTCAACATATTTTTTGTAAAGTGGTGACCAAAACTGGGTGCAGTATTCCAGGTGTGGCTTTAGTAAGGCTTTATAAAAGCGGTACTAATCCTTCACCTGACTTTGATTCTATGCCTCTGTTTATACAACCAAGGATCGTATTAGCATTTTGGGCTGCTGCCGCAAACTGCTGACTCACGTTTAAGCAGTTACTGTTTTAGAACTTGTACCTTTAGTTTTTCCTGCCCACTATTTTTTCCATATTAAATTTCATTTTGTTGGATAGGGCCCATTGTTCAAGTCTGTCAAGATCTTTTTGGATCCTGACCTTGTCTTCTTGGGTGTTGGCTATTCCTGCCAATTTAGCGTCATCTGCAAATTTGGTAAGTTGGTTCCCCTTCTATTCCCTAATCTAAGTCATTTATGAAGATATTTAAGGGGACTGGGTCTAAGATGGAACCTTGTGGTACCCTACTGCTTACTTTCCTCCATGTAGTTGTAGTACCAGTAAGGACTACTTGTTGAGTATGGTTTGTCAGCCAGTTACAAATTGATCTGGTGGTGATGCTTTCTATCCCACATTTTTCTAGCTTACCAAGAAGTAGATTTTGGTCTACTTGCTGAAGTCTAAATCTCCTATGTCCATAGCATTTCGCTGGTCACTTTGTCAAAGAATGAGATAAGATTGGTTTGGCATGATCTATTTTCAACAAACCCATGCTGACTACTTTATTTGTTTCTAGGTGTTCACAGATCTGGTTTTTTAAATTATATTTTCCCAGGTATTGATGTTAAGCTGATTAGTTTGTAGTTTCCTGATTTTTTTCCCCTGTTTTGAAAATGGGAACCACATCATCTCTTTTCCAATCCTCTGGTAGTTCTCCAGTGCTCCAAGATTTTTTTAAAGATATGATATAATGGTTCTGAGATAACATCTGCTAGCTCTTAAGCTGAAAAAGTTGGGGAACTTTGCACTAGAAGATCTCCAAGAGCCCTTCCAACTCTGTTATTCTGATTTAATTCCATAATTCCCAGCTCAGCTACAGTTGAGGAGTTGAGGAATATTTTCTCCAAAGCACCAGAAGGCAGGACAAGAAGCAACTGATGGAAACTAACCAAGGAGAGAAGCAACCTGGAACTAAGGGGGAATTGCTGATGGTGAAAACAATTAATCAGTGAAATTGGTTACCTCCAGAAGTTGTGGGTGCTTCATCACTGGAGGTTTTAAAGAAGATTGGACAGCCATTTGTCCAAAATGGTTTACAGTCTCCTGCTCAAGTAGAGGGTTGGACTAGAAGACCTCCGAGGTCCCTTCCAACTCTTGTTATTCTATTCTATTCTGTTCTGTTCTGTTCTGTCTTTAGTTGTCTCCATCTATGCAGTCAGATATGGCAGGAGAGGCAAGCTAGCTGTCTTATACAGGTAGTCCTCGAGATGTGACCACACAACTGTGACAAAGGAAGATTGCAAAATTGGGCACGACTGACTTAACAAGCGCTTTGCTTAATGAGTCACTTTGTTGGCTGTCATGGCTAAGGTGGGACTAGAACTCACAATCTTTCTACCCAGGTGCCTTAAGCACTAGACTAGACCCAAGTGGCTCTCTGGAAGCCTCTCTTTCCACACCCATTTAAAATGCATATTTTAAAATTACGCCATCTACTTTGTAACTGCCTCTCAAAACATCTCCTATGCCAGCTTTCTTTCCACTTTTTAAAAAGTTGCTCAGCATATTTCCCTAAGTCCCATGCCTTGCTTCAACGAAGCCTGTAATTATACCTGTATAATTGAAATAATTACATATTTATCTTAGCTGTCCTTGTTTTCTTATTTCTTCAGTTGTCTCTGTTGTTGCACCACAGGTATATTGGATGCTCTTCCAGGGAAAGGCATATAAGGTGTGAAAAACATGGTATAGGAAAAATACAGATAATCAGAATGCTACCATTGGAACTCTAATCTTTTATTAATAGCTGGAAGCTGAGGTGGAATGGAATAAATATGTAAACTATATTAACAAATGCAAAGAAACCCTATTAGAAATGTAGCCATTCAATGATCATTTTTGTGTAATGTAGTAAAACTATCCCTATTCAGGAGGCAACTGGACTTCCTTGCTTTTTCTTTGAAGACTTTTTGATTCTTGTCCAAGAAGCCTCTTCAGCTCTGACTGGATGGTGGGGAATGGAAGGATTTATACTCCTTGCAGACAGCTGGTCATTTGCATCCTTTTTGAGAGTTGTTGAAGCACTTGGAGGTTTGTCTTCGTCCTCAGAATTAGCTGAGGACACAGATAAACCTTCCCAAAGGATGTGTAGGAAGTTAGCACCTACCCCTCTCCTAGAAAAATGAAATATGCTAGGAAATATGAAAAAGGCAGAATATTTCCCCTAAAAGAGAAGCAGAAACTCACCTCAGAGGTAGTAGCTCACCCATCCACCTTTGTTAATGGTCGGTCCATTAAGGCCTGGGCCAGAGTATTCTACATAACAAAGGCCTCTACCCATTTCACCAGCTGGCCTGGGAAGATTGCATAAGCCAGCAGTCAGGTGAAGCCATATGGTCCAGACAAAGCCTACAAAGTTAGTTAAGACCCCTGTTCCAGCCCCTGGGAGTCTGACAGCCAACGGGATACATTTCTTACACAGGAACAGGAAACCCTAAGGTGTGGCCCAACAGAGGGTATAAAACAATTGCACTCTCAGCATCATATGGAGCTTTGGTGGTGCAGTGGCAAGCTACTCTCACTGCAGTTTGGCAGATCGAATCCCACCAGACTCAGCCTTCCATCCTTCCGAGATGGGTAAAATGAGGACCCAGATTATTGGGGGCAATATGCTGACTTTGTAAACTGCTTTGAGAGGGCTGTAGAGCACTATAAAGCGGTATATAAATCTAAGTGCTATTGCTATCTTCCTTCTTTTCCTTCACCGAACATCTTGAAGCATGTGATTGTCCTCTTCACTTTGGAGCTCCAAGCCATGTGGTCCCGTCCACCATTAAATCATCTTTCCAAACAGCCTCCATCTTTCCAGTGTCTTTCTTCCCCACTTGGAACTGAACCCAAAGGAATAATTTCTTCCAACAGATGCAAATGACCAGCTGTCTGGAACAGGGAGTATAAATCCTTCCATCCCCCACCATCCTGTCAGAACCGAAGAAGCGTCTTGGATGAGAAGTGAAACATCTTCAAAGAAAAAAAAACCCAGAAAATCCAGTTGCCTCTTGAAAAAAGCACCTTTGGTACACCAGGACCTGGGTAACTGAGAATTTCTACAGATTTGTAGCAAAACTATTCAAAAAAAAGTCTCTGCAATGCTACAATGCAGTGTTTCCCAGCCAGTATGGCTGGCTGGCTCGGGAATGGATTCTGGGACTCAAAGTCCAGGCGTCTTCAAGTGGTGGTATAGCAGCGTCTCCTGCCTTGAGCAGGGGGTTGGACTAGAAGACCTCCGAGGTCCCTTCCAGCCCTTCACTACTATGCTCTATGATTCCAGGCAGAGGAAGGTCAAAACAGGAAAGGCCGCCTCTGCCCGCCACACTTCCCAGCATTCCAAGAGAAAGAAGCCGGCGTTGACTCAATGCAAATGAAAGCAGGCGGGCCGACGGGGAACGAACCAATCCCGCACGGGGCTGATATGAAACGCGAACTACGGAGCTCTGGGCGCGTCTAATTTGCGTCATCAGCCCGATCCAGGAAAACAAAGAAAACAAAGAAAGTTTCATGTGCCGGTAGTTTCCAGCGGATCCTTGTGTCGCAGGTTGCTGGGGTTTGACCTCCAAAATGTCATCTCAACACTGGAAATTTTAAAGAAGAAATTGGATAACTATTTGTCTGAAGTGGTGTAGGGTTTCCTACCTAAGCAGGGGGTTGGACGAGAAGACCTCCAAGGTCCCTTCTGTTATTCTATTCTATATTCTATTCTATTTTATTCTATTCTATTCGAATAAAAGGGGGGGGGAGATGCAAAATGCAGAGTTTTTAACCAGAGGTGGAGGGAGAAGTACTTATTTGTTGAAGCCAAAGGAAAGCCGAATGCTTAATTTGCGGGGTATACATTGCTGTGTTTAAGGATTACAATTCAACTCGGCACTACATGGAGAAATACAAGAACGTGCCCGAGGCCAAATGGGCACTGTCAGATGGTGCTCCATTCAAAATCCAAGGAAGAAATACTTAAGACTCCATTAATTGGAGAAAAGGTATCTTTTACTGGAAGTCAAGTGGTAGCAACAAAAGAATTCTGAATCTGAGAAAATGAGCGCATAAATCACATATACAAAGACATGGACGTGGCTTGGTGGTCATGTGACCGGGTGCACATGGCTGAGTGTGGCCAACTCAATATCACTCACATTGAGGCATGCATCTCCTCCCATGGCCTCTTGTGACTGTGGGGATGCTGCAACAGTAAGCGTGAAAAATGGTCATAAGTTGCCATTGTAACTTTGAATGGTCACTCCACACAAGCAAAGTAGGGAAAAAAAAACTCCAGAGAAGTTCCTGAGACAGAAAGTCTAGTCCTGCCAAGAATGTAATAAGGTTTAAGGGAGAGGCAGTTTCTGTAAGCAACACCAGAATGTTTCCTTCCTGCCTTCCTTACAGGATTAGGCCAGTAATTTCTTCTAACAACTGGTTCTCCAATCTGCTTAGAATGTTAACAACAGGTTCTAGCAAATAGGTGTGAACTGGTAGAATTCCACCCCTGCATGTGATCCTGTCCACCATTAAACCATCTTTCCAAACAGCCTCCGTGTTTCCAGTGTCTTTTTCCCCACTTGGAACTGAACCCAGAAGGATATTTTTTCCAACACCAGAATATTTTATTCCTCTACGAGAGGGGTGGGTGGTAACTTTCTACACTCCAAACCATCCAAGGGCAGGACAAGAAGAAACAGATGGAAACTAATAAAGGAGAGAAGCAACCTGGATGTCAACTCATAAAACATTTTGTATACACGGTTTATAGTTGACAACAGAAAGAAGTGGTGGGGGCTCAAGGCTCATGATTTAATTGGAGTAACTGCTAGGATCCTGACACCGGACCAGGGGTGGGATCGTTCAGTGATTTGTGATTTGCGTGCATGTGTGAATTGTCAGCTTGCCACCTGGACAGCTGAGCAGCGCTACGTGGGGGTGCGCAGCGGTTGAAAAAGCACTTTTTTCCTGCTTTTTTCAACTGCAGCTGTGCCATGCTAAGCAGCGGAGGTTGAAAAAGCAGGAAATAAAGGTCAGGGCAGGCAGGCAGGCCAAAACAGCAGCAGACATAGAACGCTTTCTTTGTGCATGCGCATGCGATTCCCTCCGCGCATGATTCCCCCTTTGTGCTGTGTGTCTCCATGTAATCCCCTCATGCGCATCACTGCACATGCATGTGCGTCTCTTCCACACACCCCTCTGCTTCCTATGCATGTGTGCCAGATACCCAACAATCAGCTGTTGGGTGGTGGTGCACACGTGCATGAGCAGTGAGGCTCTTCCGGGCAACCTCTTGTGTGCCGGAGGAAATGGCACTGCGTGCCACTTCTGGTATGCATGGCATAGGTTCGCCAACACGGTTGTAAGACAGAGGTGTCCAAACTTGGCAACTTTAAGACTTCAACTCCCAGAATTCTCCAGCCAGCAGACTTGCATAGCTGACAGCATAGCTGGCTGGAGAATTCTGGGAGTTGAAGTCCACAAGTCTTAAAGTTGCCAAGTTTGGGGAGACCCCTGATGTAAGATGCTTTCTGAAGACATTTTTATTCAGGGAAACATTTCACATTCCAAATGAGACCCTTTAATGACCTTTTCAGAGTCTGGGTGGGGGGGACATTTGGACTTCAATGTGGCATTGCTGGAAAAAAGATCCCGTTGCTGATTTTGAACGTTTGAAGACACCTTTCACATCATCCGGATTGAAAGGTGGCTTCAGAACTGGCGGCATCATGATTTAATTTTGCATTTCAAATGCATTAGCAGGGTTGGAAGATCCCTGGTTTAGCCTAATGAAGAGGATGGGGGGGAGTCCCAAATCCGGTCAAAGTAATGAGTCCCCTGTTTAATCCAAATATTAGCTTCTGCCCTTCCCTTTAACACTACCTCCCCCCTCCTTTCTGTTCCCACCGAGACCAAATAAAATAAGGGACTGAAAGATTGGCGGGGGTGGGGTGGGGGCGGGGCCAAGCGGGAGGCGAGCTTGATAAGCGAGCGGCGGGGGCCGGGGAAAGAGTGGGTGGTCCCTCCTCCCCCCTCCTTTTGGAACGTTGGGCTCCCCAGCGTTCCACCGGCGATTATACCGCGCCGCTTTCACTTCCCCCCGCCCTCCTTTTCGCTTCCACTCCAACGCTCCAGGCGGAGGAGGAGAAGGAAGGAGAAGAGGAGGAAGGAGAGAAGAAGGAAGGAGAGCAGAGGCAGAAAAAAGAGGAAGAACAGGGGGAGGAGGAAAGAGAAGGAGGAAGAGAAGGAGAGAAAGGAGGAAGAGAAGGAGAGAAAGAGGAGGAGGAGGAGGAAGGAGGAAGGAGAGGAGGAGGAGGAGGAGGAAAAGGAAGAGAAGAACAGGAGTTGGAGGAAAGAGGAAGAGGAGGAAAGAGGAAAAACAGGAAGGAGGAGGAAAAGGAAGAGAAGAACAGGAGGCGGAAGAAGAGGAAAAGGAGGAAAGAGGAAGGAGAAGAGGAGGACGAGGAAAGAGAGGAAAAACAGGAGGAGGAAAGAGGAGGAGGAAAGAGAGGAGGAAAAGGAAGAGAAGAACAGGAGGCAGAGGAAAGAGGAAGAGGAGGAAAGAAGAGGAAGGGGAGGAGGAGGACGAGGAAAGAGAGGAAAAACAGGAGGAGGAGGAGGAAAGAGGGGAAGAGGAGGAGAAGGTAGAGGAGGAGGAGGAGAAAAAAGCCATGTCGGAACAGCGCCTCTGCCGTCTCTGCCTCCCCGGCGCGTGTAAACAATAAAAAAAGAAGCCAGCGAGGGAAGCCCAAAAGGACGAGGCGGAGGAGAGAAAGGGAAGAGGGCCGTCGGGCCAAAGGGGGCCAAGCGAGGCCCGGAGGATCCGTCGGGTGGGAGGGGGGCACCGTCGTGACCTCCGCGGCGGCGGCCGGCCGGGGCTGCCGGCTCCCCCCCGCGCATGGAGGGGCTCTGCTGCTCGCTGGCGGTGAGCCTCTTCTCCGACCAGGGAGGCCGGAAATACATGGAGGACGTGACCCAGATCGTGCTGGAGCCCGAGCCGGAGGAGGAGAAGGAGAGCATCGCGGCGGCCGGGAGAGGGGCAGCCGCCGCCGCCGCCGCCTCCGGCCGGGCCAGGACGCCAAGCGAGGCGCCGGAGCCGCCGCCCTCGGCTCCCTCGCCGCCGCCGCCTCCGCCGCCCTCTTCGGTGGCTTTCTTCGCCGTGTGCGACGGGCACGGCGGCCGGGAAGCGGCTCACTTCGCCCGGGAGAACCTCTGGCCCTTCATTAAGAAGCAGAAAGGCTTCCGCTCCGCCGAGCCGGCCGCCGTCTGCGCAGCCCTCCGCAAGGGCTTCCTCGCCTGCCACCGGGCCATGTGGAAGAAGCTGCGTGAGTACCGCCGCCGCCGCCGCCCCGGGGGAAGAGAAGCCGGCCGGGAAAGGCGGCTGAGGCCCAGGGAGAAAGAAGGCCCGCCGGCCGCCCTTCCTCCTACTCTTCCCCCTCCTCGCCCCTCCACACCTGGCTCTCTCACCCTCTCCCTTTCATTCTCCCTTTCATTCTCTCTATCCCCTCCCCTCCGCTTTCTTTCATTCCCCCCTCCCCTTTCCCTCTCCCTCTCCTTCATTCTCCCTTTCATTCTCTCTATCCCCCCCTTCCTTTCATTCCCCCCTCTCCCTTTCTCTCTCCCTCTCTTTCATTCTCTCCCCCCCTCCTTTTCTCCCTCTCATTTTCTCTCTCATTCCTTCCTCTCCCCCTCTCTCTCCCTCTCTCTTTCATTTTCTCTTTCATTCTCTCTCATTCCCCCCTCTCTTCCTTTCTCCTCCCTCTCTCTCTCTCTCCCTCCCTGTCTTCCCTTCCTTCCTCTATCCCTCTCTCTCTTCCCCTCCATTCCTCCCTCCCTCCCTTCCTTTTTCCCTTTCCCTTCCCTCTCTATCCACCTTCTTCCTTTCTCCTTCCATCATTCTGTTCAGTCTTCCTCCCTCTTTCCCTTCCATCCCTCTTCCCCTCTCCCTCCCTCTCTTTTTCTTCCTTTCTTCCACCGCCCCTTCCTTCTTCCCTTTTCCTTTCTTCCTCTTTTCCCTCCCTTCCTCCCTCACTCCCTCCTTTCCTTCATTTCCTCCCTCTCACCTGTCTCTCTCCTTCCCTCCCTTCCCCCAGTGTTCCTTGCCTCTCTTAAGCCTCCAAACATTATTTTATTTCGATTCCATCCCAGGAAACTTCCTTCCCAGGGATTTGGGGAGACAGGTGGGGAGGGCTTTTTTTTTTTTCCACACACCCATGGCTCACCCACTGAATGGGTGAATGGGTTTTATCATGCTGGCTTTCCACGGGGAGGCATCTCTTTGTGGGGGCTTCAAAGGAGATGGGGGGGGGGTTTGCCCTAAGCTGGGTGGGTGCATGTGAAAACAAAACAAAGAACTAGGATCGAGTGCCTGGTTTTGTAGCTCTCCTATTTCTTTTGGGGCTGAAAAACCAAACAACCAATCAGAATGCATATTGTAGGGCAGAGGGCTATGATGATGATGATGATAAAATAGTCCTGTGATTATAAGTTGGTTTTTAATGTCCATTCCCCCCCTCCCCCAATTGGCCTTCTGGTGTGTGTTTACAAAAGGAGCATAGCTTGTGTTTTCACTTGTGTGTTGCGTGTAGAAGGAGCTGGGCCTTCATACTTCACAGCTGTAAGACTTGTGGACTTCAGTTCCCAGAGTTCCTCCTCCAGTCAGTGTTAGTTCAGGGATTCTGGGAGTTGAAGTCCACAATCTTAAAGTTGCCATGTTTGAAGACCCTTGCCTTAAAGTCAGGGAGAGCTGTGTTTTACATGGTTGGTTGTAGAGTTTGACCTGGGATTGTGTGAACCAGCGTTCTCCCCTACTTTTAACCCTCAAGATGAGTTGGGCATCCAAATGCTATGGAATTTTGGGGCCCACTTCCAGTACAAATTCTGTGGTTTCTTCCTCGCGTTGTGGGCCAAATCCAGGTTTGATTACTGGAAGAGGGAGAGGTAGTCCTTGAGTTAACAACTGCAGTGTCTTTGCTAAGCAAAGTGGTTGTTAAGTGAGTCATGCCTGATTTTATGAGCTTTTTTTGGCCCTGATTATTAAGCCAATCGCTACGGTTGTTAAGTGAATCGGCAGGTTGTTAAGCAAATCTGGCTTCCCCCCATTGATTTTGCTTGTTGGAAGCCAGCTGGGAAGTTTCCAAAGGCCAATCACATCTTCGGGATGCGACAACCGTCATAAACCCATGCCAGTTGCCAAGCCCCCAAATTATGTTTGTGTTGTGGATACTACGATGGTTGTAAGTTCGAAGTCTGGTCTTGACTCAACTGTTTTCATTGTCATTGTAGCTTCGAACAGTTGCTGAAAAAATGGCTGTTAAGTTGAGGAATATCTATATTGCTTGATTCATAATTGGCTGTTTAGATTGTGATCAAATGTCTTTGCAGTAACACAAAATCTTGTATTTGTCCCACATCTGAGAACCATTATACGCAAGCCCCCTTCTCTGTACACGGCTGGGTACCTCATATTTCAGAAAAAGCCAGAATGGCAGGAGGAGAGAGAGAGAGAGAGAGATTGGTTTGGGGTTTGTGTGTTGTGAGAATGTTGTATTCCCTTCTCCGCAATATATTAGTGTCATGTGTGAATCCAGCTTTTATAGTGATTTTCCGATATATGAGAGTGAGATGCGTGACTCCAACTTTTACATTTTGCCAATATATTAGTGTGTGTGTAAATCCAGCTTTTATATATTTTCAATAAATTGGTGTCCTACGAATCCAACTTTTGTAAGTTTTCCCCCAAATATTAGCAGTGAAATGTGTGAATCTGGCTTTTATATATATATATTTTTTTTGTTGATAAATTAGTGTCCTGTGAATCCAGCATTTCATAAGTGTTTCCCGATATCTTAAGAGTAAAATGTGTGAATCTGGCTTTTATTTTATTTTTTTGATAAATTAATGTCAATCCAGCTTTTGCGTTTTCCAGTATAGTAAGAGAGCAAGGTGTGAATCCAAACTTTATATTTTTTTGATAAATTAGAGTTGTGTGAATTCAGCTTTTATAAATGTTTCCCAATATCTTAAGAGTGAACTGTGTGAATACAGCTTTTATATTTGTTTCTAATATATCAATCAGTGTCATGTGTGAATCTAGCTTACATAATTTTTTCCAATATATCAGTGTCATGTATGAATCCAGCTTTTATATTTTTTCCCACGATATTAGTGTCATGTATCAAGCCAGCTACCCTGTTCTTCAAAGAACAAGGTTGACTCCCTTATTTAATGTCAAAAAAACTCCTCCACCTAAATTATGCACACTCAAGTGAAGATTGAGACCAGTGGAAATGGATGAGTCACTCTGTATATTTTTCTAACTAGTAAGTCCTGTTGAACTCACTAAAGTGAATTTCTGAATCAGACCAGGAAGCATACAGGTCCCAAAATACAGGTAGTCCTCGACTTATGACCACAATTGAGCCCAAAATTTATGTTGCAAAATGAAACATTTGTTAAGTGAATTTTGCCCCATTTTATGGTTTTTCCTGCCACAGTTGTTAAGTGAATCACTGTAGTTGTTAAGACAGCAACATGGTTGTTAAGTTAATCTGGCTTCCCCATTGACTTTGCTTGTCAGAAGGTTGTAAAAAGGGATCACGTGACCCCGGGAGCGGTCATTAATATGAGTCAGTTTCCAAGTGTCTGAATTTTTGATTACGTGACCGTGGGGATGTTGCAATGGTCATAAGCATGAAAAAATGGCCGTAAGTCGCTTTTTTCAGTGTTTGTTGTGGCTTTGAATGGTCACTAATCGAGGACTACTGTATTTTTGGAGTACACTTGGAATATGGGAAGGAGGTCTTACATTCTCACTTTTAAGGATGTGCATAGCTGGATCTTGTTTGCTGAATTGGTTGTGTGGAAGTGTAAGGAATGTTTTCTCTTGATTGACACAATTGAGGTCCATAGGGTTATTTTACTCAGGGGTTACACAGGGTTAGTGGGGAATCTCTCCTCTTCTTTGGGCGTTCAACAGTGTGTAATCTTCTAATTATGGCACAATGGAGCCCAAAATTTTTGTTGCAAAGCATTAAATGAGGGTTTTTTGGTTGCAGTGTTTTTGTTGCAGTTGTTATGTGAGTTTTATCCCATTTTCCCCCGAATGCCATCCCTCTGCTAAACCACTAACTCCCACAACACTGTCAAACTACTTAGTAAGACTGTACTACTATTCTTCTTCTCATTCTTCCTATTAATCATCTCTTCCCACTTATGACTATAACCGTGTTGCTTGTATCTCTACAATTTATATTGCTTTATTTTGTTTCCTAGTATGAATGGATTGCTTATTTAGTAACTGATGACTATCACTAAGTGCTGTATCATATGATTCTTGATGAATGTATTCTATTTTTCCTTTATGTACATTGAGAGCTTATGCACCAAAGACAATTTCCTTGTGTGTCCAATCACACTCGGCCAATAAAGATTCTAGTCTGGTGTGGTCTGGTCTGGTCTGGTCTGGTCTGTTCTATATTCTATACTCTGTTCTATATTCTGTTCTTTTCTATTCTATTCTATACTATTCTATTATCTATTCTATTCTATATTCTATTCTATTCTATATTCTGTATTCTATTCTATATTCTATTCTATATTCTATTCTTTATTCTATATTCTATATTCTATATTCTATTTTCTATTCTATATTCTGTTCTTTTCTATTCTATTCTATTCTATTCTATTCTATTCTATTCTATTCTATTCTATTCTATTCTATTCTATTGTTAAGAGAGACATTGCAGTTGTTAAGTGAATCTTGCAGTGGTTAAACAAATCGGGCTTCCCCCATTGACTTTGCTCGTTGGACACCGGCTGGGAAGGATACAAATGATAAACACATTACCCTGGGACTGTCATAAATACAGATAGTCCTCAACTTTGAGCCCAATATTTAGGCTGCTAAGCAAGGCAGTTGTTAAATGAGTTTTACCTTGTTTTATGACTTTTCTTGCCACGGTTGTTAAGTGAATCACACCAGTTCTTAAGTTAGAAACCCCCGTTGTTAAGTGAATCCGGCTTCCCCACTGACTTTGATTGTTAGAAGGTCGCAAAAGGGGATCGCGTGACCCCAGGGGACACTGCAGCCGTCATAAATATGAGTCAGTTTGCCAAGTGTCTGAATTTTGATCACGTGTGACCATCGGGATGCTGTAACGGTTGTAAGGGTGAAAAAACAGGCCTAAGTCGCTTTTTTCAGTGTTGTCGTAACTTTGAACACTTGCTAAGTGAACAATTGTAAGTCGAGGACAACCTGTATGAGCCTCTTTTGAAAGAATTTGATGAGATCTGTACAGGTAGTCCTTGACTTATTTAGTGACTTATTTTGGGACCGTTTTTCACACTTGTGACCGCTGCCCTATGGTGTGATGACCCAGGGTGGGATACAAAACACAGTCACAGAAAACAGATGAAGCCCCTTTTATTTCTTCACTTTGCTTCCAAGCTCCAAATATGGAAGACAAAAAAACTCCCACACAATTACAAGAAGGAAAAAAGGAACACAAACCAGGCAAGATAAAAGGCTGGAGGATGTCCACAGATAACACACACTGGGAAGGACGCCAAACTCAAGAGAGGAACTATAAACTAGAGATATGTACACGCTTTGTTTCCAGTGTTCGCCAGTACGCAGGTCCAAACTCTTATTCAGTTGTCACACCTGCAGCTCATGAAGAGGATCAAGGTTGTGCTGTCCAGACAGCATATAGTTAGTTAGGAATTGGGAGCTGTCCCCTTAAGGGAATGCTTCATGGTAAATGTAGTTAATGCATCATGGGAAATGTAGTTCATGTCATGTGGTCACATCTGTAATCCTGATTGGTCACTGAATTGACCCTTGGTTGGGTTGGGGGAGGTTTTTTTTTAACTGTTGCTTGGACCCCAGTACCGTGCTGGTATCATACCCTTTGCTCTATCGTTATGGGATGAAGATCACTAGAATTGTACACTATGAAGTCATCCATGCAAAGAATTGGACATTAGATGAATCTCGACATAACTGTGAGTTATATTTGAGGATGCCCTGTGACCCAGTAAAGAAACTTTGTATGGAAGCCTTTGTAGAGTTTGCCTGTCTGTCTTTATATTCAGCCAGTAATTTTAAAAGACGGATCAAAGGCCCCCTCTTCCTGGTCTCTCTCCCTTATCCTCTCCTCCCTGCGTGCCCTAGGATGGATAGGGGATGGTCCTGGGTCCTCCTGTGACCGCTCAGCCGGCCTCTGCCCTTCCCCAGCCTCCTCCACCACCTCCGGAGCCACACGTCCACTCCCTGTCGGCTGTTCCTGGTCTCCCTTGGGGTCAGTCTCCACCAGGGACATGACACATGGCCACGGGATCAAAATTTAGAGGCCTGACGAGTGGTTCACATTTATGATGGGTCTCAGTGTCCCTGGAATCACGTAATTCCCCATTTGGTGACCTTCCTGACAAGCAAAAATCGGTGAGGAAAACCGGATTCACCTTAGCAAACGGTGTTACTAACTTGCGAACCGCGATGATGCGCTTAACAAATGCAGCGAGAAAAGTCGTCCAAAGGGGGCCAAACTCACTTGACCCCATAAAGTCTGGGCGCCGTTGTGGTCGTAAGTTGAGGACTACCTGTATATATATTGGCTTCTGTTTGCTGAAGAGTAAAATCGGCCCAGTGTGAAAGGCCCCCGAAAGGGGATTCTAGCTTTGAATTCTCAGCTTCCATTAAAAATGAACAAAAGCAAATTTTATGTTTTTTTTTACTGTAAAGCGCTGAAGAAAAGAAAAAAAAAGAGAATTCCTTATCTATTGTTTTTAATCTTTATTGCACATTTTTGAAACATTTTCCCCACATTTCCATTTTTGACAGTACATCAGCTTTTCTATTTACACAATAATATTTTCATTTTCGATTCCTAGTATATTTCTCTACTATTTGTACAATTATATTTACCTTTTTATAATTCCTTATATATACACTTCCTGCAACTCCTAAGTATTTTTATACACATTCTTTACTTTTCTCCTCTAACTACTCATACCTGTGGTGGGATTCAAAAAATTTTAACTACTGGTTCTGTGGGCGTGGCTTGGTGGGCGTGTCCATGTGACTGGGTGGGCGTGGCTTTTTTTTTTTTTTGCTTTTTTGCTTTTTTCCAGCCACCCCCAACCCATTTTTGGGGCCTTCTGGGCCTCAGAAGAGGCTCTGGGGGAGTGTTTTGGCTCCCATAAGGCTCCTCAGAGGCTCAGGAACACAATAAATGGAGGAGGGAGGTTGAACCATTGATTGTCGGGAGGGAAAAAAAAGAAAGAAATACCTTAAGGGGCGAACGTCAGGCAGGCGGAGTGAGCGAGCATCGGGAGGACAACTGGGTCGCGGGGGGCGTGGCCAGCCAGAACTTACTACCCATTCGGCGACCCACACTAAACCTTTGCTACCGGTTCACACGATCTGGTGTGAACTGGCTGAATACCACCACTGACTCATACCGTATGTCCCAAATCTTATAATATTCCGTTTCCTCCTTATCTTTTAACTCCATCGTTAATTTGTCCATTTCTGCACATTCAGGCACTTTTTAAAATCACCATTATTTTCTGTTTCCACTGTTGTGCGAAAACGCTTCTGGGCGCTGTCAGTATATGAAGTGTAATATATTGTGTTTTTTTTTTTTAATTTAGATTGTCCTTTATTATACCTAATAGAAATAATTCCAGCTTCCATTCTATTTTTGCTTAATAATCTCTCTCCTTGAGCCGTTTCTTTATCCTCCTCCAATACTTCTTTGCTTCTTTCTTATTTTTATTTAATACAGTGGGAAATGGTTTGGGCTTACTTTATAGCTCCTGCCCAATGAAATTAAATCGACAATGGTCTCAGGATTCATTTAGCCAGAAAATTTCACCTTTGGCATTACAGGTACGGTAGTCCTCGACATATGGCTACAATTGAGCCCGGGGTTCTGTTCCTAGAGCCAGACATTTGTTAAGTTCCCCCATTTTACAATCTTTCTTGCCACTATTGTTAAGCAAATCACCACGGTTGTTAAGTGAGTCACATGGTTGTTAAGTGAATCTGGCTTCTCCATCGACTTTGCGTGACCGAAGGTCGCAAACGGGGGATGGGATCACGTGACCACGGGACACTGCAGCCGCCATAACTATGAGTCAGTTGCCGAGTCTCCTGATTTAGTCACGTGACCACGGGGATGTTGTAAGTGTGAAAAACTCTCATAAGCCACTTTTTTCAATGCCGTTGTAACTTCGAACCGTCCCTGAGTGAATGGTTGTTAAGTCGTGGACTTACCTGTATTGACTGTGAATGCAGAGGTTGAGGGACGGTTGTGGATTTTTAATTTTTATTTTTGCGTTTTATTTGGCCCAATGGCCAAAGCAGCCCCATTTTGCTGTGTTAACATTGATTTTTTTTTTAAAAAAAAGGGAGAATAATAGCCACAGAACTCAAGTTTTTTTTTAAATCTGTGGGCTCAGAATTGTGTCACCGTTGATTTTAAAGGGCCTCCTTGTTATGTACGGTTGTCCCAAGTTGAGCTCATACATGTAATTCTATCTTTCCTTTTGGCCCCTCTGGCTTCCTGGTTATGCTTTTGTAGAAAAGTGTGTCCTACAAAAAAATTGGCTGCAGATGCCCTCAGCTGAAAAGAAATCTGGAATGAATTAGCAGCGGAGAGCTGGAGGGGAGAGAGAGAGAGAGAGAGAGAGGGGCCCAGATGCCAATCACAAAATGTAAGCTTTTGATAGGGAAAGAAAGGGGGGTGGGGGTGGATTTCAGCTTTCTCAAGTTTCATTTATATTACATCCTTTTATATTTCCTTCCTTCCTTCCTTCCCCTCCCTTCCTTTCATTCCTTCTGCCTTTCCTTCCTCCGTCCCTCCTTCCCTCCCTTCCTCCTTCCCTTCCTCCCTTCCTTCCTTTCTCCCTTCCTTCTTCCTCTCTTCCTCCTTCCTTACCTCCCTCCCACTCTTCCTTCCCTTCCTCCCTCCCTCCCTTTCTTCCCCTTCCTTCCTCCCTCCTTCCTCCTTACCTCCCTCTGTCCCTCTCTCCCTTCCCTCCTCCTTCCCTCTCTCTCTTTCCCCTTCC
>NW_020769354.1:1811312-1886457 GCF_900518735.1 Pseudonaja textilis
TTCCTTCCTTCCTTCCTTCCTTCCTTCCTTCCTTCCTTCCTTCTCTCTTCTTGTTTTATCAGAACAAGTAAATTTTCCACCATACCCTACTTTTAGAATTGCTCTTGGGAGTTGTGAGAATTCAAGTACAGTTAGTTCTTGACCTACAATAGTTTATTTACTGACCGTTCAAAGTCACCAATGGCACTGAAAAAAGAGACTTATGACCATTCTTCACACTTATGACCATTGCGGCACCCCCCCATGGTCACATGATAAAGAATTATAGGCTTGGCCATTGGCTCATAATTATGGCAGATGCAGTGTCCTGGGGTCAAATGATCCCCTTTTGCGACCTTTTGACAAGCAAAATCAATGGGAAAGCCAGATTTGCTTAACAACTGTGTTACTAACTTAACAACTGCCGTGATTCACTTAACAACTGTGGCAAGGAAGATCATAAAATGTCATAATGGTCTTGCTTAGCCAATCTCAATCTCAATCTCCCTCCCCCACCCCATCCCCTCTCCCTCCCTGGTCCGGAATGGTATAGGGCAGAGGTCTCCAAACTTGGCAACTTTTAAGACTTGTGGACTTCAACTCCCAGAATTCTTTGCTGGCTGAGGAATTCTGGGAGTTGAAGTCCACAAGTCTTTAAGTTGCCAAGTTTGGGGATCCCTGGTATAGGGTTTGCTTCCTGAGCATGAGGTTGGATTAGAAGACCTCCAGCGTCCCTTCCAACTCTTCCCTTGAGACCTTCAAGAAGAGATTGGACTGCCATCTGTCAGAAATGGTGTAGTAGAGTCTCCTGCTTGGGCAGGGGGTTGGACTAGATGACCTACAAGGTCCCTTCCAACTCTGATTATCTGTTAACTGTTATTCTGCCTTTTTTAAAAAAAGTAAATTTTCAAACAAAACATAAAAACACCAAGCTATCTTCCATAGGTGTACATACAGTGTGCCGGTTGGTTTACAAATTGTTTTGTGCTTCCATTTCGTAGTCTTCAATTACAATTACATTACATATAATCTCATATTGTCAATCAAAAACTAAATCCCTTAGTATCATTATTAATCATTTGAGTATACTTTTATTCATGTTTTACAAGATAACCATAATTTACTTAATTTATTGTATAACAGTTCATATTATCATCCCAAATCTATCCTAAAATCATTTTGTAGTTATAATAAGAAAGAAGTACATCTTTATATATTTATTATTTTCTAAAAGTCTACATATTTCATTACTATATTTTATTGTCTAACCATTGATAGAAAAGATCCCAAATTTTATAACATTGTTTATCCTCTTGTTCTCTAATTTCAAATGTCAATCTACTCATTTCAGCACATTCCAATATTTTCTTAATGATTTCCTCCTGTGATGGTATCTTCTCATTTTTCCAGTTTTTGGCAAATACAATCCTAGCCGCTGTTAATACATTTACAATCAAGTATTTCAAGTCTTTACTATGTATTTCAGGTAAAATTCCCAATAAAAATATTTCTGGTTTCAAATCTATATGCTTTTTTGTCATTTTTTCCAACCACATGTGGATTTTAGTCCAGCATTTTTTGGTGTGCGCACAAGTCTACCACATATGGTAAAATGATCCAGGTGTCTGATGACATTTCCAACATTTTTCGGATTTATTCTTGAACATTCTTGCTATTCTTGTCGGGGGAAAGTGCCACTTGTAAAACATCTTATACAAATTTTCTTTATATGCTGTTGACATTGTCATTTTATAATTTTGAGACCACAATTTTTGCCATTTCTCTAAATCAATCCCATATCCGAAATTCTTTCCCCAAGCAATCATAATTTCTTTAACTTGTTGTTCTTCTAGTTTAATTTCTAATAAATATCCATACAATTTTTAAATCACCTTTTCATCAGTACCTGTCAAAATCTTATCTAAGTCAGTCAGTTTATCATAGAAACCTTCTGTTTTAGAATCTTTATCATACCTTGAATGCATTTGCGCATATGAAAACCAATTCATCTTCATACCTTGTTCCTCTAATTTTTGCATAGATTTAAGTTCACCCTTTTCATTCAGTATTTCACCATATCAGACTGTTTGTTCCTTTTTGTATATTATAGGATGCGAAAATGCTTCAATAGTCGATAACCAGACTGGAATTTTCAAATAACATTGTCTTTTAACCTTCTCCCAGTTTAACCACAGAGACTCCCATATATAATGTCTTCTAAAATACCCCTGTGTTTTAGTTCCTTTGTACCATAAAAAAGCATGCCACCCCAACAACAGATCATGTCCTTCTAAATGTCAACAATCTAGCATTTCTTAATGTTATCCATTCCTTAACCCACATCAGTTTTGTAGCTTGGTAGTACAATTCCCAATTAGGCAAACCAAATCCTCCTCTAATTCTAGCATCCTGCAAAAGTTTTAACTTTATTCTCACTTTCTTACCTTGCCATATATATTTCAACACAATTTTATTTAAATCTTCAAAATGATCTTTTCCAAGCCTAATTGGAATTGTTTGAAACAGATATAAAATTCTGGGTAATATATTCATCCTGATTGTTGAGATTCTCCCTATTAGTGAGAGTTGTAAGTTTTCCCATTTCGCCAAATCTAGTGCTATCTGCTGTTTAAGTTTAATATAATTATTCTCTTTTAATGTGCTACATCTTGCTGTCAAATATATCCCCAGATACTTGATCTTATTCGTGACTTGAATTTTCAATAAGTCTGCCAGTTCTTCCTTTTGTCTTAATAGCATATTCTTTGTCAAAATCTTTGTCTTATCTTTATTTATGTTCAAACCAGCCACCTTTCCATATGTCTCTATCTTTTCTATCAATTTTGATGCTGTTTCTAAAGGGTCTTCTAAGATGAATACCAGATCATCCGCAAATGCTTGCAGCTTAAATTCTTCCTTTTTGATTTTCATTCCTTTTATATTCTTTTCATCTCTAATATTTCTGTTTAACATTTCCAAGGTTAACACAAAAAACAAAGGTGATAGTAGGCACCCTTGTCTTGTTCCTTTTCTTATATTAATAGAGTCTGTCAGCTCTCCCTCTATCATTACCTTTGCCTTTTCCTTATAGTATATAGCTTCTATTGCTTGGATGAATTTTCTAGCAAAACCCATCTGTTCCAACAGTAATAACATGAATCGCCAATTCACGTTGTCAAATGCCTTCTGTGCATCTAGAAATATCAGAGCCATTTGTTTTTCAGGATGTGCCTCGTAGTATTCCAAGGTGTCCAAAATTACTCTCATGTTATCTTTAATTTGTCTCTTTGGCAGAAATCCATTTTGATCGGGATGGATAAAATTATTTAAATATTTTTTGAGTCTTTTTGCCAATATTGAAGCAAAGATTTTGTAATCTGCATTTAGTAAAGAAATAGGTCTATAGTTCTTAATTTGTAATGGGTCGGCATCCTCTTTAGGAATAAGTATAATATAGGCTTCTGACCATGATTTAGGTATCTTCTTTTTTGACATAACTTCATTTATAACTTCTAGCAATGGAAGATTCAACGATTCTTGTAATGTTTTATAAAATTCTGCCGGAAGTCCATCTGGGCCTGGGGCCTTTCCACTATTTTGCTTCTTGAGTGCTTCAGTCAACTCCATCATCGTTATGTTGCTTTCTAACATTTTTTCAGTCTCTTTAGGTACCTGAGGTAAATTAGCATTTTGTAAATACTGCTTAGCTCTCTCTTCATCAATATTCTTTTGCATATATAATTTCCCATAGAAGTCTCGAATGATTTCTTTCTTCTCTTTACTACCATAGCAAACTTGGCCTTGGTCATCTATTAATTGCAATATCTTCCTTGATTCTTTCTCCTTTCTCAATTTATATGCTAACCATCTACCTGGTTTATTTGCGTCTTCAAAGTAGTTTTGTTTAGCACCTCTAATTTTCTGCGCTAATTCTTCTTTTTCTATTTGACCCATTTTGTGTTTAATTATATCCATTTTTAACTTAATGTCCTTTTTCTGTGGCATTTTCTGTAGCTCTTTTTCAAGTCTTTTATGCTCATCCTCTAGGGCCTTGGAGGCTACTCTTTTCATAGTATTCCTTTTCCTTGTATAGTCAATTATCAAGCCTCTAGCATATGCTTTCATTGTGTCCCATACATTCTGAATTGATGTATCTTCTTTTTTATTTTCTCTAAAGAAAAAGGACAATTCTTTCTCCATCCACTGTGTAAAGTCTTTTTCCTTTAAAATAGTATTATTTAACGTCCATCTAGATCTTCTTTTTTGACCTTTCCATTTAATTGTCATTGGATTGTGATCTGCCCAAGTACTTGTTTCAATATTTATTTCTTGAATGTTAGGTATTAATTCTGTTGACATCCGTATCATATCTATTCTGGACCATGATAAGTGTCTATTTGAGTAGAAGGTGTATTGTTTAGTTTTAGCATTTCTTTCTCTCCATGTATCTTTTAAGTTTATTTCATCTACCATTTTAAAAAAAGATTTAGGGAGAGTCTTTCTGTTTTGCTTTGTTGTTTTCTGTGCTGTATAATCCAATTTGTTGTCTACAATTCCATTAAAATCTCCCATCATAACTATATTAGCATAGTCCAATTCAATTATTTTCATATGTAGTTTTTTGTAGAATTCTTCTTGTTTATCATTCGGAGCATATATTGCAATCAGGAGTGTGTTCATATTATTATCCATTATTTCCACCATTAGTATTTTTCCATCATCAGTATAAATCAATTTTGCTGGGGTGGTCTCTTTAATATATAAAACCACTCCTCTTTTCTTGCATTGGGTCAAGGAAGTGAATATTTTCCCTAATTTTGGCTGTACCAACAATTGTTCATATTGTTTTTTAATATGTACTTCTTGTAGACAAATTATATCAAATTTTAATTTCTCCAATTTATGAAAGGTTTTCCTTCTTTTAATGGCTGAGTTGAGTCCATTTATAATCATTTTTTTCTCTTCCATGGTTATATTTTATAATTAGGTTTGGCCGCTCTCGTAGATCTTAATTCACGTTGTTCTTTGGCTTCCACCTTTCCACCTACTCCACCTTCTTCTTTTTCAGTCGCCAATTGAAAGTCCTCTTGGAATTCAATTAATGAGACCTCTTTTTCTGCCTCTTCCTCTTTCCTTCCAAAAAATTCTGCATAAAATAATTCCGCTTTCTCAATTGAGTCAATTCTGTATCTCTGTTCTTGCCATGTGAACATTAAACCTTCTGGGACCAGCCATCTATAGTTCATCTCTTTTTTGAGTAGCATTTTAGTCAGGAATCGGTATTCTCTTCTCATCTCTCTCACTCTTCTGGGTATTTGTTTCAAGACCACAATCTCCTTTTTTTTGTATCTCAGTGTTTTCTCGTTTGCCACTTGCAATATTTGCGTCTTAATGGCTTTCTTTGTAAATCTAATGTGAACTTCTCTTGGTAGGCTGTTTCTCATTGCATATCTTGTAAAGACTTGATAAACCTCATCTATTCCATCCATCATCTTCTCTTGACTTATTTCCAAGGCTTCAGCCAGTGTTTCTATCATTATCTCAGCTAGGTTTTGTCCTTTTTCTTCCTCTGTGTTTTGAAATCTAAGATAGAATTTTGATCTATCCATCTCCCATCTCAACATGCCACTTTTATCTTGATCAACCACCGTTACTCTATTATCAATATCTCCAATCTTCTTGTCTCTTTGTTTATCTTCTTCAATTGTTTGGAATCTCTCGTCTTACTTCAACATCATTTGTTGGATGTTCTCCACTTTTTCATCGGTTTTCCCTATTCTTTGTTCTATGCTCTTAGTTCTTTGTTCGATGTTTTAAATTCTCTTTTCATTTAAATTCTCTGACCTCGCTTGGATATTTTGAATTCCTTGCATAATCATCTGCAGAGTCACTTTTTCTTGTTCTTTTTCTTGCTTTAACATTGTATTGAACGTTGTCCTCCGGATGGTGGAGAGGAAGAAGTAGAAGTTAAAGAGCCAGGAGCTGTAAGTTTCCTACTCATTTTAGGCAATTCAAAATCTTCAGGTTCTTCTAAACCTTAATCCAATTGTGAAATAACCAATTGCAGTTCAAAGTAAAAATAGTAAAAAAAAAAGAAGGCCAGTAGTAATAATAAAAAAAGAAGAGGAGAAAAAAAAGAGAGGACAAAATTTCTTCAAGTTCTTGTATACCTTAATCCAATCAAAAATAAGAGAAAGAAAAAAAGAGAAAAAAGGAAAAGGAAAAATTCTTCAGGTTCTTCAACACCTTAATCCAATTGAAAGGTCTCAAATAGAAAAAAAATGCATAAAAATAAACCAGAAAAGTGGATGAAAAAACAAAAATACCAGGAAAGAGGGGAAAAAAAAGGCTTTTAAGGCTTTCCCTTTAAAATAAAAAGCAAACGTAGAGGTTGGACTTCCAAATAAAAGGAGAGAAAAACAAAGGCAAGCTCCAACAAAGCCAGAAACCCAAACAGTTATTACAAAGAAGGAGATTAAAAAAAAAAGCAATAAAGCTAGTGAGGAGAGATAGCACAACTTAGGAAAGATATAAAGGGCACACTGCCCTTTATTTAATTATCCAAGGCTCTTATTATAGCTCTCGTCTCCAAAAACCTATCACCTTTTCCCCCCCTACATTTCAACACCAGACTCCAGCTGTTGATAGAAACCCAGAAGAGCACCTGCAATAATATTCTCTCCTGCTCTTCCCTCTATCTTATCAAGTAGCAATGTCCTTGAAAAAGAGTCTCAGTTCTTTCCTTCTCAGCTTTGTCTGGTCACAGGGAAAAAAATATATATTTTAAAGCCTCTTTTTGGCAGTGTTACAAAAGTTTCTTTGCTCTCACTTTCCCCCTCCTTTTCCCCCCCGAGCAGAATATAATGAAAGTTGATAAAAAGAAAAAAAAAAGATATTTTTAAAAGTGTGAATTAACTAAAGGGAGCCTCTAGCCTAAAATATTACAAAGTCAAAAACGAGAAGAAAGAAAGAAAAAAAAGATGGATATGAACGAAAAAACAGTCCAGTTTCAAAATACAAGATCGTATATAAAAAAATCCAGCGATGAGAAAAACAAAACAAAAATATTACTTTGACGCTCCTGTTTAAAATCGCCGCTTAATCACTTCTGTCAAAACTTTTACAGATTCTTTCTTTCCCTTAGGGTGTCCTTTCAGATCTTAGAGTAAAAAAAAAGTTCTCACCAAACCGGCACACTTTCTCTTTCTGCTCTTTTCCGTTTCAGAGCTGTCCCAATTTCAGCAGCTTTAATGGCTGCCTCTTTGCCGCTGGCAAGAAGAGCTTCTCCTGGATCTACCAGGGACTTTGCGGTGTCCCTGGGATGCGCTCTTCACTTTCACCGTCTCTTCGGGACGGTTTAGGTCCAATTGGATCGTCCAGGAGCAAAGATATCGGCAGCGATCTCAGACCTCCAAGATCGCATGCCGTATCGTCGCGACGCCAGCTCTGCCCTCCCTGTTATTCTGCCTTTTGAAAAGCCACCCAATTGGTTGGGTTTGTTGAAATTGCCCAAAGAAACCAGCCATTCGGTTTAGGGAAGTGGCTGCTGAGCTCAGGGGAAGGAAACAAGGAGAGGAAACGCTTAAATCTTTTAATTGTTTTCAGCAGAAGGGACCCATCCTGAGTGTACCGAGGCCCCTTGGGGTGGCGTGCAGTTTGCCTGCTGTGCCTCCCTTAAATTGCTTCCTGTCGCTTCCTCCTCGTTCTGCTTTGATCACACTTTCCCCTTTATAACGCAATCCAAGGCCTTGGGAAATATTTGGACTGCAAAACCCAGGATTCCCAACATGTGAACCATGGAAAAGAGAGAGTAAGCGTGGTTTCGCATGCTGCCTGCCATCCCGCAGATGGGTCATCGCTTGTTTTGCGTGGCCTGGATTCTAGCATGCCACCTGCCGGTCCACAGATCAGGGTTTGGGGACCCCGGTCTTAAGGAACTGGCTGATTTTATTGGTGGGGGGCCTTTGGATGTTGTGGTTTGCTGGCAGCAGGTACGGACGGCAGAGGTCTCTGACAGCGAGGATGAAAAGGAACCAACCAGTCAGGGAGTCTGGCGAGGACTCGAATGAGGGTCCTGCCAGGACTATCAGAGATTGGGGTGCTGCCTTTGGAGCTTTTGGAGTCTGGCAGCATCAAAGCCGAGGACCCATGGGAGCCTGTTCCCAGTGTGCATGTGTGCAGGGCTGCTGAAGCAGCAGGAGCGACTCGGGAGTAAGGCTGGGAGGTGATTGCCCCTCCCATAAGGGATAAAAACCAGCCCTCGGGGATGTGCTTTTTGCCGGAAGCAAAGAAGTTCTTTAGACTCTGAGTCCTTGTTTGAAGCCCTGTGAGCTCCAGTTAGTTTTTGAAACTTCTGTTGGTTGATATTTATCAATAATTAGATTTCTGTTCTTGGCAGCCTTTTACAACCTTGAAAGGGCTTGCTTTTATCTCGAACAATTAGGTTTAAAGGACTCTTGGCTGGGAATGCAAAGAATTCCCAGCGCCGCATTAAAAAAGGTTTGCTTTTATATACAGTTTGTGTTTAATTTGAACAAGGCTTGGGTCAGAACATTGAATGGTGAGAATTTCACTGCTCTCGTGGTCTGATTTGAAGTCATAAGAATACAGCAGAAAATTCAGGTTGTCCTCGGCTTAACAACAGTTCATTTAATGACCGTTCAAAGTTAGAGCAGCACTGGAAAAAGGGGACTTATGACCATTTTTCACAACTTACGATCGTTGCAGCATCCCCATGGTCATGCTTTGCAACTGGTTCATATTTATGATGGTATCCACTTTTGCGACCTTCTGACAAGCAAAGCCAATGAAGGGAATCCCGATTCATTTAACAACTGTGTTAACAACTTAACAACTGCAGTGCTTCATTTAACAACTGTGGCCAGAAAAGTCATAACCTGGGGCGAAATTCACCTAAACTATGTCTCAGCAACAGAAATTTTGGGCCCCATTGGGGTCATAAGTTGAGGACTACCTGCAGTTTAAGCACTGGTGTGGATAATTAAGCTACGGTGGCACAGTGGTTAGAGTGCAGTACTGCAGGCTACTTCTGCTGCCTGCCGGCTGCCTGCAATTTGGCAGTTCGAATCCCACCAGGCTCCAGGTTGACTCAGCCTTCCGTCCTTCCGAGGTGGGTAAAATGAGGACCCAGATTTTTGGAGTGACAAAAGGCTGATTCTGTAAACCGCTTAGAGAGGGCTGTAAAGCATTGTGAAGTGGTGTGCTTGTATACCGCTTATATTGCTATTGCAGACAAACTCTGCCCACTGCCAGGAGTTCGATCCTGACTGGCTCAAGGTTGACTCAGCCTCCCATCTTTCCAAGGTGGGTAAAATGAGGACCCAGATTGTTTGGGGGGGAGGGGGGAAGAGGTTGACTCTGTAAACTGCTTAGAAAGGGCTGCAAAGCACAGCGAAGTGGTATATAAATCTAAGTGCTATTGCTATCTGAAAAAAAAATATGAGAGAAGTATGTAAAAGCTGCGTTTCCATGGAATATCCTTATTTATTCTGGGCAAATAGATACCTGATCATCTGCTTTGCTTTGCACGTTGTATCTGTGTGAATGAACTCTTTGTACTACGTATTTTATTTAACTGCACTCCATCCTTATTTTTATAAGTAACTCAAGGGGTGCAATACTGCTTCCACCTTCTATTTTCCCCACAACAACCCTGAACTGAGTTGGGCCGAGAGAGAGAATGATCGGCCCAAAGTTACCCAGCTGGCTTTCATGTCGAAGGAAGGATTAATTCAATCAATCATAATAGAGCTAGAAGGGACGTTGGAGGTCTTCTAGTCCATCCCACTGCTCAAGCAGGAGATCCTATACCATTTCAGACCAGGGACTGTCCAGTCTCTTCTTAAAAACCTCCAGTTACGGAGCACCCATAACTTCTAGCGGCCAGCTGTTCCGCTGGCTTAATTGTCCTCGCTTTTAGGAAGTTTCTCCTTAATTCCAGCTTGCTTCTCACCTTGATGAGTTTCCATCCGTTCGTTCTTGTCCTGCCTTCAGGTGCTTCGGAGAATAGGTTGACCCAGGGGTGGGATGCAAGTATTTTTGCTACTGGTTCTGTGGGCGTGGCTAGGTGGGAGGGGCCATGTGACTGGATGGGTGTGGCTTCTTTTTGCAGCCCCACCCCTCCCATTTTTTTTGGCTTCCTGGCCCTCAGGGAAGCCTCCTAGGGTGGCGTTTTTGCTCCCAGGGGGATCCCGGCACAGCTGATCGTCAGAACAGCTGATCGTCAGAACAGCTGATCGTCAGAACAGCTGATCGTCAGAACAGCTGATCGTCAGAACAGCTGATCGTCAGAACAGCTGATCGTGGGGAGGAAGGAAAAAAAAGAAATACTTTACGGAGTGACTGGGCAGGGGAGAATGCAATTAGCGATGTCAGGCATGCGCGATAAGGACTGACTGGGTAGGCGGGGGTGGGCGCAGAGGGGCAGGGCCAGCCAGGGGTACGATTTGCTGGTTCTCCAAACTGTGCAGAATTGTAACAACTGGCTCTATAGAACCGGTCCGAACTGGTAAAATCCCAGCCTGGGTTGACCCTACTTTTTTGTGGCAGCCCCTCAAATACTGGTATACTGCTATCACGTCCCTCCTAGCGCTTCTTATCTCTAGACCGGCCACGCCCAACTCCTCCAACCGTTCTTCGTATGTTTTAGCCTCCAGGCCTTTAATCATCTTAGTTGCTCTTCTTTGCACTTTTCCCAAAGTCTCAACATCTTTTTTTTTGTGTAATGTGGTCACCAAAACCGGATGCATCATTCCAGGTGTGGCCTTCCTAAGCCTTTATAAAGCGGTACTAATAACTTCACGTGATTTTCATTCTGTGTCTCTGTTTATGCAACCAAGGATTGTAATTCGCTTTTTTGGCTGCTGCCGCAGCCTGCTGGCTCACGTTTAAGGGATCGTCCACTAGGACTCCAAGGTCTCTCTCACGGTCACTGTTTTTGAGCCAGGTTTCACCTAATCTATATTCGGAACCTTTGGTTTTTGCCTGGCCAGGTGTCAAACTTAGCTTTTCTCCACATTCAATTGGATTTTTGTCAAATCTGTCAAGTCTGTCAGGATTCCGGCGATCTCCCTTATTAAATCATAAGCCTTGAGCCAAGTTTAAAAAAAAACGTCGAAAGATTTAGGAGCAACATGCCGGCATGACTTGTATGAAGCCGACTCTGAGACACGTAATTTACAATCACCCATGACCCTGTTTCCCCCTGGGCGTATCATAATTCAGCTTCTCCAGCAAAAGAGTTCATGGGCTGGTTGTCATCATTCCCATTCTCCAATAAAGGATTTTCCCCAGGCAGAATAGCTGGTTGCCTAGGTTACAATATTTGTGAGAGAAGCTTGGAATGTGCTTCTGATTTTATTTGCTGTATGCTCCTTCAGGTCTTTCCCCCCCACCTCTTTCTCATGGCAACTTGGAAACAGGCATAGGAAGTTTTTACAAGTTGACATCGAGACCTTTTTGGATTCTGAGCTTGTCTCCTGAGTTCTGTGATTAGAACTCACAGTCTCGGGGCTTCTAGCCCTGCTGCCTGAAGTACTAGCTCAGGGGTCTGCAACCTTAAACACTCAAAGAGCCATTTGCAGCCGTTTCCCACAGAAGAGAAGAAAACACCGGGAGCTTCAAAAACCTGGGTGGGCGTGGCCAACTCAATGTCACTCCCACCCAGTCATATGACACCCCGCTCATCACGCCTACCCTGGTTTTGTGGCTTCCGGTGTTTTCTGTGGGAAGTGGGTCTCCCTCCCTCCCTCCTTCTCATTTCTGTTTTTTTTGTGGTTTACCTTCTCAGGTCAGGCGAGGAGTGACTGGGAGGGGAGGGCGAGGGGCGAGGCCAGCCAGTGGTGGAATCACACAACAGGGAGCCACAGCAGAGGGTCCAAAGAGCCGCATGTGGCTCCAGAGCTGTGGGTTGCTGACACCCGTACTAGACTAAACCGGCTCTCTTGCTGTCATGTCCCTGTCAGAATCTGATTCTGAGGGGGAGGCTGAGCAGCTGACGGGGAGTGTGAGTGTGGTTCCGTTGGCTGTGGAAGAAACTGGGGAAGGGCAAAGTCTGGCTGGGCAGAGCAGAGGAGAGGGAGAGCGAGGGAGAAGGAATTCGGAGGAAGACCCAGGCTTACCTGCTCTTCATCCTAGGGCACACAGGAAGAGGCACGGAGAAGGGAGCAACGTGAGTTGCAAGGCTTATGGGGGAGGAAAGGGCCCCGATTCCCTTCATTAGCTGCAGCTAGGAACACAGTGTTTAAAAAGGGAGTTTGCGCACAGCCAACTGTTGAGAGCAAATTGTGAGTTTATCTAGTATCGTCGAGGCTTATCTGGGTTCCTGGTGTCTTCCCAACTGTGTGTGTTTTGCTGGGCTTTAAAGTCTGCAATTCTTTCTCCAGTTAATTACTGCAGCGTGGTTTGTGTGGATTTTTATTTCCAGTTTATATGTAGTTTCGGACTGAATTTCCTCCACTTAAAGACTGTTCTTGGGAGAGTTTTTTTCTCCAGCCAAAAGTAACCTGGACATTGGGGGCAAAATTGGAAGTGCTAAAGGCTCTTCTGATGTGACTGTGCCACACCCCGGGTCATCACACTTGCTTACTTATTTACTGATTTATGTATTTATTACATAGCTTACAATTATTTCCTTCCCTTTGCAGCAGAGTGGCCGAAGACCATGACGGGTCTTCCGAGTACATCAGGCACCACAGCCAGCGTGGTAATAATCCGTGGTTCAAAGATGTACGTGGCTCATGTCGGCGATTCAGGCGTGGTTCTTGGAGTCCAGGATGACCCCAAGGACGAATACGTCCGGGCCGTGGAGGTGACGCAGGATCACAAACCTGAGCTCCCGAAGGAGAGGCAGAGGATTGAAGGCCTTGGCGGAAGGTAACAGACCTCAGTGGCTTGTTCAGAAGGCGGCCTTTTTCTATCTACAAGGTGGTCCTCGACTTATGACCACAATGGAGCCCAACATTTCTGTCGCTAAGGAAGACCGTTAAGGGAGTTTTGCCCTGTTTTATGACCTTTTTGGCCGCCGTTGTTAAGCGAATCACTGCAGGGTTAAGTTAGTGACACGGTTTTTAAATGAATCTGGCTCCCACCCACCCCAATGGACTTGGTTTGTCAGAAGGTTGCAAATGGGGATAACGTGACCTTAGGACGCTGCAGATGTCATAAGTACATGGCAGTTGCCAATGGGGGCAAGAAAAGTTGTAAAATGGGGTAAATTTTACTTAACAAATGTCTATCTTAGCAACAGAAATTCTGGGCTCAATTGGGATCATAAGTCGGGGACTATCTACATTGCAGGCGAATTCACTGCTCACTGCCAGCAGTTCAATTCTCATCAGCTCAAGGTCAACTCAGCCTTCCATCCTTCCAAGGTTGGTAAAATGAGGACCCAGATTGTTGGGGGCAATAGAGGCTGACTCTGTAAATCGTTTAGAGAGGGCTGTAAAGCACTGTGGAGCGGTATATAAGTCTTAAGTGTGACTGCTTCGGGAGGAATAGAATAGAACAGAACAGAACAGAATTCTTTATTGGCCAAGTGTGATTGGACACGCAAGGAATTTGTCTTTGATGCATAAGCTCTCAATGTACATAAGAAAAAATAAAATAAGATACATTCATCAAGAATCATAAGATAGAACACTTAGTGATAGTCATAGGTTACTAATGAGCAGTCAAATTATACTAGAGAACAAATAAAACAACATAAATTGTAGAGATACAAGCAATACAGTTATAGTCATAAGCTGGAAGAGACGGAATAGGAAGGATAGAAAGAATAATACTAATAGTCTTAGTAAATAGTTTGACAGGAGGGAGGGAGAAAGGAAAGGGAAGGGAAGGGAAGGAAGGAAGGAAGGAAGGAAGGAAGGAAGGAAGGAAGGAAGGAATCCGTGGTGGCACAGTGGTTGTAATGCAGTTTTGCAGGCTGAGTCTGCCCACAGGCAGGAGTTTGATCCTGACCGGCTCGAGATTGATTCAGCCTTCCATCCTTCTGAGATCGGTAAAATGAGGACCCAGATTGTTGGGGGCAAGAGGCTGACTCTGTAAAATGGTTTAGAGATGGCTGTAAAGCACTATGAGGCAGGATATAAGTCTTAAGTGCTATTGTGAAGGAAGCAAGCAAGCAAGCCCTGGTGGCAAAGTGGTTTGAATGAAGTATTGCAGGTTAACTCTGCCCACAGCCAGGAAGTTCGATCTCCACCAGGCTCAAGATTGACTCAGCCTTCCATCCTTCCGAGGTTGGTAAAACGAGGACCCAGATTGTTGGGGGCAAGAAACTGGCTCTCTAAACAGCTTAGGGCACTATAAAGCAGTATATAAGTCCAAGTATTATTGCTGTTGCTGTTACGTTCCTCAGTTAACCAGGCTACATAGGGCTTTATAGATACAAACCTTTAATCACACATTGTAGAAGACTTGTTTAGTACAAATACCTTGAAATTTTAGTCTCTTTTAAACTTTACTGTCAGAGCGATTGCAGTGTGACTACTATTAGCGTGAGACAACCCAGGAGCAAAACACAGCACATAGAGACTTAGACATTTAACAGTGGTTTATATGCAAGACATATACAGAAATAGGGTAGGCAAATACCTGACAAACAATCAATCTTCTTAACTCTACATCGAGAACTCTGTTACCGGACACAAGGAGAGAAAATATGTCCTCTAATGGCTGCCTTAGAGAAACACCTCTTAAAGGGGTAAAACTTCTGTGGACCCACTTTTAGTCTTAAAGAGGCAATACCAATGCTGATTCATCTTCATTGCATCAGCCTTACATTGCATCAGCCTTACAACTGGTCAGCTCTTAAATCTCAGTACTTTAAAATTTAAACCCTTCGTTGAATTCCTCCCTCCCCTCTGTTCTCTCTGATTGTTTTAGTGTGATCAACAAATCTGGTGTGAATCGGGTGGTTTGGAAACGACCTCGTCTGAGTCACAACGGTCCCGTCCGACGAAGCACCGTTATCGACCAGATTCCCTTCCTGGCAGTGGCCCGAGCCCTTGGTAAGTAGCTTCTGCGGACAGAAATGAAATGATGTGATGACCGGCAGAAAGATTTAGGGATTCGTAGGCAGGTAGTCCTCGACTTACAACAGTCCGTTTAGCAACCGTTTAGCACTGAAAAAAGTAACTTTATGACCGCTTTTCGCACTTACGACCTTTGCAGCATCCCCGTGGTCTCGTGATCCAAATTTGGACACTAGGCAGCAGATTCATATATATGACGGTTATACCGTCCGGGGGTCATGGGATGCAACTTTTGGATAGGCAAAATCAATAGGAAAGCAACAGCCTTCACTTAACAAAGCATTCGGCCAGTTTTTCATTTCAAGTCCCAAGGTGAGACCTAGAATTCACCGTCTGCTAGGAATTTGTCACAGCGTTTGCAGCGTGACTGCTGTTATGAGGCAACCCAGGAGCAAAACACAGCACACAGAGACTTAGACATTTATCAGTGGTTTATATATAGCAGTTATATAGAGACATATACGTGGTAGGCAAAACACCTTACAAGCAATCTATCTTCTTAACTCTACACGGAGACCTCTGCAATACCAGACACAAGGAGAGAGAACAGGCCCTCTAATGGCTGCCTTTATATAAACACCTCTTAAAAGGGGTAGAACCCATCCCTAGTCTTAAAGGGAAATACTCCTGCTATGCTGATTCATCCTTGTTGCATCAGCTTCACTGCTCTTAAATCCCAAGACCTTAACAGAATTGGCTGAAAGTCACCCAGCTGGTTTTCATGGCTAAAGCAGGACTAGAACTCACCGTCTCCTGGAGATTGGCCTAAAGTCGCCCAACTGCCTTTCACGGCTAAGGGTGGACTAGAACTCACAAATCTCCTGGTTTCCAGCCTGGTGTATTAACACAAAATCAGATTGGCTCTCTAGAAAAAAACTTCTTCCTCCTCTTATTAGAAAAATAGAAAAATCTACAACTATCTTTAATAGGTAGAATAGCAACAATTAAAATGAACATACTGCCAAAAATAATGTTATCTATTTCAAACGATTCCACTAAGACTGAAAAAAAAATATTTTGAAGGCTTAAATAAAATGATGATGACATTTATTTGGCAGGAGGAAAAGGCAAGAATCAAGATAAAATTCAAGATAAAAAAATCAAGTCAGCAGGAGTATTTCCCTTTCAGACTAGGGATGGGTTCTACCCCTTTTAAGAGGTGTTTATATAAAGGCAGCCATTAGAGGGCCTGTTCTCTCTCCTTGTGTCTGGTATTGCAGAGGTCTCCGTGTAGAGTTAAGAAGAAAGATTGCTTGTAAGGTATTACAAGATGCAAGGTTGAGAGGGATTTTTGGATTGGGAAATATATTATCGGGCAACAATATTGATGTGGATGAAGGAATTGTATTGAAAAATGCCAGATTACTAATGTTAGCAGGGCATGATTTACAATTGGGTTGACATGCATTTTTATGGTATAAAGAAAGTAAGGCACCTGGATATTTTAGGAGACATTACATTAGAGGTGCTTTATTAACAGTATGGGAAAATACCAGCCTGGTTATCAACTTTAGAAGCTTTTACATATCCATAGCTATTTAAAAAGGAACACATAATTAGATAGGATGAAATTTTAAATGAAAAGGGTGAACTTGAAACAAAGCAAGAATTTGACGACAAGGGATAAATATAAATTGGTATTCGTATTTGCAAATACATTTTTGCAAAATACATTTTCTCCCGAAGAACTCTGTGAGCTATGTTGCACTGAGAAAGAGGAGTACCAAAAGTCTCCCGGCTGGCTTTCATGCTTAAGGCAGGACTAGAACTCACAGCCACCTGGTGATTGGCCCAAAGTCTTCCGGTCAACCTTTATGCCTTAAGGTGTGTCCAGAACTTACAATTTCTGGTTTCTAGGCTTAACACCGCTATACCAAAGTGGCTCTGCCTATGCACTAACCTTTGAAATTCCTTGTGATAGTTACGTTAGTTGGGACTACTGGATTTTGTAGTCTACCACATCTAGAGGGTAATAGCTTAATAACCTGGCTTTGAACATTTCTGGTGGTGAGAACGTACCGCTTATTGTCACCTTCTCTGACCAAAAGTGATGTTTTCCATTGGACTTAATTCTCCCTCGGTCTTGCTTTTCTGGCCTAAACCCTTTTAGCATAGGTAGTCCTTGACTTACGACCACAATCGAGCCCAGAATTCATGTCAATGAGAAACGTATTGAGTTTTGACTCATTTTACGACTTTTCTTGCCACAGTTGTTTAAGTGAATCTCAGTGGTTGTCAAATTAGTCACACGGTTGTTAAGTGAATCCGGCTTCCCCATTGGCTTGGCTTCTCAGAAGGTCGCAAAAGGGGATCACGTGACCCCAGGACACTGCAACTATCATAGAAATGAACCAATTGTCAAGCGCCTAAAGATAACTTACGTAACGATGGGGAAGCCGCACTGGTCATCCGTGTGAAAAATGTGTTTAAGTCGCTTTTTTCAGTGCCATTGCAACTTTGAATGGTTATTAAATGAACTGTTGTAAGTTGAGGATTGCCTGTAAAAGCACCTGCTTTTGCATCCATGATTCTTCCTTGTTGTCATACCCCCCGTCAGAGCCTGAATCGGCGGAGGAGGACTAGCTGGAGCTGGAGGTGATTGAGCGGGGGGCTTTGTTGGCTTCGGAGGAACGCAGGGAGGAGCAGGCTGAGGCAGCCCAGGGTCCCTCAGGATTGGGATGGCTTGTTATCAGGGAGGAATTGGGGGCAGGATGACCGAGAGAGGGCAGGCAGCGGACATGAGGAGCGACGGAGCTCAGGCGATGAACAAGGACCGCCCCCTCCTGATCCCAGAGCACGGAGAGTGGAGAGAAGGCGGGAACAGCGCAGGCTGACTCAACAACTTGGGAGGAGAGCGCCCTGCCCCTCCTCTTCTCAAGGCACACCTGGGGACTGATGATTTAAGGAGACACTGTGGGGGAGGGGCATTTGTCGGGAACAAATGCTGAATTGGTAAAAGTCTGGTATGCCAATACAGACATTTGCAGTTTGCCCGACTGCGTCCTTCCTCCCCCTTACTTGTGGTCTCGTGGTTTGTTCCTTGGATTCATTTCCCTTGTTCCTTTGTTTTACTGGCCTCGGTGCAGCTAGAGGCTGCCGGGTGTGTTGTGTGTGTGTGTGTTTGTGTTTGTGTGCGTGCTCTGCTCTGGGTCTTGCCAAGAATGTGGGAGCGTTGGAGGGGGTGTTTGGAGCATTAAAAGGGAGTTTGAACTCTCAGCTGGCTGTGTGGCCTTCGTGTCTTGTCCCGGGTCATCACGCAAGGATTACCTGTAAAAGCATCTGGTTTTGCATCCATGGTTCTTCCCTGCCTTTGTCGTCGTCTCCTCTCCTCCTCCTCCTCCTCCTCCTCCTCCTCCCTCCCTCCCTCCCTCCTTCCTCTCCCCTTAGGGCCTTCAGTGCTTCTAACCCGCCCCATGAAGGCAATTAAGATGACATGTTCTTGGCTGCTTCTCCAGGCACGGCTTAATTTCCAGATATAATTATAGGCTAGGCCTGCTTGCTCATTCTCAAGTCGGGCCCGTAGCCATCTCTGGTGTTGTGGCCTGTCAGCCGCCGGCCCCTTCAACAGCCAAATCAGATTAGGTGGCGGTGTGGCTGTCAGGGCCAGCATTTGGGCAATCGGAGAGCTGCAAGGGGAAAGTGGGAATGGAGCTGTTAGAGATAGAGACTAGGCCATCCACCAGTCCTCAGGTGGAGAGTCAACAGCCCCCCTAGGTCTGGAGGTGGCTGATGAGGAAGAGGAGGAACAGCTGGGTCCAGTGCCTGACGCGTGGATGCCCAGAAGGCAGAGGAGAGGAGAGGAGAGCAGTGGAAATCTATGGGCCGGTCCTTGGGACGGAAGAGCTACTGTTGCTATTGAAGCCCCACCCTAGCTCTGGGGATAAAAGGCAGCGGGTGGAGATGAATAGATGTGACAGACAACTATTAATCTCCCTGCCGGACGGACTTGTTAGCCTGCGGTGAGAATTTTTGCCGGGGTTGCCGGCGCTCCAAATAAAGGAATCTTTGAGTTAAGTACAGAGGGTTTGTTGTGTTTGGGGAGCTGAGTCAGAACACCTGTTTAGATTGTACCGCTTGTTCCCTCGGTCCACTTTGGGAAGAGATTCAGGTGGTCAGTGCCAAAGAGACGGCTGAGGTGCCACTGAGAGACAAAGAGACCACCTGGGATTTCAGAAGTTTGACTTTGCACAGGTAGTGACCTTAGCACAGTTCATTTAGTGACCGTTTGAAGTTACAACAGCCCTGGAAAAAGGGACTTAACGATGGTTTTTCGATCATTGCAATATCCCCATGGGTCACGGGATCAAAATTCAGACGCTTGGCAACGGATTCGTATTTATTGACGGTCGCAGTGTCCCGGAGTCACAGGATCCCCTTTTGCGACCTTCTGACAAGCAAAGCCAATGGGGAAGCCAGATTCGCTTAACAACCGTGCAGGGATTCATTTTACAACGGTGGCAAGAAAGGTCATAAAAAGGGGGCAAAACTCACGTTAAATAACTGTCTCATTTAGCAGTGGAACTGTTGGACTCAATTGTGATTGTAAGCCAAAGGCTATCTATATAAACTCATAAATGAGGAGCCATGGTGGCGCAGTGGTTAGAGTGCAGTACTGCAGGCTACTTCTGCTACCTGCCGGCTGCCTGCAATGTGGCAATTTGAATCTCACCAGGCTCAAGTTTGACTCAGCCTTCCATCCTTCCTAGGTGGGTAAAACGAGGACCCAGATAGTTGTGGGCAATAGGCTGATTCTGTACACCGCTTAGAGAGGGCTGTAGAGCACTGTGAAGTGGTATATAAGTCTAAATGCTATTGCAGGCAAACTCTGCCCACAGCCAGGAGTTCGATCAAGGTTGACTCAGCCTTCCATCCTTCCGAGGTGGGTAAAATGAGGATCCAGGTTGTTGGGGGCAATAGAGGCTGACTCTATAAACCGCTTTACAGGGCAGTAAAACACTGTGAATATGAGTCTAAGGGCTATTGTTATTATTTGTATGTAATATATTGTGTATATTAAAAGGAGAACCCAAATTGTTGGGGGCAGTATGCTGACTCCATAGACTGCTTAAAGAGGGCTGTAAAAGCACTGTAAAGCGGTATATAAGTCTTAAGTGCTAAATCCTCTAAAAATAAAGACTTGAGATACCCCCTCCAGCATCCCTAAGTAAACCAGGGATGACAACGCAAAAGGTGGCAGGGAACAGAGTCCTACGAGATGTTGTGGCTGGTTGATTCCTTAGCAGGACAATTTTGTGAGAAACTGGCATATTTTACATAGCGCACTGGGTGAGGCTACAGTTTAGAGAACTTGTGGTTGGAGTGTTGTAAGAACCCAGCTTGTTAGCGTATCGTGGGAACCAGGTTACCGTGCCCTTAAGCCGAGTTATGATTTATTCTTTGGAGTGTTGTGTGTTCATGTGAGTTGGGCTTGCCTTCATGGCACGGAAGCCTGAATGAAGACCCGGAGTTGATTTTAAGTTCGTTGTGTGTATCTGAAGAAGGGGGTTCATGATTTTAGGGTTCCCTCTGGGAACCCAAGATTTCTGGGGAGCGAAGGAGATGTTTTGTGGTTTGGGGGTCCTTCTGGACTCCCCACCTTAAACAGTGGGTAAGAACCATGATTGGGATACTTTTTGTTATGATATGTACAGAATAACCCTTGAGTAACAAGGATATGCACATGGAAACGTTTATGAGAGTAGTTATGAATAATTATTCAGCCACACACAGCTACACTAAATTGAGTTAAAGTTTGCTTTAAGAAAAAGCACAGTCCAACAAACAGGTCATATATGTTTTACAGTCCAAATAATATCCAATTACAAAGTCTTCTTACCGGTTGCCTTTGTCATTTACAGTAAACAAAGATATCAAAGTATAAGCACAACAGAGAACCTTAGATAGCAACAGAATGTCAGAAATACAGAATGTCAGAGATAGAGCATGCCAAAGAGAGCAAGCTATGATCTCTAGATCCCTCTTATGGCAATTCACAACACAACCAACCAATCGGAATATAGCATAAATCAATACAGTGATTTTGTCTTAAAGCTACAAACATACATTGTTGGTTTATATACTGCCAACCCAACTAATTGATGGACAGATTCCTAACACCTTTGTTGAGCTTTGGCTAGTGGGCCAATTCCAACGCTCCTTGAGCCAAGGTGCCATCTCTGTGGCTGTGTTTGCCCTGTTCAACAGTATCCCTCAAGAGATCCTATTAGATTTTTGTAGGATTCTGAAGACCTGGCTGTTCCTCCAAGCCAGGGACAGGATTCAGCCAGTTCGGGCTGGTTCATGTGAACCGGATGTTAAATTTCTGCTGGGACGCGAGAGATCGCTCGGAAGAGCCCCAATGCACGTGTGCGGGGGGAGCCAGCTGATTGCTGGGTATCTACCATGCATGCGCAGGGGGAGACGTGTGGGAGGGGTCTCTTACACACACATGCACAGAGGTGCGTGGTTTATGTGGGGTGTTACACGTGCATGTGCAGAGGCACGCAATGCATGTGCAGGGGGTCGTGGGGGGGGTTCGTGTGTGTTTTCGGCACGCAACATGGAAAAGGTTAGCCACCATTGGTGTAGGGTTTCCTGCTTGGGTCAGGGGTTGGACTACAAAATCCCTTCCAACTCTGTTAATCTGTTCCGTTCCGTTTTTATGCAGGTGATCTATGGAGTTATGACTTCTACAGCGGGGAGTTTGTGGTCTCTCCAGAACCGGACACGAGTGTACACACACTAGATCCTCAGAAGCATAAATATATAATTTTGGGGAGTGATGGACTGTGGAACATGATCCCACCCCAGGAGGCTATATCCATGTGCCAGGACCATGAAGAGAAAAAATATTTTATGGTGAGTTGTGAGAAATTTTTGCTTTTTTCTTGGCTTTCTTCGCTGATCCCACATGATCCAATCCTTAAATTTGCATGCATTTTGCGTAAAAAAGGGGGTGTTGAGGTAATTCCCCGTTAGGAGAATGAGCGCATACAGGGAGACATATTTGAGAGTAGTGTTGGAATAATACACACAGAGCACACAGATACACTGTACAGTAAATGTAGGTTTTTACTTCCAGAAAGGTTTAAGCAAAGTCCAAAATAAGCAATCCAAAAGTCATTCACAGGTAAAATCAGTCAGTTTTCATCCAGGGATAATCCAAATATCAAAGTCCAGTGTCAAAAACAGTTCAATATCAGACTTACATTAAATCCAGTAATATCAGTCAATTAGAAGAAATGGAGCAAGGGCAATATTTTCCAACAGAAGGAAACAAAGTTACACTTACACTCTCTTCTGAGACTCAGACTAAAACAACCCAGGTTTCTGGCTCCATCTTATGGCTGTTTGAGAAACCACACCCAATTGCATGCTCTTGCATTCCCTTAAAGATATAGTACTAAAATGTTTATCCTGGTTTATATATTTCTAACCCAAATAGCTGTTAGGTGACTCATATTCCTAACAGACAGGCTTCGATCAAGTAATCGTGGCCAGAAGCTTGACGGTTTTTGGTACTCCTGTTGGCATAACATTCCCTATCATCACTTAGTTGTGCTTTGACAAACACTGTAACCCTTAGCAACTTTAGCAAGTCCACCAACATGCTGGCTGAGGAATTCTGGGTGTGTAAGTCCACCCCTCTTAAAGCATTATGGCTGGGGAATTCTGGGAGTGGAAGTCCACCCCTCTTAAAGGATGCTGGCTGGGGGATTCTGGGAGTGGAAATCCACTCCTCTTAAAGTATGCTGGAATTCTGGGAGTGAAAGTCCTCCCATCTTAAAGCATTATGGCTGGGGAATTCTGGGAGTGAAAGTTCTGCCATCTTAAAGCATTATGGCTGGGGAATTCTGGGAGTAGAAGTCCTCCCATCTTAAAGCATGCCGGCTGGGGAATTCTGGGAGTGAAAGTCCTCCCATCTTAAAGCATTATGGCTGGGGAATTCTGGGAGTAGAAGTCCTCCCATCTTAAAGCATGCAGGCTGGGGAATTCTGGGAGTGTAAGTCCTCCCATCTTAAAGCATTATGGCTGGGGAATTCTGGGAGTGAAAGTCCTCCCATCTTAAAGCATGCCGGCTGGGGAATTCTGGGAGTGGAAGTCCACCCCTCTTAAAGGATGCTGGCTGGGGGATTCTGGGAGTGGAAGTCCACTCCTCTTAAAGTATGCTGGATGGGGAATTCTGGGAGTGAAAGTCCTCCCATCTTAAAGCATGCCGGCTGGGGAATTCTGGGAGTAGAAGTCCTCCCATCTTAAAGCATGCAGGCTGGGGAATTCTGGGAGTAGAAGTCCTCCCAACTTAAAGCATTATGGCTGGGGAATTTTGGGAGTTGAAGCTCACCCCTCTTAAAGCATTGTCTAAACGTTGCAGCGTAAATCTTTTCCAATTTTCTGTGGCAGCGCAGAGATTTTAAGCAGACTTTGTGTATCCGGCCATACTTATCGCAACCTTTCGGAATAGTGATTTGCCTGTTTTCTTCTCCTCTTCCCTGTGTCTTGACCCCCAAAGGGAGAACATCAACAGTCCTTGGCTAAAATGCTGGTCAGCCGAGCGCTGGCCCGATGGAGGCAGCGCATGCTTCGTGCCGATAACACCAGCGCCATCGTCATCCGTATATGTTCCGGCCGAAAATCTCGGAGCGGCTGCCTGCAAAGCGAGGAGGAGCTATGCTTCAACTTGGCCGAAGGACCCTCGTACAACAGCCCCGAAACATGGACAATCGCCCCTTCGCAATGCTCAACTCCGTCATCCAAGGTAAAATTTGATTATTATTATTTTTTAAAGGCTCAAGGGCTGAGAGCTTGTAAGACAGAGGTCTCCAAACTTGGCCACTTTAAGACTTGTGGACTTCAACTCCCAGAATTTTTTTAGAGAGTGAGAGGAGTTGAAAAGTTCACGGTTATTCTGTGTGTCCTATTAAGAATTTCCAGTTGCAGTTAATTGGTTCTCGTGATTTATGAAGTGTAGAAGTGGGAGGAGAGAAGGTGGATTCTGTGCAAAGCGCCAAAATACTTTCACTTGGGAAATTGCTTTTGACATGCCAGATCTGTTCCTAATAAATCAATTGGAGAGATAATGTCTCGGACTGATTGATCTCATGGATACTTTCTGGATGCTTGGCAATTATTTCCCAAGCTTTGAAATTCAGCTGCCATTAAGATGATGTTAAAAATGGGCATTTCCACCTCCGCCCCACCCCAAGTTTTATGGTTTTAAGTGCATTTTGAAAGAAAAAAAAGCTCCAGTTCTGTGTATAGCTATTCTAAGAGGGATTACAAGTAGTGCTTGACATTGTTGTGGTTAGCCGGCAGCAGGTGTGGACGGCTGAGGAGAGCGAGGACTCAGATGAGGGGCCAGGACCATTGGGGAGTGGACTGATTGATGCCCTCAGAGATTGTGGGGGCTGGCAGCATTGATGAGGAGGTTCCCGTGGAGCCTGTGCCAAGTGTACGTGTGTACAGGGCTGCTCGCAGGAAAGAGCAGCTGCAGCAGCACGGGTGACTCGGGAGTAAGGCTGCAAGGTAATGGCCCCTCCTTCGAGAAGATAAAAGGCAGCTGTGAATCGGACGTTCTTTGCAGGAAGCAAAGACATTTTGAAACTCGAGCCTCATGGACATTGCAGCATCTTACTTGGTATTTGAAGACCCTTGTGTTATAAAATATTTCTAGGTAACCTTATCTGTTATTCTTGGCAGCCTCGCACAGTTTTGGCGAGGCTCGTGCTTATCAAAGTTAGTTTGCAACAGCCTTTTAACCGGGGATTCGTAAGAATCATTAAAAGGTTTCTGTTCCCTTTTGGTTCGTGTTTGTTTTATTGGAAAAGGGTTTGGGTCAGAACAATGAGTGACTTGGGAGTAAGGTTGCAACTTAATGGCCCCTCCCTTAATAGATAAAAGCCAGCTGAGTTCTTTGCAGGAAGCAAAGAAGTTTTTGCACTCAAGCCTTGTGGAATATCTTGGTTGGTGTTTGGAGACTTTGTGTTTGAAATATTTCTTAGCAACTTTAGTGTTCTTGGCAGCCTTGCACCACCTTGGCAAGGCTTGTTCTTATCAGAGACAATTAGTTTGAAATAGCCTTTTAAACAGGAAGGAACGGAATTCGTAAAGAATCATTAAAAGGTTTTGCTGTTACCTCCGTTTTGTGGTGGTTTCCTTGGAACAAGGTTTGGGTCAGAACAGTCATAAAAGCGGTAGTTGTTAAGTGAGCGGCACCCGGTTTTCCATCCCTTTTTTTTTGGCCACGGTCGTTAAGCAAAGCGCTTGCAGTTGTTAAGTGAATTGTGTGTGTGTGGGGGGGGTGTTAAGCAAACCTGGCTTCCCCCATTGACTTTGCTTGTCCGAAGCTGGCTTGGGAAAGATGCAAATGTGGATCACAAACTGGGACGCTGCAAACTTTCTAAATACGTGCTGGTTGCCTAGTGCCCGAATTTTGATCATGTGACCGTGAGGGGGGGATGCTGCAACGGTTATAAGTGCGAGGACGGGTTGCGCGTCGCTTTTTGAAAGTGCCGTTGTAACTTCGAATGCTAAACGAATGGCTTAATTGGTGGAATTGGGTATGTAATGAAAAGCGGGACTGGGGGAGACATGATAGCAATATTCCAATATCTCAGGGGCTGCCCTAAAGGAGAGGCAGTCAAGCTATTCTCCAAAAGCACCTGAAGGCAGGACAAGAAGCAATAAGGATGGAAACTCATCAAGGAGAGAAGCAACTTAGAACTAAGGAGACATTTCCAGACAGTGAGGACAGTTAATCAGTGGGAAAACTTGCTTCTAGCTGTTGTGGGCGCTGCAACAACCCTGAAGGTTTTTAACAAGAAATTGGACAACCATTTGTCTGAAATGATGTAGGATTTCCTGCCTGTGCCAGCGGGTTGGATTAGAAAACCTCCAAGGTCCCTGCCAACTCTTGCATTTCTGTTTCTGTTTTTATTTCTATCCTGTCCTATTCTATCTTCCATTCTATACCATTCCATTCCACGGTATTATTTATTCCATTCCATTCCTAATCCTAATCCTATTCTAATTCTATTTTTCTACTACTTGTATTCAAAAATAAACCAGCAGGTGAGTCACCCGCTCCAATTTCAGGATTCTAAGTCACTCAGAGTCACTTGGTTGAGTTAGGCAGGTATAGAAATGGATTGATTTGATCGATTGATTGATTGAATGAATGAATGAACTACTGTCGGACTCACAAGACAGGTTGACGCAACCAAGTATGTTTTTTTTTGTCTGGTCGTGGTCTGTCTAGCCCTCACCGGGTATTTTGCAGCGTGCTGCAGCTGCCAAAAAAGGCCAATGCCAATCCTAGATTGCATCAGCAGAGGGATAGCACGAGAAGTGATAGTCCCACTTTATATTCCACTAATGAGGCCACACCTAGAGGATATTGTGTTCGGTTCTGGTCAGCACCATACAGAAAAGATGTTGAGGCTTTGGAAAGAGTGCAGAGAAGAGCCACAAAGTTGATTAGGGGACTGGAGGCTAAAATATAGAAAGAATGGTTGCTGGAACTGGGTACGTTTAATGAAAAGAAGGACCAGGGGTGACGCTATAGCAGTCTTCCAATAACTCGGGGGCTGCTTTTCAGCTCCCGCTGGGTACTGGAGTATCTCGCTAATAAATCACTCTACTCACAATTGGTATGGTGAAGTTTATGACAGCAGTTCCAGTCCCCATAAAGCAAAAATGGTATTTCTCGATTAAAGTCAGCGCGGACAGCCTTCTGCCTCTCGGTGGCTTTTATGCTGTGTCCCTCCCAGCTAACAATCTGACATCAGCGGCTGCGTTATCTACTCCCGGGCCTCCTCCCTGTGCCTCTTTGTCACTGCCTAATCTTTATTTACACTCCTTTCTCTCCCCGTTGCTATCTATCCCTTCTGTATTCTTACCTACCTCGCATTCCCCCCCCACCCCATCTATCTGAATCAGGATCATAACCCTCCACCAACGGGTATCTCCTAAAACCCCACAAGATGGTTTATATCAAGGCACGACTGGAAATAAGCCTGATTTAGGGTGGATACACCCTAGCAGACTGTGCACGGCAGTCAGGCAGGCAGGCAAAATATGTGAGATAAACGTTTTTGTAGCTTACACACAGTAAAACAGATAGACTGTGCTAGTTAAATAGTTTATTCCAGTAATAGTTTTAGCATAGTCAAAAAAGTCCATATATCATTCACTAATTCAGTCCGTCCGGGGATTATTCAGTTGCAAAGTCCAGTGTTTAAAAAGAGGTCAGTAAACTTACAAATATCAGTCCAGTAATATATCTCCTCGCAGTAGAGATATGAAGAAGTCAAACCTCCTTTCTTCCTTCAGCAGCAGCAGTAGTAGGGAACACGCAGTTAACAAACCATCAATCCATCAAACCATCAATCGTCAGCAATCCAGCAGGTTCTCTTGCTCCCTCTTATGGCAGTTTCACACCGCACCCAAAATTACATGCTTTGCAGTTTAAAGTGACACACACTTAAACTTACTATCATAGTTTATATATATTATTTTACCCAAACTACGTTAGGTAACCTATGTTATTCCTAACACTGATGACTGATTAGTGTCCATATGCCTCGCAGCTGTCTAGTGAGGCTAGTAGCATCCATGGCATTACAAGAACACAGTTCTGGGCATCTCCCATGCCTTTGGTCTCGCATCTCAACAATTCAGTCGTCCATACATCCATCGGTTCTGCAGCCCCAGGAATGTGTCGGGCTCCAAGCAAGTGCCCTACACGAGTAAATTCCCAGAGCCCGACACTGCCCCAAAGAAGAGGGAGTCAAGCTATTCTCCAAAGCACCGGAAGGCCAGGACAAGAAGCAATGGGTGGAAACTAATCAAGAAGAGAAGCAACCTGGAATTAAGGAGAAACTTCCAGACAGTGAGGACAATTAACCAGTGGAACAAGTTGCCTCCAGAAATTGTGAATGCTCCAACACTGGAAGTTTTTAAGAAGAGATTGGATAACCATTTGTCTGAATTGGTGTAGGGTTTCCTGCCTAAGCAGGGGGTTGGACTAGAAGACCTCCAAGGCCCCTTCCAACTCGGTTATTCTATCTTTGCAACTTGGTGCCCTGGCTGGGCGGGGGAGGGGAGAAGGGAACCAGAACGTGTGAATGGTGGGCTGATGTACACACATGCTTGCGCACAGCTTGGCTCGTGCGAGGGGCGGGCCGGCACACGTCCATCGCGCCGTAAAGGATTTCAAAGGTAAGAACCAGTACCTTGAATTGGGCATGGCAGCAGAGGGCCAATCCCTGCCGTTTGCATCACGGTGGTGTGGCATGAGAGCCATCAAGGTCTCTCCCTGAGGCTGCATTCTGAGCCAGCCGTACTTTCCGAATACTCTTCAAGGGCAGCCCCACATAGAGTGCATGGCGGTAGTCCAGGCGAGAGATGACCAGGGTTTGCCAAGTGCTGGAATTTTGATCATGGGACCACGCGGATGTTGCAACCGTTGTAACTGCGAAGACTGTTTGTCGGTCCCCATGCTGTTGTAGCTTTGGGCAGTCGGTAAACAAATTGTTGTAAAGTTGAGGACTACTTGTAGAGGGAATGTTAACTTGTGCCAGGCGGGTCCCAATACAAGGACAAACATCAGTTGTGTACTGCCTCCTAGTGGTGAGAAACTGATGCAGCAACTTACCACATTTGTATATCTTGTGTAACATTAGCCTTCTATTTCCAATTTGGCTTAATAAAATGAGTTTACCTTCAAGGGAGCTTATTACCAGGTTTGCAGAGGGGCTGAGGAAGTGGCCCCCAACCTTTGGGGCACCAGGGACTGGTTCCATGGAGAAAGGTTTTATTCTGGGGGTTGTGGACCCTTGGGCTAAGGGGTATATATAGCGTGTTTCCTCGAAAATAAGTCCAGATCTTATATTATTTTTTGCTCCAAAAGGCTCATTAGGGTTTATTTTCTGGTTGGGTCTTATTTTCGGGGAAACATGGTAGGTAATTCTTGACTTATGACTGGTCACATAATGATTGTTCTAAGTCCATGGTGGCGAACCTATGGCAGGTGTGCCAGAAGTGGCACGCAGTGCCATTATTGCTGGCACACGAGCTCTCGCCCACAGCAGGTCTACTCTGCCTGCCCCGCACCTGACAGCTGATTGTCAGGTATCTGGTGCGCATACGCAGAGGATGCGGGGCACGGGAGACACATGGTGCATGCGCAAGGGGCTCGTGTTCATGCACAGAGATGCGTGGTGGGTGGGGGATCATGTATACACGTGCAGAAATGCGCTGTGTGTGTGGGGGGCATGCGTGCATGCATGGGGGAGCTTGCGCATATTGCCTTCTGGGTGCTGGTATGTGAAGAGCGCATGCAAGCGCGCACACAATTTCTGGCACAGGAGCCCAAAAAGGTCAGCCACCACCATTCTAAGTTATAACAAATCTCTCCAGAATTACAGGTAGTTCTCAAGTTACAACCACAATAGAGCCCCAAATTCACATTTGTGTATTATTTCACACTTACGACCATTGCAGCATCCCCCTTGGTCACATGATCAAAATTCAGACGGTTGGCAACTGACTCATATTTATGACGGTTGCCATGTGCCTGGGGTCACGTGATCCCCTTTGGAGAAGCAGTCAGTGGGGAAGTCAGATTCATTTAAAGCTGTGTTGCTTACTTAGCAAAGGTGGCAAGAAAGGTTGTAAGACGAGGCGAAACTCACTAACAAATGTCTCACTTTACGACAGAAATTTTGGGCTGTAGTTTTGTAGGCGTGGGTTACCTGTATAAAATGAGGCAACGCCCATTTTAAGAACTGTCTCGCTTAGCAACGGAAAGTCTGTGATCGTAAATCGAGGACTATCCGTAAAAGGACTTCGAGCTCTTGCAAAGTGCCAAGGTGGCATTGCCATGCGGTAGGTATCCTCTTAGTAACTCGGTGCCCTCTGTCTTACAGAAAACCTGTCTGGGTAGACGGAGAGGCATTGGGGTGCCGAGCCGGGGCAACAGGAGGAGGTGGGCGCTCGGATCGGTCAGAGTAATGACCCGGGGGCAAAAGAGATGATTTTGACAAAGAAAGAGGCGAATAAATGGAATAAGATCCTCAGTTGGAGTCCCTTTTTGTGAGTTTCTTTTTGGTGTGGGGGGGAGGAGGGGCATCCGTGGAAGATTCTCACTCGTCCGGACCACAGCCGTCGCAATGCTGCTTTGTTCAAAAGGCAACAGGACTTTGTTTTTTTGCTGGGAAGATAGCGATAGCGCTTAGACTTGTAGACCGCTTTGCAGTGCTTTTACAGCCCTCTCTAAGCGGTTTAGAAAATCAGCATCTTGCCCCTAACAATCTAGGTCCGTGATGGCGAGCCTATGACATGCGTGCTACAGGTGACATGTAGAGCCATTTGTCCGGGCACGCAAGCCCCAGCTAAACTTACCTGCACTGTGCATGCGCGCGCCTCCTAGCTGATTTTCGGTCTGCTTGAGGCCCAGACGCTCGAGGGAAGCCTATGCAGCCTCGGGAGGCTGAAAAATGGGCCTTCCAGAAATACTGGAAGTGCTGAAACGGGCCCTGTTTTCAGCCTCCCGAGGTTGCAGAGGCTTCCCTTGAGCTTCCGGGAAGTCGAAAACTGCCTCAAACGTGCCGAAAATCAGCTGGGAGGCACGCGCATGCGCAGTGCAGATAAGGGGGTGGGGCAGGGGTGTTGCGCACGCATGCACAGGGGGGGCGGGGTGCATTGTATCGTGGGTGCTGGTACGTGGGCGCGTGCTTTTGGCACACCACCACAAAAAGGTTCGCCATCACTGATCTAGGTCCTCCCTTTACTGACCTCGGAAGGATGGAAGGCTGACTCTGTGCAGTGAGATCTGTGCAGGTCTGTGCATTGGAGAAACACAACAGCCACTTCAGAAATGCATGGTGCAACTTAGGAGAACAAACCCACCGGGACAAGAGTCAGCGGTCCATCTGCATTTGAAAGACAAAAGGCCGCTCTTTTGAAGGCAACAAAGTCCATTTTCTGGATAGAGGAGCGCTGGTTTGAAAGAGGGGTCAAAGAGGCCAAGTTGCACATCTCTCTCTCTCTCTCTCTCAACAGAGGGGAAGGAATACAACCTCCTCTATCTCCAGTCTATATAAAACAGTCCTTTCAGCAGTTCCAAGAAGGCTCCACACCCATTTGCGCTATTCAGGTGACAATGAAGGCACAGATAAACCTCCAAGTGGCCTCAATGGCTCTCAGAGAGAGTGCTAATGACCAGATGACTGCGAGGAATATAAATCCTTCCATCCTCCACCGTTCCGTCAGAAATGAAGGAGCTTCTTGGATGAGAACTGAAAGGTCTTCAAGAAAGTCCAGTTGCCTTTTGAAAAAAAAAGCATCTTCGGTATAAGTAGTGAGAGTTGAGACAGGATGGTGGTGGGATGGAAGGATAGGTCCTGACCGAATGATGGTGCGGATGGGAGGAATAAAAGGATTGTATTTCTTTGCAGTCTTCTGGTCATTAGTACTCTCCCTGGGAGCTCTTGAGGCCACCTGGGGGTTTATCTTTGGCAGGGTGGCAGAGAGGAGGTTCTTCTTTGGATAAGTAGAATGAGAATTGGGTCCCTCCACCCAGCCAGTGTCCATAAGGATCCCATTCCTGGCACTGGGGGATGCTGGCATGGAAGATGGCAACTGAACCTATAGGGGAAAACGTAAATTCCCCTCCCCCTGGGTGTGCCATAAATCAGATTCTCCAATGAAGCACGTACACAGGCAGCGTGTCATCATTCACGTTCTCCAATGAAGGATTTTCGAGGGCAGAAGATCTGGTAACCCAGCTACCATCTTTGTAGATAAGAGTGGAATGTACTTCTGGTTTTAAACTGTCATAATGCTCCTTCAGATTTACTGCCCCCTTTGTTTATGGCAACTTGAAAACAGGCATAGGAATGTTTTATGAGTTAACAGCATCAGCCCGAGGTGGACAGGTAGTCCTTGACTTACAGACATCCGTTGAGTGATCATTCGAAGTTACAGCAGCACTGAAGAAAGTAACTTACAACCGGTCCTCACACAAATGACTGTTTGCAGCACCTCCAGGGTCATGTGATTGCCATTTGGGACTTTCCCAGTTGTCTTCTGACAAGCGAACTCCGTGTTGTGGTTCGCCAGCAGCCTGTGCAAATGGCAGCGGAATCGTACAGTAAGGAAGAATGAGGACCAATCCGGGAGTCTGGGGAGGACTTGGACGAGGGTCCTGCGTTTGATACAAACATGGGGCCAGGACAATCTGTGAGTTGTGTGCTGACTCCGGAGCCTCCAGAGTCTGGCAGCAGCGAGGCAGAGGAGCGAGGGGAGCCTGTTCCCAATGCGTGTGTGCGCAGAGCTGCTAGAAGGTGAGAGCAGCTAAGACAAAAGGGGTGACTCAGGAGTAAGGCTTGGAGGTGATTGCCTCTCCCCTAAGGTACAAAGGAAGTGCAAAGATAGAGAAACCTTTGCAGGAAGCAAAGTCGTTCGTTCTGTTCAGTTTAAACCTTGAAGCTGTGTGTGGACTTTGTACTTCAGTTGGTTTTTTACAGTTAATTTGGCACTTTAGTTGTTGGCAGCAATTCAAAGGAGATAAAGGTGGGTGCTTATCTCGAGGGACTGTTTGGGACTCATTACGGGCTGGGAATGAACATTCCCAGCGTTGAAATAAAACAAGAGTTGTTTGGACTAAGCATGTGCTTAATTATGCTCTCAGGAAGCCTTGGTCAGAACACTCAGGGAAACTGGATTTGCTTAACAACCCCATGGCTCCTCTAAATCAGGGGTTGGCAACCTATGGCTCTGGAGCCTCATGTAGCTCTTTCATCCCTCTGCTGTGGTTCCCTGTTGGCGGTTGGTGCCACAGTTTTTGAGATAAGCTTCTGGTTAAGTGGGGGTGGAAAGCATGGCACACAAGGAGGAGACTCTATGGTAAGGGGCGGGGTTTCCGGTTGACTCCACAATTGATAGGGCTTTTGGTTAGGACAGGTAGAGGACGCCCTGCTAGGAGGAGACTCTATGGTGGGGGAACCGGACTTCCGGTCAGCTCCACGGGGGGAGGGGCTTCCAATTAGGATTTTTGCGGCTCTTTAAGGTTGCTGACCCTGCTCTAAATAATTAGTTTGCAAGAATAATCTTTATGGGAGAACGCTAAGGAAGGAGAAATGTTTATATTTTCTGTTTTAGGTGGGAGATTTCTGGGTTGTGAGGACACTGAAAACTTGGTGGGGTAGATGAATTTAACCCGGCCTACATTGGGATTTTTTTTAGACCACTAGATTTCCATGCAGAGTTGGGTAACTGATGGTCCCCAAAGCATGTTGGACCTTTGACATTATTATTTTTTTGCCCATTATTCCTGAAAAATCTAAATGTTCCATTCTTTTAATTGGGAAACCAGTGAAATCTGGAAGGGACATCCAGGCAGATCCCAGTTGAAAACCAACAACACGCTGTCAATAAAAGAGAATATTTCATGACCCAGCTAGGAAACATCATCAGTGCTAGTAAGGAATGATTGGGTTACTCCAGTGGTGGGATTCAATTTTTTTTTTTTTACTACCGGTTCTATGGGCATGGCTTGGTGGGCGTGGCAGGGGAAGGACAGGGTAAAATCTCTAGTCAGAGGTGGTATTTGCTGGTTCTCCGAACTACTCAAAATTTCTGCAACTGGTTCTCCAGAACTGGCCAGAACCTGTGAATACCACCTCTGGGTTACTCCACTCCTTATCCCACTCCTTACTAGCACTGAGTTTGGTTCATGAAAAGTCTGCAAGAAAACCAAGCTCAGAGAGTACCAAGGATATCTCGCAACAACGAACTGCAAAATCCCACCCTTAACTCAGCCACGCTGACAAGTGCAATGTGTTCCTACTTAGGTTTTGGCCAATCAGTGGGTCAAAAATGATAAGCCATCCAAAGATGGCCCACTGCTTCATTTACAGGGGCAGAGGCAAAAGATTCTGTGTGAATTAATGGTTTGCTACACTCCAGGACATTTTTGGATTCTTGGTTTATTGGTAAACAGAGCAATGGTCAGGATTCCTGACCATTGGCCCATTATTTAGTCAGTCAGACGTTTACATTTACTACTGTTTTGACACTAAGTCATGTCGTCTTCGTATATTTTAGCCTCCAACCTCCTAATCATTTTTATTAGGCTTTTTGGTAGTTTTCTTACAGACATTTCATGACCCAACTAGGTAACATCATCAGTTCCAGGATAGACAGAGCCACAATCTGGGCAAGGTGTTTTGACATGGATGGCACCCTGCCTCAGAATTTATGCCATCCATCCGCAGCTCCTTGGACAGTTGTGTTTAGCCAGGATACATACCTATCTTCAGTTTTTTGGAGAATAGGCTGATACCCTTTTCTCTATGACAGACCCTTAGATATAGGTGTTGTGGCCTGCCGGCGACTAGCGGAGCTGGCAGCAGAGTCGGACAGTGAAGAGGTTGGGGAGGAACATGGCCAGTCTTGGAGGCTGAGGAGGTCTTGGGTGAGGGCTCTGTGTCAGAGGCAGAGATGGGGCCAGGGCAGTCGGGCAGTCATCAGCTGCCTTTGGAGTCGGACAGCAGTGAGGCGAGGGGGCAACTGGACACGTTCCTAGTCTGCGCATGCGCTGAGCTACCAAAAGGAAAGAACAATTACAAACTCAGGGTCGACGTGGGAGTAAGGCCACAGGTGGAGGGTGAATGGCCCCTCCCACAGGGATTAAAGGAGGAGCAAAAGGGGAGGGGGCTTTTGCAGGAAACAATTTGTTCGTTGCGGCTGTGTGAAGCTCTGTCTGTGCATCTCAGAGACACCGTGCTGAGCCCTTCCTTGTCAGCACTGCGTTTGGAAATATTTACTTGGCAGCTCTCCAGGCTAGATAAGGTTTGGGCTCCTAATTGCACCCTGGAAAGACTGTTTGCCAGGCCTTTGGCTGAATGTGAATGCAAGAAATTCCCCTTCGTTTAATAAAAGGGGTTTTGCCGGGACAGAGTCGGTTTAGTGCTTTCTGGAGAATCCTGGTCAGAACAATTGGAACCTTGCTATCATGTCACCCCCTGGTCCTTTTTTTCATGAGACTGAATGGAACCTTTGATGTTGAAAATTGTGTTTTTCATTTTCATTTTTTATTTTAAATCCCATCAGGTTGTAGAAGATGACTTGTGGCCACGGCTGAGTTCCTCGGAAGGCCTCCCTTTGTTCTCCTGCAGCAGTGCCACCGTGTCGGGCAGATTTCCGGAGCAAGCCGGCGAGCTGACGAAGGACAATGATGGTTTAGGAGCAGCTTGCTCGAGAGAGGCGGCGCCGCCGGACGAGAAGGGCGGCAAAGCGCTAGGATTGCGGGCCCACGACTCGTTCAGTCGAAACCCGCCTGGGACACTGTCTCCCTCCAATGCCAGGAATGTGGGTCCTGATCCCAAGTCCTTCAGGATCTCCCCGGGTGATGCCTCCAAAGTACAGGAAGCGGAGAGGACTCCATCGGCGGCCAGCTTCAAAAGGACATTGGAAGAATCCAACTCGGGGCCCGTGGTGAAGAAACCGAGACGTGGCCTGACTCGAAACGTTGGCGGGCAGCCCGAAAGCCTCTCTCCCGCCTCCCAGCAAAAAATCACCGATAGGCTGGCCATGCGCCGAAGCGTACGAGGACAGAAGAAGTTAGGGAGCCCCTTATTCCACCAAACTAGGAAAGCGCTGTGTGTTTGCTGAATCTTCCCCACCTCGTCCAGAATTCCAACCCAATCTGGAGATTTGCAGAGAATTCGAAGCTGCAATTCTATTCTCTGCTCCCTTTTATTAAGGGGAAGAAAAAAAAATCATCATTATTTTTTAATGTAGAAGAAGGCGGGAGAATCCAGGCAGCTTCATCCCAACCTTCTACCCGCTTGTAAGATAACTGTGAATTTTGTAGACATCCTTAGGAGGATAAAGAGGTTGGTGTAAAACAAAATATATATGCGTAAATTTATATTCCTTCAAGAAGCTTGTAGTCTCCTTACCTGGGTACTTGCATTTATTGTTACAACAAAGGTAAAAAAAATAACAGAACAATATAAAACTTGCGTTGGGATGCTGTTTTATTATTATTTTTTAAATATGGTTGGGGAGTTTAATTTAGTACAAAGTAACAAATTTGTATAGCCTTCCTGTGACGACCTCACAACTTTTTAATAAAAGTAAATTATTAAAAACAGAATGGAAGATACGTATTTTCGTAGTACTTAATATGTTTTGCCTGGAATGTGCTCTATTAGAGAATATAATAGTAGGTCTATTTTCTTCCTTTTGTTAACTTTTAGATTTCTCTATTCAGAATGAAATTATGCTGAAAAGATGTTGAGCCTTTATAACAGCTGTATATGCTGAGTTCTTGTGTTTTAATTAAATTAATTAAAATACTATGCAGTACTTTAGGTCTGGCTGTATTTGCATTTGGGTTTTGATTGTTTGTTCATTTGTTGAACACGCAGGGCCAGTATTTCAGTTAAACAAAAAAGTTTTTCTCCATCAATTCTTGGGCTTCCCCATTCCTGGGAGCCGCTGTTTGAAGTTCTCTTGGTTGATATACTTGGAATTATGATACATTCCTTTATGGACGCATGAGATATTTTACTATTCCAACCATCGATGGTGCACGTAAGAGTGACCACCAAAAGTTTTTAAGTTATTGGGTTAGTTTTTTAGTTTTTCTTTGCATATGTTGTCATTGTATACCTACAATAAAATAAAATTGCTAAAAACCTGTCTGGTGCTTTCTGGTTTTTAAAAACTATTTTTAAACATAGCTGCAGCTCAGGTTTCCCAGAACTTGTTTTTTTTGAAAGAAATTATTTCTGTAATATATAAAAAAAGGAAAAAGGAAAAACCCTTCAATACAACAATAAAGCTAGAAAGAAAAAAAATGTATCTGACTCCTTTTCTGTCTGTCTGTCTGTCTCTCTCTCTCTCATCTGTCTCCCCATACATCATCCATTCATTTATATATGTCTGTGTCTATATCTTTCTGTCTCTATCTCTCTCATCTACATATCCATCCATCCATCTATCTAATCTACATGTCTTTCTCTCTCGTGCTATCCCAATACTTCTTGTATCATGACAAAAATTGTTGGGTTAGGAGCTTCAGGTTCTCCCTTAGTCAGAGATGAAAAAAGAACATAGATAGTTCACACCAATCCATTCACCAGAATTTGCTTTTCCTTCGCTTCTGCTGTATCCATCCACTGCTTCATACAATGTATGAACCATTCTAACCAGGCAGTAGTCAGCCTTCCATCCTTCTGAGGTTGGTAAAAGGAGGACCCAGATTGTTGGGGGCAAAATGTTGACTTTGTAAACCACTTAGGACTGTAAAGCACTGTGAAGCAGTATGTCAGTCTATGTGCTATTGCTATGGCTTACACAAAATACCCATCAAGAACCGTTGGTATTCATTCTCTGTGATCAAACCACCTCAACGGATTTCTTTCGTCCTGATTGACAAGATTTGAATTCAGTCCACCACCATTCACTGATTACTCAACGAATGTGACCGCGCGTGGTGGTGCAGTGGTTAGAATGCAGTACTGCAGGGCTAACTCACTGCTCACTGCCCGGAAGTTTGATCCTGACCGGCTCAAGGTTGACTCTGCCTTCCATCCTTCTGAGGTTGGTAAAGTGAGGACCCAGATGCTGACTCTGTGAACCGCTTAGGGCTGTAAAGCACTGTGAAGCAGTATATAAGTCTAAGTGCTATTGCTCCTTGTTGACAATCTTTTTTTTATCCCCATTCATCCTTCTTAAGCTCATTTCCACAACGGGTTGTCCTCCAGTTAATTATAATTTCAACCAAAATTTCCATTGCAAAGCAAGGTGAATGTTAAGAGAACTGCACCTGATTTGATGAGCTTATTTTTTGCCATGGTTGCTATGCAAATCACTACAGTTTTTAAAGGTGTCATGAAATCATTAAGCAAGTTCAACTTCCCCCGCCGCTTGGGAGAAGCTGGCTGGGAAAGTTGCAAATGGAGATCAGATGATTATGGGATGTTGCAACTGTGGTAATTAGGTGCCTGTTGCCAAGCACCTGAATTTTGATTACCTGACCTTGGGGATGCTACCACAGTTGTTAAGATTGGTTGTGAATCACTTTTTTCAGTACTATAACTTCAGTTGGTCACTATTCGTAAGTTGAGGAGTACTATACATCCAACTCGATTTGGTGGTCCTTCTCATGCAGTCATCTGACATCCATAGAAAGACCAGACAAGCAATTACAGCAAGTCGTCAACATGACCACAATTGAGTCCAGAATTTATATTGCTAAATGAAAAAAAAAATGTTAAGTGAGTTTTGCCACATTTTATGACTTTACTTGCCAGATTTGTTGAGTGAATCACTGCAATTTGTCAAATTAGTTAGATTGTTAAGTGAATCTGGCTTCCCTGTTAACTTCGCTTGTCAGAATGTCACAAAAGATGACCCTGGGACATTGTAACCATCATAAATGTGAGTCAATTGTCAAGCCTCCGAATGTAAATCATGTGGTTGTGGGGATGCTGCAACGGTCATAAGTGTGAAAAACAGTCATAAACCACTTTTTTCAGTGCCATAACTTCGGTCACCAAATGAACCGTTGTAAGTCGAGGACTGCCTGTGTATACTAGCCTTTTGTTTCCTTTTTGACAAAGATTCACTCTTTACAATAGGCCACATAGCATCCATTTCCTTTCTATCAGAATGATAACAAATGTAGTCATTCACTTAATAACTGCAGCAAAAAAAGGTCGTAAGATGGGATGAAACTCACTTAACAACTGTTTTAAAATGTTGGGCTCAGTTGTGGTTGTGAGTTAAGGACTATCTGTATAGGTGCAAAAATATTGCAGAATTCAATATTCTTCCTTTTACTTTAATGTCTCTCATGCTGGGACAGGAATTCTGAGAGTTGAAGTCCACAAGTTGTAAAGTGGCCATAATTGCCCACCTTTGTAATTAGACCTAACGGGTTCTTTAATTCAGCATCTTAATTGCTAGACCAAATGGGAATTTTGTGAATTAACAGCCCTTAATTTGATTAATTAAGAGCCCTTACTTTTATGGAAATCAAGACCTTTTCAGAAGTCTATATCCTGGTTTTAAAAAAAGGCTACATTGTCAGAGGTTGATTTGTCCCTCTATACTTTTCTATCTCTACATATCCTGAAAGCGCTTGACTGTTACGTCATTGCGTCAGCCACCGCCTGACGTCACACGCTCGTCCTCAGTTTGCCCCTTCCCGAGTGGAAAACAGTAAACAACCTTCTCGTTCGTCACTGGTGGGTGTGGCTTACGCATATCCGACAACCCCGAATCTCATTGGCGCTCTCCGCACCGGCTACATTACACGTCCTTCTCCTCCTTCTCCTCCTCCTTTGAGCCCCGGATGTAAACAACTCCCCACCCCTTCTCCAGGTGGGAGCGTCGAAAGCATCCCAAACGTCCAGCTTTCTCAACCTAGCTTAGTTGCAGCGATTGGGCAAGAAGGGAAACGTCGGGTGGAGAGCGAGAGGGACAACCACCCGCGGCAAGCTTTTGCCGACCGCCCTGCTGCCTGCTGATTGGATCCGAAAGCCGTAGAGCGCCGGCCTCCCCTGGCCGACCATTGGCTGTCAGCGCGGCGGCCGGTGAGAGGGTCCCAAATATTGCCAAGGGAGGGGAGAAAGCGAGGCTTGTTCAACGGCAGCAGGTAGACGGAGAGAGGGGGGGGGGCAATTACGGGAAGCGCGAGCGGTGGGTGTGGCTTGTCAGGGAGGGGGAGGGGGAAGCCAGGCTGACAGGAAAGGTGAGGGGAGGGTCGCGCGCGTTTATGAGGGAGCCAATTTGATGTGTGTGTGGGGGGGCGATTTGGGGGGCACGTGCCGCTTCAGGCACCCTCTTTTCAACTGTCAATAGGGGGGAATATCAAAGCCCCCCCCGATATTTCCCTCTCCCACGCCCCCTTTCCTCCCTCACGACAGCCCTGCGAGGTAGGCCAGCCTCAGAGGCGGCGACTGACTCCGAAGCCCGTCGTGCTGAGCCTGTGGGGCTGCCAGATATGGGGCCCGGGCCTTCCTTTTTGGCTTCAGGGTCATTTCAAACCGTTTTTTTTTTTTTCAACAGCGAGGGTGGGTTGAGCTGAGGCAACTTTTCATTATCCCCCCTCATAGCAATTAAAAAGAAACACCCCCCCCCAAGGAAATTCTATATAATGAGGCTTTTATTCTGGAAATCTGATTTAAATATTCCAGGGTACCTGGAATAATTCTGGGAACATTCAGGCGAATGAATATTTAACAAATTTGGCAGGAAGTGTGTTTGAAAAGTTCTGTATTGTATCTTATCTTGTACAGTTCTAAGAATGGAATTAAATATTTCCATCTGTTGTTAAAATAAATAAATAAATGTAAATTAATAGCAATAGCAGACTTATATACTGCTTTATAGAGCTTTACAGCCCTCTCTAAGCGATTTACAGAATCAGTATATAGCCCCCAATATTTTTTTAAAAAAAATAATTGACAATAATTGATAATCTCCTGCTTGAGCAGGGGGTTGGACTAGAAGACCTCCTCCTCCTCCTCCTCCTCCTCTTCTTCTTCTTCTTCTTCTTCTTCTTCTGTATCCATCATCGGATATTGGTGATCATGCTGACAATCCTATTTTGATCAACAGCCGCACGAAAAAGTGCTGCTGAGTTGTGTTCAAAGCAATCCCTTAGATGTTGAAGCCATGAGGTTTTTCTGCCTTGACCTCATTTGCCTTCAATCTTTCCCTGGAGGATTAAGTGAAGTATGGCATATTTTTCCAGGTGTGGCATCCCATGTCTGAAATATTCTAATTTTTGCTTTTTTTATGGCTTTGATTATTTTTCTTGGCTTTCCCAGGTGGCTTATCAACTCTTCATTTCTGATTTTGTCAACCCAGCCGCCTGTGAATCCGCATTTCAAATGCTTCTAGTCCCTTCAAATGGCTTTCTGTCAGAGACCAACTCTCCACTCCATAGAGCGGGATAGAAAAGTTGTAGCATCTGACAAGCCTGATTCCAACTCTTATTTGGTTATACTTTTTATAATTTATTAAAATATCACAGGGCAAAACTGGACAGCCAGATATTGAGGGGGGGGGTAGTACACTTTTTTTCTTTCCAGTTTAGGAGAAAAAAATCTTTGTTTTTCTTCATGCTGAGGTATTTTTATTATTTTTGTGTATGTGTGTGTGACTTACGACTACAATTTAACCAAAATTTTCTGTGGCGAAGCAAGACATTTGTTTTGTGAGTAACACGGTAGTTAAGTGAATCTGGCTTTACAACCTTTTTTGCCACAGTTGTTAAGTTAGTCATACGGTTGTTAAATGAATCTGGCTTCCCCGTTGACTTTAGCTGTCAAAAGGTTGCAAAAAATATCACATGACTCAGAAAGACTACAACTGTCATAAATATGAGCCAGTTGCCAAACTTCTGAATTTTAATCACGTGACTATGGGGATGTTGTAAGGGTGAAAAACTTTCATAAGTCACTTTTTTCAGTGCTGTTTCAGTCACTATATGATTGATTGTAAGTCAAGGACTACCTGTATATAGAATTTACCTAGAGTTGTTAGAGGAGTCTGATTAGAAAATACACATATAGTTGACAACAAGGGAATGAGAGATTAATTTATTTACCGTTTAGCATAATATTGTAAAATCAGCCAGCTATGGGTGATTGATAATCATGCTGTAGCTAGCATATTTTAAGTGTACTGTATAAGAATCAAACAGATAGTTCTATGGTTGTGGGGTTCCTGATGATCTCTGAGCTTTTTTCTTGCAGTAATCTTTCATTACTAGATAACATCATTATTCCTAGGTAATATCAGTGTTATAAGATAATGAGAGCAAATCCCATTCTCTTTTAGCACTGCTGATGTTACCTAGTTGGGTAATAAAATATCTTCAGGAAAATAACCTGGCTCAGAGAGCAATAAAAACCCTACAGTTCAACCCCGAGCTACAAATATTATTTTCTATTTGTATTATGCTTTGGGTTAATGTATGAGACAAGGGATTGGTTTTCGTGTAGGATAAAGGCAGGAATTAATTGAAAGGGTTATTATATGTAATATATGTGTTTGAATAAGAAGTGGGTGAGGAGAATACTTGGACGTATTATTTATGTTTAGCTTGAGTGCAATGACATCTGCACATCACTTGATAGTATCGCAAATAACATTACTGAGTATTCAAATGTGATAACTTAAACAGAAGTATGACATAGAATATAGAGTGTATTTGCACAACTTTCCTAACCATGGATAATTTAATGAAGGTATATTCAAATGTACCAATTTTGAAGTTTGCCAAATACATTGAACTGTAAACTAAGCTGTGACACATTGGGTAAAAGCCGGTTGACTAGTTTGAGATTCATGCAAACCAAACTACTGTATCCTGCAAACTCTAAAAGGCCACTATTTTGATTTACTTTAATCCAATTAATGAATAACACAATAACTATTCATTCTCAATGCCATCCTTTTCCCCATTAGTGCAATACCCATGAGGCACCAAATGTATTTGAATGGTATATGCTGCCAAGCAGCCTGATTGATGTTGTGTGACTTTGGCTAATTTATTTCATAAGCTATGACTGAGCAAACAGTTCCTGTGTTGACATACTTGGCCATGGATAACTGACTCATTTTTCTGGAGTTGCTTGTTAACTATACACTAACCACATGATTAATTTGTGGGCCGGTGTGCTGTGTGAACACAGCCATCGGTGGATGTTGCCCATTGATAACCAATAGTATGGTTTGACACGCTGCACTCTTAACTGCTTTTTAATTACTACTTGAGTGTCTGCATTTTTTATTTATACCAGGCCAGAAGAATAAGAAGCTGATACCTTTTGCCTTTGTTTTGTTGGTCAATCCAAAAGATGATTTGTTAGTTATCCTGCTATAGTAACGGCACCCAATCTTTTGGGCATCAGGGACCGGTTCTGTGGAGAGAGTTTTTTCAGCAGACTGGTGGGTGCGTTGTTTCACGAGCTGCCTGTATCCCATGGATGGGGCTTTGCTTGTTTGCGCTGCCTGGTTCTGGCATTCTGGCATTTTGTGGCCTGGTGCTGGTCCGGGCCCTGAAGGTTCTGTGTTATAATATTAGGAAAAAATGGGATTGAAAGATCTTCTGTCTCACATTTTGTAGCATATGTTAATTGTAGGGTGTGGAAAGCCCTAATAATGTCAATGAGGTTACTTATTAATTTAAAAGCAAATGACAGTGAAAGAGCAAGAATATAAGATAGTTTAGGGAACATCTACAAGAGCATTTGATAGGGTGGGGAGTCAGAGAGATATACTACTGCTCTTGGGATAGGGACAATAGAGACATTAGAAGTGTCTGAAAATAGAGGTTCTTCAAAAAACAAAAAAGCCTTGTTCACTTTGTATGCAACCAGTTCTTAGCTGTTTTTTCCTTTAATACCTAGCTGCTTGGAGTTTGAGATAAAACAGCAGGAGCCGAGGTAGAAAGGAGGGGACAACCATGTGTATATGTACAGGTAGTCCTCGACTTACAACAGTTTGTTTAGTGACCATTCACAATTACAGTGGCACTGAAAAAAGTGACTTGTGTCCATTTTCACACTTACGACCATTGTAGCTTTCCCATGGTACATGATCAAAATTCAGACACTTGGCAACTAAGTCATATTTATGACACTTGTAGCATGGGAGTAGGTTACTTCCATTGCTAAGCAAGATTCAACCTAGAAATAAGGAGAATCACCTTTTGCGACCTTCTAACAAGCAAAGTCAGTGGGGAAGCCAGATTCACTTAATACCATTAACTCATTTAACAATTGCAGTGATTCATTTAAGAACTGTGGCAGGAAAGCTCATAAAATGGGGCAAAACTCACTTAACTGTTTCATTTTGCAACAGAAATGTTGGGCTCAGCTGAAATCTTATGTCAAGGAATACTTGTACACATTTGAGGTTATGATTGACACAGTTCTGCCAGCTTCAGATTTTTGGGTTATCAAAACCTACTGTGGCCCCCAGCTGGTCATGTATGTCTATGCGCCTGAAGGATTCTTTTGAACTCATTCGTGGGCTTGTTTAAAATAAATGACAGTTCTTAGAAGACTGAAAATAAAAGAATAACTTTTGATCTTAGAAAACAATTATATTGCTTTTTTTGGAGGGCATATATGTTTAAGAAGGGCAAGGGGGAAGGAATAGCTGAGCCAATGTAGAATAAATCTTATATAAACCATTCTGGGTCTTATTGATATACGGTATTTGCTACTTATTACACTGGCCCCAAATGTTCTTTTTTGGGCAACAACAATAGAGACATTTTTACATTCAAAAAAATGAATATAGGGTTTCTGCTAAGTAGCAAATCTAAGCTGTAAACCATATTTTAAAAAACACAGTGACTGGTTGTCCTTTGGATCACCTTTGGCAGGAATGGGATTTGGGTAGTCCATCCTTGCTCGATTGACCATGGTATCCTTCTGGATTGACTACTCCAGAGTTTGGAGATGGGCTTCAGTATTGTGCTGGTTCTCTTCCTTCCTCCATGGCAGGTTCCAGTTGTGCAATTTCGTGTTGTGCACCAGTTGCACTTGTTCCTGGAATAGAAGACTACTTTCAGTCACACACACCTTAGTCACATCCCTAATGGATTACTGCAAGCACTACAAAGGGCTGCTCTTGAAGAGCACCTATAAGTTGCCACTGATACAAAATATCTTGGTGTTATATGTGTTCCTTGACCAGGGTATGTTACAACTCTACCCTGTGGGCTGTACTGGTTGTCCAGATTCAATTAAAGATGCTGGTTATGACCTGTGGATCCCTACATAGCATGCGGGGTGGGTTATTTCTATTACTAAGCAAGATTCAACCTAGAAATAAGGAGAAATTTCCTGACAGTGAGAACAACCAACCAATGGAACAGAAGTTGTCCTCAGAAGTTGTGGGAGCTTCATCCTTGGAGGCTCCCTGGACTGCCATCTATCAGAGATGGTGTAGGGCAGGGGTGTCAAAATAGTGTTATCAGTCACATGACATATTGTGACTTTTTCCCCCTTTGCTAAAATGGGGGTAGGTGTGGCCAGCATGTGACATATGAGTTTGACACACCTGGGGTAGTGTCTCCTGCTTGAGAAGGGGGTTGGACTTGATGACCTACAACAAGGGTGTCAAACTCACGTCATCACGTTATCACATGATGTATCACAACTGCCCCTCTTTGCTAAAGTGGGGGTGAGCATGGCGAGCGCGTGATGCACCCAGACCATGGGCCACGAGTTTGACACCCCTGACTTACAAGGTCCCTTCCAATCGGTAGTTCTGTTATTCTGTTATTATTTGTTAAATTTATTTGGCACCTATCTCACTGTGGGGCTATTCTAGGCAGCAGTTAACTTAAGCCCCACTGATATTAATGATAATTTTCAATATCACACCAAACTATGTTTTATGAGCTTTCCTTGTTTGATTTTAGTTTAATGTGATTGAATGAAATAACCACTGAATTAGGACTGACTTAATTTTTCTGTTACTTCTATCTACATAGGAAGGTGATCTGGGCATTTTTTTCAGGCAGGGCTTTAGAGATTCAATTCAAGGTTTTGAGCCGTGGGAGGTAAAATACAGTATATCATTAATCCATCACAACTTGCCTTTTCTGACCTGCGGACTTGTTCTTTACATACCTTGTGATATCAGTTTCTTTTTTAAATAGTACTGTTGATGAACACTGAAGAAGTTAGTGAGGAAGAGGAAGGAAGTGTGAGACATAATTAAAAAATACCTTGTTTTTGCTTCTAGGAATTTAGAACAGTAATGGCTGCTGAATCTCCCCGCCGTCCAAGCCGATGTACTGGAGGAGTGATAGTCCGGCCACAGGCCGTTACGTAAGTGGTTAATAGCAATAGTACCTAGACTTAGGCTTTAGCAATAGTACTTAGACTTTACGCTTCACATTGCTTTTACAGCCCTCTCTAAGAATCAGAATCAGCCTCTTGCCCCCAACAATCTGGCTCCTCATTTTACCGACCTTGGAAGGATGGAAGGCTCAGTCAACCTTGAGCCTGCCAGGATCAAACTCCTGGCAGTGGGCAGAGTCAGCCTGCTATACTGCATTGTAACCACTGCGCCAGCATGACTTTATAGATGCAATTCATATTGTTCGTCTAGAATTCCAAATGGTAGATGAAACTTGAATTTACGTCGGCTTCTGAAGTTTGCTAAACACACTACCTGTATGAATGATGGAATGAAGTTTTTGGTGGTGGGTAATTTTGATATCTACTTTGGAATTGCTTTATCTGATGCAACCCAGAGTTCAAAGTAGCTGTAACAACTATGAGCTGTCATAATTAATCTCAAGTCTTAATTCTATATGAGCATTTCAAATTTTGTCATTTGTCTTAGAAACCCTCTCTTAACTTTTGAAGTCAGTTTTTATTCTTCCAGCAGTTTATAGGTACATATACTTTTACAATTTTTTTTCATAGTTGTTCATGTTACATTCCAGTGAATTCTGATAATGACAGTATGAAAATTGACTTTCGGGAAAAAAGATCTGTACCATTCAGAAAAAAAGTGCAGTTTTAAACCTAACTTCTTCCAATGTCTTTTTTCTCATCTTATGCCCTTCATTTCTTAGTCCCATTCTGTGACATGCATGATGCCCCTTGACCTGTAATTCCACCATGGACATTTATATATGTATATATAATAACCATTGCTGATTTTTAATGGATATTCATCTTTCTGTTCCAGGGAGCAGTCCTACATGGAAAGCGTTGTTACATTTCTGCAAGATGTCGTACCACAGGCAAGTGCAACTGGTTTGCTGCAATGTTTTAAGCCAGCGGTCCCCAACCTTTTGGGCACCAGGGACTGGTTCCGTGGAGAGAGGTTTTCCCATGGACCGGAGGGGGTGTGATTTCATGTGCTGCCTTCATCCCGCAGATGGGGCTTTGCTTCTGGCCCAGTGCCCAACCAACACTCTCTTTTAAAGTTTTTCCTCCTCTTGAAATGGGTCCCCCCAAAGAAAGTGTAATTGAAAATGCAGGAAAGAGCTTGTTAAATTATGTTAATTAGTGGGTCATAGTTTGTATATGACAGTGATAGCGAACCTTTTTGTTGTGATGTGCCGAAAGCGTGCGCATGCTGGCACCCGCAATGCAATGTGCCCGCCCCCTGTGCAGGCTTGTGCAATCCCCCTGCCCTGCCCCTTTACCTGCACCGCGCAGGTGCATGCCTCCCAGCTGATTTTTGGCCCGTTTGGGGCCGTTTTTACCCTTCCAGAGGCTCGAGGGAAGCCTCCGGAGCCTCTGGAGGCTGAAAACGGGCCCATTTCGGCACTTCTGTTATTTCCAGAAGGTCTACTTTTCGCCCTCCCAAGGCTGCAGAGGCTTCCCTCGAGCCTCCAGGAGGGCGAAAACGGCCTCAAATGGGCCAAAAATCATCTGGGAGGCGCACACATGCACAGTGCAGGTAAGTTTGGCTAGGGCTCGTGTGCCCACATAAATGGCTCTGCATCGTACCTGTTCATCATCACGGGTATATGACAATAAGTCTTAATGTGATTGGTTTGATTTTCATTTAGCATGTTATACAAATGAGTTGTATACTTTAAAAAAAATTAAATTCAGATTATGAGTATTTATGCAGTTGTAATCACAATGGCGCGACAGATGAAAAAAGTACTGTCACAAACGGGTAGTATTGTAGTTCAGGAAAAATACACTATGCCCTCCAGCAGCTACCGGAAAACTACCGTATTATCTATGTAATGTAGTATGAAGATTTGAAAATGACAGCATTACATACAGGTAGCCAGGAGAGTGAAACTATGTACTATTTTTAGAGACAGGATGCAATTTTTTATTTATTAGATTTTTATCCTGCCTGCATTAACTTTATAAACAACTTAAGGCGGCAAACATACCTAATACTCCTTCCTCCTCCTCCTATTTTCCCCGCAATGACAAACCTTTGAGGTGGGTTTAGCTGAGAGGGAGAGGGATGGGTCCAAAGTCACCCATCTGGCTTTCATGGCTAAGGCTGGACTAGAACTCCCAGTCTCCCGGTGATTGGCCCAAAGTCAACTAGCCAGCTTTCATGCCTAAGGTAGGACTAGAACTCAGTTTCCTGGTTTTTCTGCCAGCACCTTAACCACTACACCAAATTGGCTCTGTAGTATATCCACAGAATAGCTGTTAACTGTACAACTGAAGGTGGGTTGTTGTTTTTTTGAACCTCATTTTTTTTTCTTACAGGCTTATAGCAGTACAGCTCCAACAGAAGAAAAAGAGAAAATTGTATGGATCAGATTTGAAAATTCTGACTTGAATGGTAAGTCTCCCAGCCGCCTCAGCTTCCCTGTCCAATTCACGGCCTTGCACTTTCTGTTCGGTTTTGTGGCGTCTGCATTTTAAGAGCCACTTCTTTCCAAAGCAGATGGTAACAAACCGGAGGAGTCCTTGCTTGGACAGCCTATGCAGTTTGTCCTTGATGTATGACCACAGTTCAACCCAAAATTTTCCTTGCTAAGCAAGGCAGTTGTTAAGTGCTCCATTTTACGACCTTTTTGGCACAGTTGTTAAGTAAATCACCGCAATTGTTAAATGAATCGTGTGGTTGTTCACAAATTTGGTTTGCCTCAATGATGTTGCTTGTCAGAAGCCAGCTGGAAGGTTAGAACTGTTGATCACGTGACTCCGGGGACACTGCAGCCGTCATAAATACATGACAGTTGCCAAGCGTCTAAATTTTAATCACAGGACCATAGTGGGTGCTGCAACCTAGCAGTTCGAAAGCATGTAAAGGCGAATAGATAAAATAGGTACCATTTGGGTGGGAAGGTAACAGCAGCACCCTATGATGTCATGCTGGCCACATGACCATGGAAATTGTGTGTGGACAGCATTGGTTCAGTGGCCGTTGAAACAGATGAGAGCGCCCCCTCCAGTAGGCAATGATTAGTGAAGTAAAATCCACTGGGAAGAGGCTTCTTGGATCAGAAGCGAAACGTCTTCAGAGAAAAAGCAAGAAAGTCCAGATGCCTCTTGAAAAAGCACTCTTGGCTTTACCTTTTAATGTTCTTTTCGTTTGATCTTCTGCACTACTCAGAGTCCTGTTAAAAACTAATTTGATGGCTTCAGTAACAGTGCAAGGAATCCTACAAGGCAATTATTGTTCTGCAACGCCTGAAATGTCACCACAACACAGAGATGTCCCAGTTGCTTGGCTGCTGTTGTTTTCACATAGCTTTTGTTAGCGGGTCAAAGCCTTTTCAGTGTGTTAATGAAATAACATGGTTTATTTGTTTTTTTCTTAATTTCTGTAGAAATAATGGAATATTTTGTTTTGTTTCAGTTTGTTTTATTTATACGCCACCGGTCCCGCTATCCAAAGCAACTCTTTGGATTCTATGGGAGCATTGTCCTTGTCTGGTGCTTCTGTCTTTGATTCCTTTTTTCTGATTTTTTTTTTTTTTTAGATATGTTAAGGAATGTGGAGCTACATGAGATGCACAGCACTGGGAACGAGCCTCCTCTTCTGCTCATGATTGGCTACAGTGATGGGATACAGATATGGAGCATACCTGTAAGTATCTCGTAGCTGAGAAGAAAAGGGAAAGGTTAGTAGACAGTAAGCAGAATTTCAGTGAATAGAATAGAACAAGGCTGCCATTCCCGGCCTGCGGTCTGGATGCCACCTTCACGCCTGGTTTAGTGAAGGGGAAAAAAGTCCCGATACATCCTGTGGTGCCACCGTGACGATGTGAGTTTGACATCCCTGGAATAGAATAACAGAGTTGGAAGGGACCTTGGAGGTTTTCTAGTCCAAACCCCTGCTTGGGCAAGAGACCCTACACCATTTCAGACAAATGGTTGTCCAATCTCTTCTTTAAAATCTGCAGTGTTGGAACATTCACAACTTCTGGAGGCAATTTATTCCACTGGTTAATTGTCCTCACTGTCAGGAAATTCCTCCTTAGTTCCAGGTTGCTTCTCTCCTTGATTGGTTTCCACCCATTGCTTCTTGTCCTGGCCTTCCGGTGCTTTGTAGAATAGCTTGACTGCCTCTTCTTTGTGGCAGCACCTGAGATATTGGAGCACTGCTATCATGTCACCCCTGGTCCTTCTCTTCATCAGACAAGACATACCCAATTCCAGCAACTGTTGGAGTGAGGGAAATGTCTCTGGAGACACTCAGTCCCCAAAGTGCTTTTTCAAAAGGCAATTGGAGTTTCTTTGTTTTTCCTTGAAGACGTTTCGCTTCTCATCCAAGAAGTTTCTTCAGTTCTGACCTCAACAACTCAGAGAGAGCGCTAATGACCAGATGACTGCAATCAATTTAAATCCTTCCATTCTCCACCATTCAGCCAGAACTGAAGAAGCTTCTTGGATAAGAAGCGAAACATCTTTGAGGAAAAACAAAGGAAGTCTAGTTGCCTTTTGAAAAAAAGGTACCTTGGGTTCAGTGAGGGAGCATAAACTCTCTCCTCTGATGTGAAAGTTATAAAGCTACCTTTTTTTCCTGCGTCTTTTCTGATGAATGAAAGAAGCGGTAGCCCTGGAGATGTTTTCTGCTCCTCCGAATGGCAAAAGGATACATTTTGTGCAAAACCCCCCCAGCTTGGATCATAAACATCTTTAGTTAAAAGAATTGTAACAAGAATTTAAAGGGCGAGGGCAGGTTGCCATCTTGAGATCCTGGAGAGCTATTGCCAATTAATACAGGATGTGGTAGATATCTAAATGGATCTGGTATAAAAATAATTTTCCTGGCTTATTTTTAAGTCTGAGAATTTAGGAGAATTTCCCCAGTTCCAGTCTGATTCATAACCTCGGATTTCCCCAATTCAAGTGTGATTCAGAACCTCATCCTACTCGCATAACAGATGCTGATAATTTTCTATCCTGGCCTAAAGCAATTTGTGTGGGACAAGACCCTGACATTCAGAAAGAGCTGGATTAGATTGACTATTTTACTTTATATTATTCATTTTATTATTTTATTTATTTTATAAATAAATTATTTTATTTCAATTCATTTTATTATTTTATGTTACTTGTTTTTACTATTGCTGTTTCTAAGCAAGGCAATTGCTAGGTGAGTCACACCTGATTTTGCAACCCTTTTTCTGATGGTTGTTAAATGAATCACTGCAGTTGTTAAGTGAATCATGTGGTTGTTCAATGAAACTGGCTTTCCCCATTGACTTTGCTTGTCGGAAACCAACTGGGAAAGTTGCAAATGAAGATCATGTGATCCCAGGACGCTGCAACCATCATAAACGCTTGCTAAGCGCCCAAATTTTGATCATGTGACTTTGGGAATGCTGCAGCAGTTTTCAGCGTGAGGACTGGTGGTTAGTGTGAGGGCCTTTTGTGAGTCACCTTTTTCAGTGCTGCTGTGATTTCAAATGGTAGCTAAATGAATTGTCGTAAGTTGAGGATTACCTGTATCTGTTTAGTCCTTGACTTACAACAGTTCATTTAGTGACTGTTCAAAGTTACAGTGGCACTGAAAAAAAGAGACTTATGACCATTTTTCAAAGTTGCAATCTTTGCAGCACCCCATGGTCACATGATCAAACTTCAGACACTTGGCAAGTAACTCGTATTTATGACGGTTGCAGCATCCTGGAGTCACATGACCCCCTTTTGAGACCTTCTGACAAGCAAAATCAATGGGGGAAGCCAGATTCACTTAACAACCGTGTTACTAACTTTGCAACTGCAGCAATTCACTTAACAAGGAACTTAACTGTGGCAAGGAAGGTCGTTAAATGGGTCAAAACTCGCTTAATGTCTCACTTAACAACAGAAATTTGGGGCTCAATTGTGGTCGTAACTCGAGGACTACCTGTAAGACAGTCTCCATATGGATAACATGAGTTTCCCTCTTTTTAAAATATTTTTGCCCCCCTACGGCTGTCATTTCTGCAAATGAACATTAAGTGTCGCTAAAGTACTGAGCAAGATTGGCTGTTTCAGTAACTCTGGGCAGCCATGAACTCTTAAAGCGGAACAAAATAAAACAGCCGGATATTTTGCCTTATCAAGGGTTACTCAAGTAAAGGAAGTGGGTCCTTGTGCCCTCGCCCCCCCCCCTTTCCCCAGCCAATCCTGCCCTTAGGAGAACCTTTGCCACTTGTGAAGAATTCTGGGGATTTCTCCCATTCACAGAGTAGATTAGGTGGAGAATTGACCTAGGTAGCCCTATCCTGTTCTCTGTTGTGACTATATATTTTAAGGGAAACTCTTGAGCTGATTGCTTTCTTCAGAGAGGAAAATGTTTTTTTGAACCTCAGCTGTGTGTACTGCTAATGTAGTAAGTTGTGAGAATGCCAGTGGAAATTCCCTATTATCCAGGTCATGGTTGCCATAAAGGTTCTTCTCTAAAGGCAACAAGACTTTCTTGGGTTTTCCTTTTTTTCCCCCTTGAAAATGTTTCGCTTCTCATCCAAGAAACTTCAGTTGTCTGCTTCTTCGGAACTGAAGACCCTTCTTGGATGAGAAGCGAAACATTTTCAAGGGGAAAAAAAAGTCTAGTTGTCTTTTAAAAAGTACCTTTGGGATAAGTTCTAAGAAATTGCTTATGATTACAGTTGGGACCAAAATTTCCATTGCTAAGCAAGGCAGTCCTTAAGTGAGTCATGCCCGATTTTACAATATTTTCTTGCCACGGTTGTTAAGCTAATTGTCGCAGTTATTAAGTGAGTCAGTTATTAAACAAATCCAGCTTCCACCATCGACTTTGTCTGAAGCCAGCTGGGAAGGTTGCAAATGGTGATCATGTGACCCTGGGTCACTACAACTGTCATAGATACATGCCGGGTTGGCAAATACCTGAATTTTGATCACATGATCATGGGGATACTGCTTTGGTTGGAAGTGCCAAGACTACTCACTTTTTTTCACTGCTGTTCTAACTTTGAATAATCGCTAAACGAATGATTGTAAGTTGAGGAAAACTTTGTATATTTTAAGGACCACTGTCTTAAATCATTGAATTTCAGCAGTGTCTTCAGCAAACTTTCCATGGGCCTCCGAATCCCCTTTGAGCAACAGCACTCAGTAATTGAAGTGAAGATGGTTTTGTTTTGTGAGCAAGTCGTTTTATAAACACTGTAACAGAATAACAGAGGTTGGAAGGGGCCTTGGAGGTCTTCTAGTCCAACCCCTTGCTCAAACCCTAGAGCCGTGATGGCTAATCTATGGCACGTGTGCCAAAGGTGGCACGCAGAGCCCTCTCTGTGGGCATGTGAGCTGTCACCTCAGCTCAGCTCCACTGTGCATGCACGCACAGCTCCCACCGGCCTGCTGGTCCTTGGGTCTCTGCTGCGCATGTACGGGGGGGGCACATGTACAGGGAACATGCACACATTGCATTTTGGGGATGCACACCCATGCGCATGCTTTGGGCACTCAATGCCGAAAGAGTTAGCATCCCTTCCCTAGACCATTTCAGACAAATGGCTGTCCAATCCCTTTTTAAAAGCCTCCAGTGTTGGAGCATTCACAGCTTCTGGAGGCAAGTTGTTCCACTGGTTAATTGTTCTGATTGTCAGGAAATGTCTTCTTAGTTCCAGGTTACTCCTTGGTTGGTTTCCATCAATTGCTTCTTGTCCTGCCCTCAGGTGCTTTGGAGAATAGCTTGACTCCCTCTTCTTTGGGGCAGCCCCTGAGATATTGAAACACTGCTATAATGTTCACCCCTGGTTCTTCTTTTCATCAAACTAGATATACCCAGTTCCAGCAACCATTCCCTTAATCATCTTTGTTGCCCTTCTCTGCACTCTTTCTAGAGCAGGGCTGTCAATCCCAAGGCCCAGGGCCACATCCGGCCCACGGGGTGCCTAGGTCTGGCCCGCGGGGCCACCCTGGAAACACCAAAGGATCAGGCCACAGTGCCTCTGCCAGCAAAAATGGAGTTCACGTGCGGCCCTCCTGAGCTTTGTTTTCACTGGCAGAGAGTTGCAGGAGGACGTCGCAGCCAAAAACGGAGCTCGGGGGCCCATTTTTGCTGGCAGAGTGATCAGGTCACCACAGGGCCCCCCGACCTGAGTGACGTCAAGCTGCCCCCCCTGACCCCCCCAAGGTGAAACAAAGTCCTGATGAAATCAAGTTTGACACCTCTGTTCTAGAGTCTCAACATCTTTTTTAGATTCTGGTGACCAAAACTGGATAGCAGATTCCAAGTGTGGCCTTACCAAGGCCTTATAAAGTGGTATTAACACTTCACCTGATCTTGATTCTATCCCTCTATCTCTGACTCTAAGCACTTCAGCCCAGACAGTTTCAGTTTATCCCTAGGGACAAAAAAAATAATTGAATGTCCACCAACAAAGTCTGCTCCTCTTCCCGAAAGATAAGATTTAAGGCACGCCCTTGTGTAATTGTGCTCTTTAACCGCCTTGTGCTACCTCCGTCCTTAACATTTCTATATTTAGCAATATTTTCTCCCCCCCCCCCCCTTTGGAAACGTCTGCCAAGCTGCAGCCCTCCCTGTATCATGTGTAAAGTCCCACGGCCGAACTTCACTTTTATCTGTAGTGTTGTACTTTGGCTTTCTATTCAGCTGGACACCTATTCAGCACTTAATAAAACGAATGTGCTCCAGGCAACCCCGGTTTGTGTCTGAGTGATTATGAAGTGTTTATGACAGTTCCTAAGCCGACACCCTCCGTAATGGTGTTACACAGGCCTTGGAAACACTTCGTTTCTGATGGTGTCTCTCTTTCCAGTCTGAGTGGTTTCGCATTAAATCCCTTCTGAGTCAGATCTTTTGACTACCAAAGTGTTACTTGCAAATGGAGTATCCCATTTAGATGGCCTTCAAAGGGATCTGTTAACGGTTGGGGAAGAGGAACAGCAAGATTTTTTGTGGGTTTTTCTTTTTTTCTTTTTTCTTTTGGAAGTGCCTCGTGTTAATCTATAAAACACAAGAAGAGAAGCTCCTTTTTTCTTTTTTCTTTTGAAAGGAAAGTGTGGGTGGGAAGGTTAAAAGCCCTCTTTAAACAAGAAATGAAATTGTGTGTTTGTGCAGTGAAATCAGACAAACCGTAAAGGGTATGATTTATGAGTTGGAAATGTGGGATTTTTGCTATAATTACATTTTGCTTGGTTTCCCCCCCCCCCTCTTTCTTCTTTCCTCCTCCTCCTCATACGTGGAGAGCTATGTCATAAGAAAGCGTATGGAGCCAAAGCCTGATTAAAATGGTCATTTCTGATGTGTGAGAAATGTTTACTCATTACTTTTGCCTTGTGCAATGCAGGTCATTGAACGGCGGGGCTAAATTAAATGCTTGATTGTATAGTTGTATACTATATAAAAACATTATACAGGTAGTCATCAGCCTACAACCACAATTGTTGCTAAGGGAGACAGTTGTTGAATGAATTTTGCACCATATTATGACCTTTCTTGTCACGGTTGCTAAATGAATCACCACAGTTGTTAAGTTAGGAATGTGGTTGTTAAGTGAATCTGGCTTCCCCATTGATTCTGCTTATCAGAAGGTCACAAAAGGGGATCACGTGACCCCTGATCCCTACAACCGTCGTAAATATGAGTCCCTTTCCAGGTGCCTGAATGTTGATCACGTGACCCTGGGTTGTGAGTATGAACAACCATTCACAAGTCATCTTTTTTAGTGCCGTTGTTACTTTGAACAATCACTAAATGAACTGTTGTAAATTGAGGACTACCTGTATTTAACATGAAAAAAAAGACTCCTATTAGCTGATTAAAACCATTCCGCAGTACTAGGTAATAATAGACTATGTAACTAACTAATAGGTGACTAACTAATAATAGGTAACCAAATAAAGCTAACTACAGGTATCCCTCAACTTACAACCATTCGTTTAATACTGTTCAAAGTTACAATGGCACTGAGAAGAAGTGACTTATGATTGTTCTGAAGGTGCTTTTTCAAAAGGCAACTGGACTTTCTGGTTTTTCTTCAAAGACATTGCGCTTCTCATCTAAGAAGCTTCTTCAGCGCTGATTGGATAGTGGGGAATGGAAGGATTTATATTCCTTGCAGATAGCTGGTCATTTGCATCCTTTAGAGCAGGGCTGTCAAACTTGCGGCCCGCGGATGTGTCACGTGCTGGCCCCTGCCCCCGCCCGGTTTAGCAAACGGGAAAAAAGTCCCGATATGTCAACGTGACACCGCCATGACGCCATGAGTTCGACACCCCTGCTGTAGAGAGTCGTTGAGGCCACTTGGAGGTTTCTCTGTGTCCTCAGGGTCACCTGAGTAGTGCAAATAGGTGTGGAGCCTTCTTGGAACTGCTGAAAGGACTGTGATGTAGACAGGAGAGTGGGGCAGAGATACGACATGGACAACCACCTGTTTGAAATGGTATAGCTTAGGGTCTCCTGCTTGAGCAGCGGGTTGGACTAGAAGACCTTCAAGGTCCCTTCCAGCTCTCTTCTGACTGATTGAAAGTCAATCATTTCTTGAACTATAAGCACTTAGCCAGCAGATGTTTTGCAAGTAGTGTTCACTCTAGTACAGATTTCAGAACCTGTGGCTGTCCTTAAGTTGTTATATCCTAACACAAGTCAGTGCTAGGCAGCATTGTGAATAGTAAAATTGTGCGAGCTGTAATTCCACAATTTGTACAGGGCCAATAGATTCCTTACCTTCTTTTTAAGCACCTCCTGAAATGTTATGATAAGTTTTTCCAGCAAAGTATAGAATTATAGTAGATAGCAGTAGAGTGAAAGGTATATGGGTCAACCTCGACTTACAACCATTTGTGTAGTGGCCGTTTGAAGTTACAATGCCACCCCAAAAAAGTGACTTATGACCATTTTTCACACTTACAACCTCTGCAGCATATTGGCTCATATTTATGACTGTGGCGGTGTCCCGAGGTTACGTGATCCCCTTTTGCGACGAAGTAAGTCAGTGGGGAAGCCAGATTTGTTCTACAACCATGGTACTAACTTAACAACTTCAATGATTCGTTAAACAGTGGTGGCAAGAAAGGTCGTAAACTGGGGCAAAACTCACTTAACCACTGTCTTGCTTAGCAACAGAAATTTTAGGCTCCATTGTAGTTGTAAGAATGGAATGGAATGGAATGGAAATAGAATAGAATAGAATAGAATAGAATAGAATAGGAATTAGAATTAGAATTAGAATTAGAATTAGAATTAGAATTAGAATTAGAATAGAACAGAACAGAACAGAACAGAATTCTTTATTGGCCAAGTGTGACTGGACACACAAGGACTTCGTGTTCAGTGCAGGAGGACTCAATTGTAATTGCGGTGAGGACTAACTGTATTTGTTAGATCTAGTCTGAATTTTGCCTTGGGTCTTAATCTGATTTAAAGGAGGGAGACCTTAAAGATCAGCAGCACCCATTTTGTCAGCCTGGATTCAGCTTCAGTAGCTATGGACATAACTGGATTTTGACCCTCTCCATCACCAGAGCACAGAACTCCGTCTTCTCCGTGCTGTCACAATCCATAACAGTTAATGTGTGTCAATAGAGAGGTTCTCTACTAATGTGCCCAATTCTCCTTTAAAAGCTTCTGGTGACGGATGCTGCATCAGGATATTCCACAAGTTCATTTTGCCTCTGTTAGCTCTCTGAGCATATACAGGCCCATCGATTCCGCTGTAAGACCCAAGACTTCAGCAGGGGTCAGAAAGGGAGGGAGGGAGGGAGGGAAAGGGAAGCAAGACAGGGCTTCCTTGTGTGCAGGTAGTCCTCGAAGTTACAACGGCACTGAAAAAAGTTAGTTATGACCATTGTTCACACTTAGGCATTCCGACAGTCACGTAATTTACATTTGGATGCTTGACAACGGGTTCATATTTATGACGGTTGCAGTGTCCTGATGATCCCCTTTTGCAACCTTCTGACAAGCAGAGACAATGGGAAAGCCAGACCATGTTATTAGTTTAACAACTGCGGTGATTCACTTAACAAATGTGGCAAGAAAAGTCGTAAAATGGGGCAAAAACCTACTGAACAAACTTGTCACTTAGCATAGTAAATTTTGGGCTCAGTTATGGTCGTAAGTTGAGGACTATCTGCATAGGTAGTCCTCGATTTAGTATCACAATTGGGACCAGAAATTTCTGTTGCTAAATAAGGCTGCTGTTCTTTGAGTCACAGCCAATGTTACAACCTTTGTTAAGCAAAATCCCTGCAGTTAAGTGAATTACATGGTGATGAGCCACGGTGGCACAGTGGTTAGAGTGCAGCACTGCAGGCTACTTCTGCTTGCATTTTGGCAGTTCAAATCCCACCAGACTCAAGGTTGACTCATCCTTCCATCCTTCTGAGGGGGGTAAAATGAGGAGCCAGATTGTTGGGGACAAGAGGCTGACTCTGTAAACCGCTTAGAGAGGTCTGTAAACCACTGTGAAGCGGTATATAAGTCTAAAGTATAAAATATATAAAATGCAAGTCTAAATAGAAGAGCCTTGGTGACGCAGTGGTTAGAATGCAGTCTTGGAAGCTACTACTTCTGACTTGCTGGCTGCCCACTGCTGGCAGTTCGATTCTCACTGGCTCAAAGTTGACTCAGCCTTGCATCCTTCCAAGGTCAAGTAAAATGTGGACCCAGATTATTGGGAGCAAGAGGCTGACTCTGTAAACCACTTAGAGAGAGCTGTAACAACATTGTGAAGAGGTATATAAATGTAAGTGCTATTGCTATTTCCTTGCCTCAGTTGTTAAGGGAATAATTGCACTTATTAAGTTAGTAACATGGTTGTGAAATGAATCTGGCTTCTTCCATTGAGTATGCTTGTTGGAAGGTTGTAGAACCAGTTATCAAGCGTCTGAATTTGGATCATGTGACCAATGGGGAATGCAGCAATGGTCATAGGTGTGAAAAACTGCCATAAGTCCCATTTTTCACTGCTGTTGTAACTTTGAATTAAACTGTTCTAAGTTGATGATTACCTGTAAGTTAGATTGGTTGCTAAATGAATGGTGATAGTTTAAGGACTATCGGTATTTTGGGGGTGGTAATGGATTTTAGTAGAGTTCAGTTTTTTATGTATATAGGTAGTACTCAATTTATGACCACCGTTGAGCCCAAAATTTCTGTTGCTATGTAAAACATTTGGTTAAGTGAGTTTTGCTCCTTTCTTGCTGCAGTTGTTAAGTGAATCACTGCTGTTGGTAGGTTAGTAACCCTGTGAATCTGGTTTCCCCATTGACTTTGCTGGTCAGAAGGTCGCAGAAGCTGATCACATGACCCCTGGACATTGCAACTGTCATAAATACGAGTCAGTTGACAAGCATCTAAATTTTGATCACGTAGGGGAGGCTGCAATGGTCACAAGTGGGAAAACGGGTCGCAAGTCACTTTTTTCAGTGATGTAATTTTGAATGAACTGTTCTAAGTTGAGGACTTCCTCTATATATACACACACTATGTTTGTGGGAGAAAGCTGAATCTGCTCCAAAACTTAAAATTGCCCGTATCTATTCTGTCCACTGTTGATCCCATGCAGAGTTTTATCTTTCTTTGATCTTATTTATTGCACCAAAAATGGAAACTGCACATAGATGGATATTGCTGAGCTTAAAAGGAGTTTTCTCTCGCTGGAACCCTACAGATACCCCATAACATAGCAAATATTTTGTCTCCCAATGAGTAGATGTTGACTAGAGCAGTTAAAATTCCTTATAATCCGTGATATACAGGTAGTCTTTGACTTACAGCAGTTCATTTAGTGACCATTCAAAGTTACAACAGATGCAGAAAACAGGGACCTGACCGTTTTTCACACGTATGACCGTTGCAACATCTCCATGGTCAAGGGATCAAAATTCGGACGCTCGGCATTTAGTTCCTATTTATGACCGTTGCCGTGTCCTGGAGTCATGTGATTCCCCTTTTGCTCCTTTCTGAAGAGCAATGTCGATGGGGGAGACCAGATTCACTTAACAACCGTGTCACTGACTTAACAAATGCAATGATTCACTTAACAACTGTGGCAGGAAAAGTCGTAAAATGGGGTGAACTCACTTCACAAATGTTTCACTCAGCGGCGTAAATGTTGGGCTCAGTTGTGGTCATAACTTGAGGACTACCTGTATTTTGAAATATGCGATGAAACATTCCTTTTTTTAACTCAAAGATCCTTCGGCAGCAATCTTGTAGCCTTAAAACACAGATTTACACACAAATGAGGTGGGGAAAACAGACAGGGTGGCCTGGACTTACAACCATTCCTTTTAGCAATCATTTGAATTTACGACGATGCTGAAAAAATGCGGCTTAGCAACCAGGCATCACAATTACGATGGTCACCACATCGGGGAATTAGAGAAGTTGTTGAGTAGCAAGTGGGACTAGAATTCGAACTAAGATGCAGGGGGAGTTCACCTGCACCCGAGCCGTTAGAAGGGAGCCTGCTTTCTTTTTGGAGAAAGTTTGTTAAAGAAATGCCTCTCGCCACTGTTTTACATCAGGAAATAAAAGATACTGAAATCTGGAGCTGCCTTACATTTTCACCAACTGCACATACAAAGACAAACAAAAACCATTTGTTAGATGGGATTATGAGGGTTGTCAGGTTCTAAGACTCCGCAGAGACGCCAACCATTGATCAGAGGAGCCTTTGAAAACTTGCCTGCCGGAATAATCTCAGCAATGATTTTTTTTTCTTAAATTAAAACATTTTTTCCCCTGCCTGTCTTTTGCAGCATAAAACCCCAGTTAGATTATGCTGAGCCCCGACTCTCTGCACTTGACCTTATTCACAAGGGGCATCGCATGCGGACCTTACTTCAAAACTTTACCTACAAACAGTCAAGTCCAAGTTTTAGTAGCAACCATTTTGGTTTCCTTATTTAAGTCAGCTTGCTAGACGATAGATAAAGAAGTGGGTGCATGGAAGGAGAAGGGGGGCAGTGGCAGGGAAGGTATGTTATGGGCCCCTAAAAGATTCTGACTGACAGGATCCAGGCAGAGAACCTTCTCTGTTGTTGTCCATGCTCTCTGCACCATTCTCCTGCCCCCTCCCCCCCCCGAGAGGTGAGAATAGAACATAGAATAATAGAATTGGAATGGGTCTTGGAGGTCTTCTAGTCCAACCCTCTGCTCAAGCAGGAGTCTCTCTCTATCATTTCACACAGTCTCTTTCTGAGAGCCTCCAGTGATGGAGCACTCACAACTTCTGAAGGCAAGTTCTTCCATTGGTTGATTGCTCTCACCATTAGGAAATTTCTCGTTGGTTCTAGGTTGCTTCTCTCCTTGGTTAGTTTGCACTCCTGGTTTCCCGTCTTGCCTTTTGGCGTTTTGGAAAATTGTTTGACCCGCTTGTCTTTATAGGAGCTCCTCAAATATTGGAAGACTGCAATGATGTCACCCCTAATCCTTCTTTTCATTAGACTACCCAATGCCTGCAACCGTTCTTTATATGTTTTAGCCTCCAGTCTTCTAATTGTCTTTGTTGCTCTTCTCTGCACTGTTTGGCTTTTTTGTCTCCAAGAGGCAAACTGGACTTTCTGGTTTTTGTTTGATGACATTTTGCTTCTCATCTAAGAAGCTTCTTCAGCTCTGACTGGATAGTGAGGAATGGAAGCATTTATAATCCTTGCAGACAGCTGGTCATTTGCATCCTTTTAGACTAATCATTGAGGCCATTTCGAGTCCCAAAGGTGCTTTTTCAAAGAGGCAACTGGATTTTCTTGTTTTTCCTTTTGAAGATATTTCGCTTCTGATCCAAGAAGCTTCTTCAGCTCTGACTGGATGGTGGGGAATGGAAGCATTTATGTTCCTTGCAGACAGTTGGTCATTTGCATTCTTTTATAGAATCGTTGAGGCCCTTGGAGGTTATCTGTGTCCTCAGGGTCACCTGAGTGATGCAAATAGGTGTGGAGCCTTCTTGGAACCGTTGAAAGGACTGTGTTGTAGTCCGGAGAGAGGGGATGTCATGTCCCTCCCCCTCTGCCTAGAGACCCTCTGTGAAGGAGATGGATGGTTCCAAAATGGGTTAAATAAATAAGAGTTGCCTTGATGTTTACTTGCCTTGGGTTGACTTGGGTCCTCCAGGAAATGTGGATCTCCCGAGAAACACGTTTTCCTGTTGTGTTTAATTACAACGCTGTTTCCTCGTGTGCAGAAGCTGCACTCTGGTGATACATCTGAAGTCTTTCAGCAGGCCTGCTCTTTTTATTAATAACTTGACATTCCTGTCACTTTTGAGAAGGAGGACATGTGCCTCACACGCCAGCTCTGCCAGCCTCCTATCCTGTTGCGGTAGGAATATCAAACAACTGGCAATTTACGGCTCTTGAGGATGCCCCAGTTTTGATTTTGCTATTTCTCTCAGGATTGGGGTACAAAGTTTTTCTTTTTCTTTTCTTTTTCTTTTGGCTAATCCTTTCCATTTCTTCCACCACCACCCTCCCCATATGAAAGCTATTTTCCATGGTTGGAAAATATTTGTTTGCACAGTAAGAGGAATAGTATTCCTTTTGTTTTTGTTTGTGAAGGATTCAAACTAGTACGCTCCCAGACAACAAAGCCTGTCATCGGGAATTAAGACAAGGATTCGAATTTATCCTTGAAGTCTTTTTCTCTGCCATCCTAAAAAGTCTGGTTCCAGATGTTAAGGAGACAAAAGGCGCCCCCCCCCCCCGTTTTGCATGCCTTCGCCCCCCCCCCCCCCCTTCGCACATTTGGGACGGGGCTCTCGTCCTACAGGTGTAAAGTTTCTTATGCTTCTGAACAGGCTGGCCTCACGTCTCGCAAAAGATGCCAAGCCAGCGGTCTTGATTCTCAGTTAATGCTTTTAAGGTACAGGTAGTCCTCGACTTAGGACCACAAATGAGGGCAGAATTTCCATTGCCAGGCAAGAGAGTTATTAATTCTGCCCCATTTTACGACCTTTCTGGCCCCAGTTGTAAGGCTTGGTGGTGTGGGGGTCAATTTGATTTTTCTCCTTCCTGTTTTGGACACCCACGAAATTTTGCACGCTGAACGTCACAGTTTCAACCCACATCATCTGTATTGATTCATCTCCATTCAAGGGTAGTTGATCAGCTACTGCCGAGAGGCTGAGTGGTTTGCAACGCACATCAGGAACTTCCTGGAAGGACTCTGCTTGGCCTTCCCACAGATGTCGGGGGACTTAAAGGCCCCCATCGTTCTTCTTCAGAGCTATCCTGGTATTCCTCGACTTACGACCATAACTGGGAGCAGAATTTCTGTTACTAAGCAAGGCAGTTTGTTTAAGTTACTTGCGCCCGATTTTGTGACCTTTTTTTGCCACGGTTGTTAAGCAAGTCACTGCGGATGTTAAGCAAATCGTGTGGTCTTTAAAGGAATCCGGCTTCCCTCCATTGACTTTGCTTGTCAGAAGCTGGCTGGGAAGGTCCCAAGTGGTGATCACATGACCTCCAGGCTGTTGCGACTATTGTAAATATATGCTAATTGCCAAGTGCCCGAATTTTAATTGTGTGACCATGTGGACGCTACAAAGTTTGTTAAGTCCGAAAACCGGGGTTAGGTCACATTTTCAGTGCTGTTGTAACTTCGAATGGTCACTAAACTAATAGTTGCAAGTCAAGGATTACCTGTGATTTGATTTTGGAAGGCAACACCTACACCTTTGATTAGCAATTTTCTCCCAATGACTATAGGTAATCCTCGACTTGTGCCCATAATCGAGCCCAAAATTTATGTTGCCAAGTGAGACATTTGCTAAGCAAATTTTGCCCAAATTACGACTTTTCTTGCCACAGGTATTAAGTGAATCATTGCAGTTGTTTAAATTAGCCACCCGGTTATTAAGTGAATCTGACTTCCCCATTGATGTCGCTTGTTAGAAGATCGCCAAAGGGAATCACTTGACCCAGGGCCCTGTAAGAGTCATAAATATGAGTCAGCTTCCAAGCGTCACGAATTTCAATTGTGTGACCATGTGGATGCTGCAACAGTCATAAGTGTAAAAAACAGACCCGGGAAACTACAGACCAATCAGCCTAATGGGAGGATACTGGAAAAAAATAATAAAGAAAAAAACAGTTCTATGAACATCTAGAAACAAGTAACTTTATAACTAGTAACCAGCACAGAGTTTGCTAAAAACAGATCATGCCAAACCAATCTTACGTCATTCTTTGACAAAGCGACAAGAAAGTGACTAAATTAGTCGAGCAGTGAAACGCTGTGGACATAGTATACTTAGACTTCAGCAAGGCATTCGATAAAGTAGACCACAATCTCCCTCTTGTTAAGCTAGAAAAAGGTGGAATTGTTTTGCAGGACTGGGAGGCCATTTACAACAGTGATCATAAGTCACATTTTTTCAGTGCTGTTGTAACTTTGAACGCTCACTAAACGAACCGTTGTAAATTGAGGACTACCTGTACTACCCCCATTTGTTCTTCCATTTGTTTTAATCTCAATGCCCTTTGCACGGCCTTCAAAATGGTCGGTTTGGATTTTTTGATCACGCTCGGGGACTGTTGATACGCTTGCAAAACTTCATCCCTTCCAGTTGCTTATGTTTCTTGGAATGAATTACAGCTCTGTTCTAGTCATGAGATCCATCCTCCCCCCCGCCCCCCCCCACAACTCTCAATTATGTCAATGAAATCGAATTTGCTTTCCTGGATGAAAAGTATACGCGGATCTTATTTATTTTCTATACCTTCAGTCTCAGTAGATTAGACAATGAAGAGCATGAACTTGGTGGTGAGCCGGTGTTTGTCCTGATCCTTTATGGAGCTGGGTTTAATAGCTTCTGTTAAAGCAACATTCCATAAACTTGGCAGATCATAACTGCAGGGTTCCTGTCACCACAGTAGAATGTTTTTGTTTTTCTTTGACCCCTTTATAGTCTTTCAGGAGAGGCTGAGTACACAGTTGACTTAGATGAAAAAGCATTTAGGCGCTCCTCCTCTCCTACCAACTCGTATTATCTTTCCTTGGAAAGTGGGTGACTTAATACACTTTCGACAGTAAATAATCTTTCAGTCACCCCTGACGGGCAGTCAGAAGCTCCTGAGAGGCACCTCTTGCAGTCAGGAACTGTTTTGGAGGTCTGGGATACCGCTTCGAACAGTGTAGGAGAAGGACAGGCAGAGCCTGGGGGCGGAGGCAAGAGAGGAATCAGCCTAGAATCGTAACATCGCCACAAGTGGCCTAATCGCAGCCAGGTTCTGACAAGCAAAGTCCATGGAGGAAGCTAGTTTTGCTTAACAACGGTGGCAAAAACAAGATCATAAAACTGAGCACAACTCACTTTACAACCGCCTTGCTTAGCAGTGGAAATTCTGGTCCCAACCGTGGTCATAAGTCAAGGATTCCCTGTATCAAAAATGTGTTACTCGCTTTATGAGGAACTAAGGGGTTTATCAAGAATGAAAATAGCAGAGGTGATCACTGTTCAGTGTTGGAGAAAGCCATCTGCCCGACTTTTAGGAACCTGAATTGCACACATTGTTGATTAGGAGCCCCTTCTAAGCAGTAAAAGAGATTCATTTCATTGAACCACAATTGAACACTGGCTAAAATCAGGATACTCTCGTGTAAATAAATAAAAAAATGTACTGGATCACTCCATTGGCCCTTTTTAAACTATTATCCTGTACCCCAAAGTCACCGAATGTGCACAAGCAGGTCATTTTTAAAGAATTTACCATATTACTTTTTATATCTCCCTTTTCCCCCCAAGGACATCTTATATGGAGTTTCAATTTTTGTGCCACATGGTTAGTAATAAACACTGTGTCAAAGAGAAGAAAACTAAGAGAAGAGCAACTAAGATGATTAAAGGCCTGGAGACTAAAACATATGAAGAATGGCTGCAAGATTTGGGTTTGGCTAGTCTAGAGAAAAGAAGGACTGGGGGGGACATGATAACAGTCTTCCAGTATTTGAGGGGCTGCCACAAAGACAAGGGGGTCAACTTATTCTCCAAAGCACCAGAAAGCAGCACAAGAAACAATGGATGGAAACTAATCAAGGAGAGAAGCAACCTGGAACGAAGCAGGAACTTCCTAACAGGGAGGACAATTAATCAGTGGAACAGCTTGTAGGTGTTTTCATCACTGGAGGTTTTTAAGAAAAGGCTGGACAGGCACCTATCTAAAATGGTATAGGGCCTCTTGCTTGAGCAGGAGGTTGGGCTAGAAGACCTCCACAGTCCCTTCCAGCTCTATTCTGATTGATTGGTCCTTGTAAATACTGCCTGGATGCTGAGACAAAGATTTTGGACCTCTGTCTTCCTAGAAGCTAAAAGAACTTTGGATCAGACCAATATTAGAAGCTTTTTCTTTTCTTTGTACAGATCTGTTCGTTGTCAACGCAAGAATTTCTTTTCATTCTGAATAAGTGGTTCTAAAAGTTTGCAAATAATTAAAATGCCTTTTCCATAAACGTGAGTAAAAGCATTGTCTTATCTAAGGCCTGTATCTCTTTGTTGAGCAGATCAGTGGTGAAGCTCAAGAACTTTACTCTATCCGACATGGACCTGTCCGAGCAGCCCGGGTTCTGCCATCCCCACAGATCAGTAAGTATAAAATCTTGTATATCCATTTTTTTTTTCTTTCTTTCTTTCTTTCTTTCTTTCTTTCTTTCTTTCTTTCTTTCTTTCTTTCTTTCTTTCTTTCTTTCTTTCTTTCTTTCTTTCTTTCTTTCTTCCTTCCTTCCTTCCTTCCTTCCTTCCTTCCTTCCTTCCTTCCTTCCTTCCTTCCTTCCTTCCTTTCTTTCTTTCTTTCTTTCTTTCTTTCTTTCTTTCTTTCTGCTTCCTGGATCCAAGAAGGAACTTGATTGTTCATACAATTGCTAAATTAGTTTGAGAGCAAGGTTCTTCTTTTCAATTTCATAGGGAAACTGAATCCTCTGAATGTAAGAAAGCCCATTACTACCTATGCCTGTCTCTGCTCAATTCACTTGTGGAATTTTGGTGAACGGCATGGCCGTCAAACTCGCGATGTCACATTGTTGTCACGTGATGTATCGCGACTTTCCCTCTTCACTAAACCGGGGGTGGGCATGGCCAGCGTGTGACGCATCTGGCCCACAGGCTGCAAATTTGACACCCCTGGTGAACAGGATATTTATCTGACTGAAGTTGGAAGGGGGGAAAAAGATGGTGGGAGCTGCTGTTGGTTGCACCTGTAGCCTCTTTTGTGATATGAAAGTTGTTAGGTTTTTCCCATCAACAGTCTCGGTCTGAACAACCAACATTTCAACCAACAATACATTATATAAGGAAGTAAGCAAACAATATTTTAGTTGGACTGTAGAAAGCAAATGGTGAAATATAACACCCTAATTTAGTATAATTTGATCACCAGGCAAGTACTATAAGGTCAGGGTAGTAAGTGAGAGACCTGTGCCAGTTGGCAAAGCCATAAATGTTGGGGCACTGCTGTATGCTGTACTGAATTTTGCTTCCTTTTATTACCTTTCTGACCACAGTTGTTAAGTGAATCACTGCAGTTATTAGTAACATGGTTGTTAAGTGAATCTGGCTTCCCCACTGACTTTGCTTAACAGAAGGTTGCAAAAAGAAACCACATGATCCCAGGACATTGTAGTGGTCTTATATATGAATCCGAGCACCCAAATTTTGAGCACATGAGCACCGGGATGCTGTAGTGGTTGTATGTGCGAAAGGTGGTGATGTCACTTTTTTCAATACAGTTATAATTCTGAACCGCCACTAAATGGATGGTTATAAATCAAAGACTACCTGTAGTCCTTGATTTGCTAAATCCCTGTTACTAGATTCTTCACATCTTCAGCTCTCAGAGTAGCCTTGTCTTCCTAGCGCAGGTTATTGATGTTTCTTTTTCCTATGTTTTAAAACTACGCTCTCCTCCTTCCAACTCAGCTTCTCTTAATAGACTTTCAGCATACAGATGATACTAAATATTTAAATAATTTCTCAGGCTGAAGAAGGAAAAAGAACGGTTGAATCTCCGGCTTAATCTCAGAGGGCTCTCTTAGGTTCTTACCTGATAATAGAGGTACTCCTCAACTTATGACCACAATTGAGCCAAGCATTGACGTTGCTAACTGAGACATTTGTTAAGTGAGTTTTGCCCCACTTTATGACATTTCTGGTCATATTTATTAAGTGAATCACTGCAGGTGTGAAATTAATCACACAGTTGTTAAGTAAACCTGGCTTCCCCATAGACTTTTCTTGTCAGAAGGTCGCAAAAGGGGATCGCGTGACCCCCCAGGGACACTGCAACAGTCATAAGTATGAACCAGTTGTCAAGCATTCGAATGCAAATCATGTGACCATGGGGATGCTGCAATGGTCATAAGTGTGAAAAATGGCCATAAGTCATTTTTATGCTGTTATAACTTCGAATGGTCACTCAGTGAACTGTTGTAAGTCAAGTACTACTTGTGCAGATACTTTATTTATTTTATTTTAGAAAATTGATATTGCCGCCTACTTGCACATGACGACTCACGGAGGCTTACACCAGATATAATTCTATTGAATTTAGTTGCCGCACAACTTATTCTTATTTTTTTTAACATAAAATAGTTTTGTTCCTCTGCACGTTGCTGGATGGAAAATAAAATCTTTGATGAAAAGTAACCCGAAGCATTGTGCAGCAGGATCTGGAATCAGATGAAAGCGAAGCTTGTAATGTGAAGTCTCGGATAACATGAACCTGGTTCAGAGGGAGAATGAAAAGGGGGCTTGTAAGGAAGACAGTGATAGCCATCAGTGGTGCTGAAACAGCCTTTTGCTGGGAAGCTGTTAGGAGGAAGGTTGGCCAGTGGGCAGACTTGGCGTGTTCCCCAAAGAGATTATAACCTGAGACAAGCAGCCCATTCCCAGGTGTGAAAAAAAGAAACATTTAACCCAGTGGTCATTTCAACATCCTAGCTTAGTCGTTTGTCAGCCATCTCTCTAGAGAATCATATTCTTCTGATAGCCATTTTTCTTCATTGTGTTGCATTTTTAAAGCATAAAGCAGCTCTGCTAAGGGAAGATTATTTGGGATTTGCTTTGGGAAAGAGGTTGTTACATAGTTGTGCGTTTAGTGACTGATCAAAGTTATGATGGCCCTGAAAAAATAGTCAACTTACGACTATTTTTCATACTTACGACCATTGTAGCATCCCCATGTTCACAGGATCAAAATTGGGACGTTTGGCAACTGGTTCATATTTATGACGGTTTCAGTGACCTGGGATCACATTGTTGGAAGAAATATTATTCTGGAGTTCAGTTCCAAGTGGGGAAAGAGACATTGGAAACATGGAGGCCTCTTGGAAAGATGGTTTATTGATGAACAGGATGGGTTCCCGGGCAGAAAAGGGAAGAGATGCTGAGAGTCCCTGGGTTTATACCCTCTCTGGCTTTGAACTTCCTGGGGCACAGGAAGAGTGTCCTGATTGGTTGCTGTCAGAGGTCATAGCTAGCTTTGTAAGTTGTCTGTATGTTAAGTTTGGTTGAAACTTGGCGGGTGATGCAATGAAGGGCAATGAAATGGCTCTGCCTGAAGGAGGTAGATCTTTGTTATGTAGAATAGACTGGCCCTGGCCTTAATGGCCCATTAACAAAGGTAGTGGGGGCTGAGTTTCTGCCTCTCTGAGTTTCTATTTCTCTTTTAGGGGAAATATTCTGCCTTTTTAATATACCCTAAAATATTGCATTTTCCTAGGAGAGGGGTGGGTTTTAACTTCAACAATGTGATCCCCTTTTACGACCTTCTGACAATCAAAGCCAGCGGGGAAGCCAGATTCACTTAACAACCGTGTTACTAACTTAAGAGCTGCAGTGATTCACTTAACAGCTGTAGCGAGAAAGGTCGTAAAATGGGGCAAAACTCACTTAACAACTGTCTCGCTTAGCAACAGAAATTTTGGGCTCAGTTGCAGTCGTAAGTCGAGGACTACCTGTAATGCAGCCCCCACAAAATCATAAACTTCTAACATTATTATGTAGTTTTCATACAGTACCTATATTATATATTTTATATGCAGCCCAAGACAATTCCTCTTCACTCATTGCAGCCCAGGCAAGCTGCAAGATTGGACACCTGTGATTTATACCAATTATATATGTTTGTATGTAGTGTACACGCATGCTTGTTTTTGCTTAGAAGTGAAGCGAGAGAGAAAGCCTCTTGAGACTTGAGGGTTTCTGTAGAAACTTTGTACACTTTGTACACTTAAACTTTGTATTGTAGATGATGCTAGAAAATGTCGGGTTCCCTATGCAAACTTACTGAGTTCATTAGAGCAGAAGTCCTCGTGGTTAAAAGTTGTCGCCTTTTTTATTTTTCCTTCCTTGAACAGGGAAAACAAGAAAAGTAGGGTAAAATTGTGAGACTTTTGTTTGGATGAGGATGTTGCCTAAATTTCCTTATTAAATTTCTGTAAATGAGGTTAGCAGCTACGTGATCAATCTTTTATTATTTTGTTTTGTTTATTTGTATCCCACCTTTATCTACATATCCAACATACCTTCCTCCTCCTGTTTTCCTCACAATAGCAACCCGGTGAGCAGGGTTGGGCTGAGAGAAAGTGACTGGCACAAAGTCATCTGGTTGGCTTTCATGCCTAAGGTGGGACTAGAACTCACCGTATTCTGATGATTGGCCCAAAGTCAGCCAACTGGCTTTCATGCCTAAGGCGGCACTAGAACTCACCATCTCCTGGTGATTGGCCCAAAGTGACCCAGTCAGTTTGCATGGCTAAGGTGAGACTTGAGCTCATGGTCTCCTGTTTTCTAGCCTGGTACCTTAACCACTAGATCAAACTGGGTTTCATCTTGTTCTGTTACTGGATTAAAATTATTTGGATTGAAAGGATAGCTTAAAAAAAATAAATTCTGTTCAAAGCAGTTTTTGCTACCCTGATGTTCCGACTATTCAGCTGAATGGCAAAATACATTATTGGGCAAGCGAGGTTGTAGAGTTTGTCTGAACTTGGCTAACAGGGGCGCTCCTGGAAGTAGCCCTTCCAAATAGCAGTATGAATGGAAACCTCGCTGGTGATTCTGAATTTAATTCTGGGTTATGCAGAATTTTGCTTTGCTCAAAATCTGTGACTGCCTTTTTTTTTTTTTTGTAAAGAAGGCAGCCTGAAGGGGCTGACTTAGCATGTTTCTGCGTTAAATAAAGGAATAATAATTATTTAGGTTGATCTGTAAAGGAAGGCAGATGTTCGCAACGCCTGCATGCGGTCAAGCATCTTGGGTGGCTGTGTGGTTTTCCATCCTCTTAATACAAAAGTAATTCTTCAGCAGATGTATTACACAAACTCAGCTTGGTAGGTGACCCAATGTCAGTAGCTTTTAGCAGCCTGAGATGGAGCTAGGCGGATCTTGGCTTGTTAAATGCTACTATTTAAGTGATGGATTTCTGGTTAGATGGGTTAAAAGGAAAGCTGTCCTGTGCAGGCCTTCAAAAGAAATTATAGGGCCTAATTTTCATGATTCAAACCGTTTTAGAGCTATATATTAAAGCGGGTGAAAGTCCTAATGAAATCCACGTTCGGAACTGCTCCTGGACTCCCCACTGGCCTTCCTTACGGTTTAACTTTTTAAATTTATTGCTAAATATATAATCGGCTGTACCCATTAGAATGTTTTGCTTTTCTGCTTACCGACTTTAGGGCTGGATATGGAAACTTTTTGTTAATGTTGAGAATTTATGGACTCGGGCAGAAGTGGTTCTTTGCTTAAAAGGGGATATAACAGCCCCTTGTGGCAGCGAAAAGTGGGGGGGGGGGGCGTTGTTTCTCCAGTGGATTTGGAAGGAAACCATTAAGTTTTGTTTGGTAATAGATTTAGCACAAAGGCAAGGAATGCATCACACGGAGTATAATTTAGTGCAGGAAGACACGGTCATTGTCCTTTGTGTTTCAGCTGCATTCCATTTTCTCTCTCAGAGGAGCCAGCTTTGAGGTGAAGACACTTCAGTGTGTGGTGGTTGAAAACCAGAGCTTTCCTACACACAGGTAGTCCTCGACATACGACCACCGTTGAGCCCGACAATTGTGTTGCTAAGTGAGTGGTTTAAGTAAGTTTTGGGCCATTTTGCGACCTTTCTTGCCACAGTTGTTAAGTGAATCATGGCAGTTGTTAAGCTAGGAACATGGTTGTTAAGTGAATCTGGACTTTGCTTGTCAGGAGGTCACCAAAGGAGATCACGTGACCCCCCCTCCTGGGACACAGCGACCGTCATAAATACGAGCCAGTTGCCAACTGGCTGAAGGTCACAAAAAAGTGATCACATGACCCTGGGACACTGCAACCATCCTAAATACATGCCAGTTGCCAAACGTCTGAATTTTGGTCACGTGATCGTGGGGATGCTGCCATGGTCGTAAATGTGAACAATAGTCATAGGTTGCTTTTTCAATGCCATCATAACTTCGAGTGGTCACTAAACAAATGGTTGTAAATCAAGGACTAGCTATATTATAAGAATCTTAATGTGAAAATACTAAAGTTTATGTTGTCTGAACAGTGAGTGATGCAACTTCAAAGTAGCCAACTGGCCTTATGTAGTTGGAAAAAAAAGGGGTGGGGTGTATTTATTTAGTATATTTTCCCCCTCCTCCAATATGACTAACATTTCTGCCCTTCCTTAATTTACCCTTTGTCTGTTTGATCTGGATTATCCCCTAGTTTAGTTTCTTTCATCTGCTAATGAATTGAACCATATCAAACTTTGTATTAAGATTTGATGAGCTTCTCTGGATTTCAGCTCGGTTTTAATCACAGTTGTTGAGGGTTTTTTTTTCCTGGATGACATATCACACATTATATAGAAAGAAGTTGAGCTAATTCAGGATGTTATTTTTTTTTTCAGTCAGGACTTTCTTGGCAGCTTAGATTGTTCAGTCACAAGAATGACCAGAAGTGATTAAGAAAAAAATAATTATGATCCCTGGAAGAACATTTGCGGAGAAAAACAAAAGAAAGCAATGCAGAAATTAGGTTACCTGATCATCTGATCATCAGTCCAACCATGTGGCTGAATCCTACATGCCACATGATCCATGCATAGCCTAGGGTCAGGATAGCTGTGGAGCCATCCTCACCTCATTACATCAATCCATCTCACCCGGTCAGGAGGGAAGGACGGTTATGTACCCCGACCGGGGTAGTGTAGGAAGAGATCCTTCTCGGCTGTTGCCCGCAGTTGCCTGTGGAACATTCTTCCCTCCTTCCCGCCTTCCGTAAAGGTATGAAAACATAGCTTTGTGGCCTCGCTTGGGATATACACAGGAGCACCCAACTGTGGAGTTGGTTAGCTCCCTGAAACTTTAAATCAGTTTTTAACATTCCTTGCCTCTTTTAAAGTTTACATACTACTTTTTATGCCACCTCCTACAACAGGCGTGTCAAATTTGCAATGACATGGCGTCATCATATGACCTATTGCAACTTCCACCTCCCCCCCCTTTGCTAAACCAGGGGTGGGCCTGACCAGTGCATGATGCATTCGGCCTGTGGGCTGCCAGTTTGACACCCCTGTCCTAGAGGAAGATGGATGGTTCTAGAATAGAATAGAGTAGAGTAGAGTAGAGTAGAGTAGAGTAGAATAGAATAGAATAGAATAGAATAGAATAGAATACAAGAGCACTTAGACTTATATACCACTTCACAGTGCTTTACAGCCCTCTCCAAGCAGTTTACAGAGCCAGCCTATTGCCCCCAACAATCTGGGTCCTCATTTTATCAACCTCGGAAGGACAGAAGGCTGAGTCAATAGATAGTCAGAGAGAGAGAGAGAGAGAATAGATGACTCCATTGGTTCTGTTGACAGAATGCTCATTATGTTTCCAAAATGGAGCGAAAGACTGTCACTCCATAGAAGGATTTTTCCTGTGCAAGCAGGAGAACCGATTAAATGCCTGCCCTCTCCCAGGGTGGTTAAGATCCAATCTGAAATCTAGAAGGCTGCTTCTAGCTAGTCCACGTGGGGCAGCATTGATTTGGATGGATGAAAATCTGACTTGTTCTGAAGCAGCTCCCCTTATTTGTCTTCTCTCTTTTTTCTCTCTTGCTGCGAGGTAATCTCACAAAAGCTCCCAATTACAGAAAGAAGAATGGAACATAGACAGATGTGCTGTCGCAATGTGTACCAGAAGTAAAAATTACAATTATATCCTGTTTACTGCGCCACAGAAGGGGGGGGGGGGGGAACCCAGCAGGAGCTGCTGACCAATAATTTAGAAACTTGCCTGCATGTTTTTCTTCATATTTATATAAGGCATTATAGGCTGCTCCTTGAAAGAAAACTAGAAAGTCATTGATGGCCATTCAAATTCCTCTGGGGGGGACCTGTCCCCCTTTGTCTTGCTACCTCTCTTGTGTGAAGCTCTTAGGTTTGATGGCCTCAGTCTTGACCTAGAACAGGGGTGTCAAACTCAAGGCCCATGGGCCGGATCCAGCTTGCGGGGTGCTTAAATCTGGCCCGTGGGGCCAGTCTGGAAATAGCACACGACCGGCCCGCAGTGCCTCTGGCAGCCAAAATGAGCTTGGTGCTGTAGGAGGCCATCCTGGTCAAAAACAGGGTGTGGGGGGGCACGCGGGCCCTCCCCTCCGTTTTGGCCAGCAGGCAGCTGCAGGAGGCGTCCGTCCTGTCTCCCCTCCCCGTCCCCTGTCTGGCCCTCAGAGGAGAACTACCATGCTGATCCGGTCCTCGAAGACATGCAGTCTGACACCCCAGGCCTAGACGAAGCAAGAAGCAGGAGTTTTCCTAAATCTATGGTAAATATTTTTTCCATCACCTGCTGCCTGATCTTGTTACTTGGAGGTACTCTGTTTACTAAGGTATTTTTTATGCTGTAACAGGACATGAGTTACAGGTAGTCCTCGATGTACGACCACAATTGAACCCCAAATTTCTGTGGTTAAGTGAGCCATTTGTTAAGTGAATTGCACCACAACCGTGCATTACACTGCAACTGTCATAAATATGAACCAAGTGCCTGAATTTTGATCACATGACTTCAGGGATGCTACTATGGTTGTAAGTGTGAAAAACGGTCATGTCACTTTTTTCAGTGCCATTGAACGGTCACTAAATAAACTGTTGTAAATTGAGGGCTGCCTGTATTACCTTTAGAACAGGGATGTCCAACCTTGGCCTCTTTAAGACTTCTGGACTTCAAATCCCAGAATT
>NW_020769354.1:1886467-1921215 GCF_900518735.1 Pseudonaja textilis
GTTGATTCTTATATTTCCCATATTTCTGCAGACATATAGATAGTCCTTGACTTACGACCACAACAGAGCCCAAAATTTCAGTTGCTAAGTAGACAGTTGTTAACTGAGTAGTGCCCCATTTTACAACCTGGCAATGTTGTTAAGTGACTCACTGCAGTTGTTAAGATAGTAACACTGTGGTTGTAAGTCGAGGATTACTGTAATTTCCCTCCCCTCCCTCCCTCCCTCTCTCTCTCTCTCTCCTCCCCCTCTCTCCATCCCTCCCTCTCGTTCTTTCTTTCCCATTTAAACAAGATTGCGGAGGAGGTGTGGCGCCTTGTTGGCAGTAGACACAGTTTTCATTACTTTAATTGTGTGGTTTATCAGGATTTTCAGCTTTGGGGAGGAGGGTTTGCGGGTTAAATGCAAGAGTGTTATGACAGAATTAAAAGGATTTAGAATAAATAGGAGTTAAAGGGGGAAAAAAGCCCTTTGCAACGGGATTTCTATACCTTTTTTGATTTGATGGATTTGGCAAGCTGTGGGCTTAAGAAAATATTCCCTGTAAAATGCTGTTTGGCATTTTGTTAAATGTTCTGTACGGAGCAGGTGTGTCACGCCAGTCAGTTGCACATAGAAAACACACAATCTCCTATATTTTTAAAAACCCTGTAATCCACTCTAACTTGGAAGGATTAATCCCGTCTATCTCCCAGTCTTGTCAGCTTGTGGGTGAGGCAAATTGTCTCCTCTGTTAGAGACTCTGCAAATACAGCGGATGCCGTTCAGTATTTTAAACCTGTGTTCCTCAACCTTGGCAACTTTAAGATGCGTGGACTTCACCTCCCAGAATTCCCCCGGCCAGTAACGTGAAGCCATGTTTTGTTTTCTATAACAGTGGTCCCTGATTTACAACCTTTTGCAGGTAGTCCTCGACTTACAACAGTTCATTTAGTGACCATCACTCAAAGTTACAATGGCACTGAAAAAAGTGACTTACAACCATTTTGCACACTTATGACGGTTGCAGCATCCCCGTGGTCACATGATTTACATTTGAATACCGGACAAGTGGTTCATACTTATGACATCCTGCAACCTTCTGACAGGCAAAGTCAATGGGAAAAACAGATGTATTATTAATTTAACAACTGTGGTGATTTACTTAAGAAATGTGGTGAGAAAAAGTCATAAAATGGGTCAAAAACAAATTTCTCACTTAGGAGCATAAATTTTGGGCTCAATCGTAGTCGTAAGTTGCGGACTACCTATATTTAGTGACTATTCGAAATTACAGCAGCACTGAAAAAAAACTAGTGGTTGTAACAGCCATGATGGTGCAGTGGTTATAATGGCAGCATTGCAGGCTAACTTTGCCCACTGTCATGAGTTCAATTTTGACTGGCTCAAGGTTGACTCAGCCTTCCATCCTTCCGGGGTTGGTAAAGTGAGGACCCAGATTGTTGGGGGCAATAGACTGACTTTGTAAACCGTCCAGAGTGTGCTCTAAGTTGGAATATCAGTCTAAGTGCTATTGCAGTTGCTGTTGGCCCTCGCACTTATAACCACTGCAGCATTTCCATGGGGATGTGATCAAAATTTGGGGTGTTTTGACAACCGGCATGTATTTATGATGGCTGCAGCATCCTGGAGTCATGTGATTACCATTCGCAACCTTCCCAGCCAGCTTCCAAGAAGCAAAGTCAACTGGGGAAGTTGGATTCATTTAATGACCACCTGATTTACTTAACATCTACAATGGTTCGCTTTACAGCCATGGTCCCATCTTAGGCATGAAAGCCAGCTGGGTGACATTGAGCCAATCCCCAGGAGATGATGAGTTCTAGTCCCACCTTATGCCTGATAGCCGGCTGGGTGAGTTTGGGCCAATCACCAGGAGATGATGAGTTCTACTCCCATGTCAGGCAGGAAAGCCAGCTGGATGACTTTGGGCCAGTAATCATTCTTTCTCAGCCCAACCCACCTCACAGGGTTATTTGGTGGGGAAATAGAAGGAGGATGCATATTCGCTGCTTTGAGTGACTTATAAAAAATGAAGTTGGGACAGAAATCTAATGAACAAACACTAATAAAGGAGAATATTTGTAGCTCAGGGTTGACATGAGGGGTCCTTGGTGCTCTCTGAGCTTCCTTCTTTTCTTGCAGATGTTTCATGACCCTAACTAGGTAACATCATCAGTGCTAGTTGATTGTTAATTGCTTGTTATGTTTAAAATTTAAAAATGGCACTTTTGCATGCTTCGAGGTTCATCTAACTGTTTGGGTACCTTTTGCTTTCCAGTTTTCCTGTCTTTATAAAACCAGTAGGCACTCTTAGAGGTGCATTAAAAAGTTATGATAAAAAAAATACCCATTTTTTTCCCTCCGGATCCTTTCATTTTTTAAAAAGTAAGGTATTTTTCTGATATACGGCACTCTCAGTGTAACTCCTTTTTCAAGTTTGTGTTTTGGCAAAGTTGGTTTGCTCTGTTGGGAGTGACAGTTTTGTTTGCCCGAGTTTCTTAAAAGGGCTTCCAATGTTTATCAACAAAGGGTTCATATAATGTAAATGTGCTCATAGAATGGATTGTTGATTGTAAAACTGTCTCTGTGAGTCATTAAATGTTGAATAAACCGAGACATAATTGGGGAGGACGAATTCTGTAGATGATTGGCAAACCTTTTAAGTGCACAGATTCTACCCAGGCTCTTTAATCTTCAGAAATACTGTTGAGTGAAAAATCTGTCTTTCTGTGTTAATGGTTTTTCTGTTCAGATTATTTCAGATTATTTCATTTTTAGAAGACCGTGGTTAAACTGCAAATTTAAGCCCCGTGAAGAGCATTTTCAGCAATATTTTCTGTTGATCAAATGGCCTGAATTCTCATGGGAAAGAAGTCAGTTGTGAGGAAGACTCTTAACTCTTTAAATATTGTTTTATTATTGCTATTATTTCTTTTTAGATTTTTTTTTTTAGTGTAACAGAAATACAGGTAGTCAGTCCATTGACTTACCACCACAATTGAACCCAAAATTTATGTTTCTAAGTGAGACATTTGTTAAGGGAGTTTTGCTCCATTTTATGACTTTTCTTGTCATGTTTGTTAAGTGAATCACTGCAGGTGTTAAATTAGTAACAGTGTTGTTAAGTGAATCTGGCTTCCCCATTAATTTTGCTTGTCAGAAGGTTGCAAAAGGGGATTACATGACCCCGGGACACTGCAAATGTCATAAATATGAACCACTTGTCAAGTATTCAAATATAAATCACATGACCATGGGGATGCTGCAGTGGTCATAAGTATGAAAAATGGCCATAACTCACTTTTTCAGCGCCATTGTAACTTTGAACGGTCACTAAACAAGCTGTTGTAAGACTGTCAGAGTATATTCATGACCTGGAATAGAGCTTGGTAACAAGGCCAGCCAATGATTAGGCATAGCAACTAAGTCAGCCAATGAGGACTGTTTTGGAAACTGAAAGTAGAAGTAGCCTAGGCTGGAAACTGAAACTAGAAGTAGTTTAGGTGTGGCAGCTATGTTAAGCTCTGTAGCTCTGAAGCTATGTTGAGCTCTGAGTCTGTCTATTGAAGATGAAACTAACCTGCTTGCTTGCAGAAGACTGGAGCTCTGCTCTGAACTTGCACCATATTTCTGTTTGAGTTTGCTCCATGTTGGAGAAATCTACAACTGGTTTGTAAAATCTACTTATGTTTATAAAGATGTTCAATGAAGCATCAGCCATCTGTGTTTATTTTTCTTGCGCTGAATTAACGCTGCAAAACTCTCAATAAAGTCGAGGACTACCTGTACTTAATCAGAGTTGAGCATGACTGTGGGAACACTGCTACGATCATAAATAGCAACAGCACTTAGATTTATCTGCTGCTTCATAGTGCTTTAGTTCAGGATCAAACTGGTGGCAGTGGGCAGAGTTTGCCTGCAGTAGCAATAGCACTTGGACTTGTACCGTGTTTCTCACAAAATAAGGCTGGGCCTTATTTTTTTTTGACCCCCGAAAAAACGGCTAGGCCATCTTTTCGGGGGTGACTTAATTCCCCCCCTTGCATCCTCGGGTGGGCAGGCTGCAACGGCTTGGATGTTGACCTGGGCGTTGGTGGGGTACTTCGTATCGGGAGACCTTCCACCACCATTGCTTTCCCTTCTCCCCATGCTGCCGTGGCGTTTAGAGCAATGCCGTGGTGTTTGGCGCAGCCACGTGTGGCCAGCCAGGGCTCCTCCCTGCAACTGGAGCCCGATGGAGACACTTGGCTTCAGGTGCTCCTGTCACCGCCTTCCCTTCGCCTTCAAAGACAAAGCCAATTCTTTTAAAAATGACGCCCTACTACCGGTACGACAAACCCTCCCCTGCCCGAGAGGACAGCCCAACCCCACGTGGAGAGGCGAATCTCCCGGGGCTGCAGCACAGGATTGGCCCACCCCAGGAGAAGTGCCCAGCCGCCATCCCTGCCAGGTGCTGGGCAGAGCACGAAGAGCTTCGCCTGGGGCGCCCAGCGCAGCTGACAGGCAGGCCCTCCTGCCCGACGGCGGAGCTCTTGCCAAGGCAGCGAGCACCTCCCCCCCGGGCCCTCCACTCATCCCGCCAGGGCTGTGTCAGAGCCGTGCGGGCTGGGCAGAGCCGGGAAAGCGAACCGCGGGTGCGCACCCGCCTGTCAAACGAAAGAGCCAGGCCGACCCGAGGTTGGCTTCCTTCCCAAGTCCCTCCAGCCTGAATCAGAAGGGGCCACCGAAAGAGGCTGCCCGAAGCAGTGATAGCGCCCACCCGTCCGCAGACAGGGAGGCGAGGTGACGGCAGTGCTGCTTCCCTGGCCGGCAGGTCTGGCGAAAAGAGCCCGAAGCCGCCCGTCCTTTCCACCTCTCGCCCACACTCTCGTCCACCCACTTGGAAGGCTGCGACAGGAGCGCCTGAAGCCGAGTGTCTCCCCAGGCTCCGGTTGGCCACACATGGCTGTGCCAAATGCTGTGGCATTGCTCTAAACGCCGCAGCAGCATGGGGAGAAGGGAAAGCAAGGGTGGGGGAAGGTCTCCCGATAGAAAGTGCCCCACCAATGCCAAAGTCAACGCAGGCAACACCATATCCGGGTATGCAACAAAAGTACTTCCTAACGGCAAGCCCCCCGTGCCATCCCCCCCCCCCATTTTGCATGTTTAATATAGGCCTTAATTTGGGGGGAGGGGCTTAATTTGACTTTATGCCGATAAAACATGCTAGGACTTCCTATTGGGGGAGGCCGTATTGTTGGCGAAACACGGTCTATACTGCTTCACAGTGCTTTACAGCCCTCTCTAAGCAGTTTACGGAGCCAGTCTTTTGTCCCAACAATTTGGGTCCTCACTTTACCGACCTCAGAAGGCTGAGTCAACATTGAGCCAGTGAGGATCAAACTGGTGGCAGTGGGAAGAGTTTGCTGCAATAGCAATAGCATTTATACTTATATACTGCTTTGCAGTGCTTTACAGCCCTCTCTAAGCAGTTTACAGAGTCAACCTATGGCCCCCAACAATCTGGGTCCTTATTTTACTGATCTCAGAAGGATGGAAGGCTGAGTCAATGGTGAGGATCAAGTCCTGGCATTTGGCAGAATTAGCCTGCAATACTGCATTCTAACCACTGGGCCACCATGGCAAAGACTGGTGATGAGTCACTTTTTTCAGTGCTGTTGTAACTTTGAACAGTCCCTAAATGAATGTAAGTTAAGGACTTACCCGTACACTGAAAAAACAAAACACCCTCCTGTTGAACTTAAACTTCAAGCTGAACCTGAAAGACGCATTTGTTCCAAGCTAGCATTCTGTGGAGCTTCATTCATTGATTGTCACTTTGAGAAAATATCTCTGGGAGTGATAAAAATATGTCAAATAAAATATATACAGGAAAAAAAATATATAAAATAAATTCTTTTCCCAATGGAAAGATCTGCCAGCAGGTCAAATATGTGGGCATGTATGTTTATGTGTAATAAGAAAGATTTATAACGTCAACTTTTCATCATTATGAAACACACCCCTGAGTAGAAATGACTTCAGAAACAATCTTAAGAACAAGGAGAGTGTGAAATTGAGAAAAAGCCTGCTGGGCTCAGCAGAAATGTGGCCATAATGCTCTCAATTACCAATTGGACCTTCACTAATTAGGAAGAGAGAGAAATTAATTAGCGAAAGAGACAAACAGACAAGGGCCTTGGAGCCTGATCTCAATTTGGAGAAAACAGTGGTCCTCAGGGTAATCTGATTCAAAACTGTTGAAGATTTTAAGGTGATATATCGCTCATGGGATGTCATAGCTCCCTTTTGAGCATTGTTAGTACACAAGGGTGTCCCATCTTGGCAACTTTAAGCTCTCTTTTGAGCATTGTTAGTCATCCGGGGTGTCCCATCTTGGCAACTTTAAGACCTGTGGACTTCAACTCCCAGAATTCCTTAGCCAGCATGGCACAACCTTAAAGGTGCCAATGTTGGACACCTCTGACTTGAACCAAAGTAACTGTACTTACAAACATGATCTGCATATATCAATGTAAGCCTTTTCATAGCTTTGTTAGGCAAAAACATTAATGTCCCTTCAAAACCGTGCACTGTACTTAGATTTAATATGTTTAGTTCTATCTATTTAGTACAGGGGTATCAAACTCGCATCGTCACGGCATCGTCACATGACATATGGAGACTTTTTCCCCCTTTGCTAAATTGGGAATGGGCGTGGCCAGCATGTGATGCATCTGGCCTGTGGGCTGCGAGTTTGACAGCCCTGATCTAGGAGAAATTTCCTGACAGTGAGGACAATTAACCAGTGGAACAACTTGCCTCCAGAAATTGTGGGTGCTCCTTCACTGGAGGTTTTTAAGAAGAGATTGGACACCATTTATCACCATTTATCTGAAATGGCCTGAGGAGGGGGATGGGGGTTGGACTAGAAGACCTCCGAGGTCCCTTCCAACTCTATTAATTTATTCTATTCATGTATTCACAGTGAGGCTGAAGTATTGTTATTTATCCTTTTTATTATCTGCAAGCAAATCGAGTGGTTCTATACCGGAGACAAATTCCTTATGTGTCTAATCACGGTTGTCCAAATAAAGTCTTCAGTTTGATTTGATTTGATTCAATAATAGCACCTTTGTAAGCTATTTGATCTCTGCTGGTTAATCATTCAGTGGCAGCAAAGATGTAACTAACGCTTTTGCATGTCTCTGTGTTCTGCCCCATCCAGATCGCGAAAAGAGTGATAACTTTGCTGAGAAGAGGCCTCTCCTTGCTGTGTGCAAAAGCATCGGATCTTCTGGGTAAGATGATCGTTCAGAGGGGGTTGCTCTGTGCCCTTGTTGGCTTGCTATAATAAAGAGAGCAAGGAGCCCAGTTAAGCCTTTAAGACTTAATTGGCTCATTGTGGCAAATCCTGTGTGCGCCAGAGCTTGTTCCTAACTGATGTAGAGTGTAGCCTCTGTCTGAGATGAATTTGGGGCAGGTCTCCAAAATACGGCTGCTTCACAATATATATTTTTCTGAACAAATGTCACCATCCTCGCCCTTGTAATTAATTATGGTCTTTGACATCCCTTTCCTCCTATAACTTTTCTGGTTTCTGTAGTTGTAGATGCTGGTAAAAATAGAAAATACAGCTAGCGCTCAATGTACAACCACAATTGAGTCCAAAATCTCAGTTGCAAAGTGGGACAGTTGGTTATGTGAATATTGCCCCATTTTATGATCTTTCTTGGCACAGTTGTTAAATGAATCACTGCATTTGTTAAGTTAGTCACACAGCTGTTAAGTGAATCTGGCTTCCCCATTGACTGCTTGTCAGACACTTGCAAAAGGTGATCACATGATCTTGGGGCATTGCAACTGTCATAAATATGAACCAGTTGGCAATTGTCCGAATTTTGATCATGCGGCCATGGAGATGCTACAATGGTTGTAAGTATGAAGAATTGTCACAAGTTGCTTTTTTCAGCTACGTTGTAACTTTGAACAGTCACCAAGTAACTGTTGTAGGCTGAGGACTACTGCGTTTCCCTGAAAATAAGCCCCAGCATGACTTTTCAGGATGCTCGTAATATAAGCCCTACCCCCAAAATAAGCCCCAGTTAAGATGGTCAGCCAGAAGGACACATTTAATGCCATATTTTCCCCCAAATAAGACCTAACCAGAAATGTGTCTCTGGAACAAAAATTAACATAAGGCCTGGTCTTATTTTTGAGAAAATACGGTACCTGTAAATGTTTTACATTTCTGCAAGAAAGTAAACTTGGGTTTTACCTTGGGTTCCCTGAGCTTATTCCTTTGTATGATCTGTTTCTAAAAAATATAAAATACTGGTTGGAATCTGAATAACCCATGTTTAGGAAGAAGTACGTTGTGTACCATAAAAAAAAAAACCTGCAGCCCAAAAGCACATGAATCCTTGTTAGATATCTGCTCTCACGACAATCCAAAATTGTAGATAGAGAGTAAACAACCTACATGATTCAGTCTTATTCACACAGCCGAACATCTGCTTTTCACAGAATGGAAGCAAAGAGTCATACAGAACGCTTAAGCCTCATTTTTTGATCAGCGAAGAGGTTATTCAGCTCATTAGTGATGCTACTTGGGGATTCTGAAAGTTGCATTGCAACATTATCCTTTAAGGATATGTTTACAGCTTACGGGGCTATTTACATTGGTGATTATATGCTTGTCAGGATGTTTATAATCCTACATGCAGCATTTTTGGTCAGAAAAACTTCATGGCCTCCTTGGACTAACAAGTGATGCTTTGCATTCTGCCTGTTATTGGTTCCTATTTTCAGCCGGTCCCTTGCTAAGGTGTAGCCTAAGAAGACCATGGAATTTTTTCCCATGAATGTGTCTATGTGGGGGGATGTATAAAAAGGAATCTCCATGAATCCCTTCTGGATTAGGAGAAAAGAAAAAAAATTCTGCATCAAGAAAAGTTTCACGATTGGTCCAGTGGTGGGATTCATTTTTTTGACTACTGGCTCTGTGGGCGTGGCTAGGTGGGTGTGACCAGGTGGTCATGTGACTAGGTGGGCATGGCTGGGTGGTTTTTTCCCCCCCTTTCACAGCACTCACCCCCCCCCCCTGCGTCCCCCGTTTTTTGCCTACTGGGCCTCAGGGGAACCTCCTGATGAGGTAAGTAAGTAAGAAATAAGATGATTTCCTGCTTTCTAGCTAATCTAAATTGCGCGGCACAGCTGCTCATCAGATTTATTTTATTTATTTTTACTACTGATTCAGCCGAACCGGGAGAATACCACCACTGGATTGGTCTTAATTTTCCATGTTTTGTTTTCAGGAAAAAGGCTTGAACTAAGCAGCTTCTCTTGTTGTCAGGTTGAGATCCAAAAATTCACACAAAGAAAAAGGAGGGAAGAGAAATGGCCTTTGATGTTGTAGTGTAAGGTTAAAGTGTTGGATTGGGACTGGAGGGAACCAGATTTAAATTCAACCTCAGCCCTGAAAAACTCACCCAGGGAAATTTGGGACCAAGGACAGGTAGTCTTCGACTTACGACCACAATTGAGCTCAACATTTCTGTTCCTAAGCCAGACAGCTATTTTGTGTGTTAACCCTCATTTTACGACCTTTTTTGAAGTGAGTTGCTGCAGTTGTTAATTTAGTAACGTGGTTGTTAAGTGAATATGGCTTCCCCGTTGACTTTGCTTGTCAGAAGGTCGGGAAAGGAGATCACATGTCCCAGGGCACTGCGACCATCATAAATAGGAGTCAGTTGCCAAGCGGCTGAATTTTGAGCCCATGACCATGGGGATGCTAGAACAGTTGCAAGTGTGAAAAATGGTCTTAAGTCACTTTTTAAAGTACCATTGTAACTACGAGCAGTCACTAAACGAATGGGTGTCAGTCAAGGACTGCCTGGACTATCTTTCCCACTTCCAGGAGTAGCTTTTGAAGATTTCCAGTCACGACGTGACTTTTTAAAATCGCAATCAGCGGTGTCCTGTTTAAGGACGGTGCGGTCTTTCTCAGTCAAGGGGCCTACGCAAGATGCTTGAGAACCCAAGTAGCATGCAGGTCCTCAGCCACACCGGTGGCCCAGAACGGACTTGAGATTTTAATTCCCTGCCAGAAAGAGCAGCTCTGCTTCAGATCATTTCAAGGGAAGGGCAGGACCTCGGTGTTCCCCCGCGTGGTGCACGGAAGGTCTGAAGCACAGCCCTTGGCAGCCCTCCAGTTAAACAACCTAAGGATGGGAATAATTATAAGGATGGAGAACCCAAAAGGTCGACTCTACAGGGTTAAAATTCGCTGGCCTTCAGGGCAGCTTCCCCTCTTCACAAAGTGTTGTGGCCTGGCGGGGCTGGCAGCAGAGCCGGACAGTAGTGAGGAGGTTGGGAGGGGACTGCCTAGGTTCCCTTATTCCCTTATTCCCCCTCAGCATAGGACCACAGTTGGGACCAGAATTGCCATTGTTAAGCCAAAGGAGGTTGTAGGTTGTGCCCAAATTTAGGGCCCGTTTTTTCCGTGATTGTTAAACTAAATCATTGCTGTTGTCCCAAAGATGCTTTTTCCAAGGGGCAACTGGACTTTCTAGAATAGAATAGAATAGAATAGAATAGAATAGAATAGAATAGAATAGAATAGAATAGAATAGAATAAGGACTAGGACTAGGACTAGGACTAGGACTAGGACAGATTGAATCAGGAATTGGGAACATAGCTGGAAGGGACCTTGAAGGTCTTCTAGTCCAGCCCCCTGCTCAAGCAGGAGAACCTATACAATCTCAGACAAATGGCTGTCCAGTCCCTTCTTAAAAACCTCCAGTGATGAAGCACCCACAACCTCTGAAGGCAACTTCTGTTCCCCGGGTTGATTGTCCTCACTGTCAGGAAGTTTTTCTTTGAAGACGTTTCGCTTCTCATCCAAGAAGCATCTTCAGCTTCTGCAATCATCGCAACTGTTAAGTGAACTGTGGGGTATTTAAGCAAATCCAGTTCTCCCCATTGACTTTGTTTGGCAGAAGCTGGCTGGACAGGTCGCAAACGGCAATCACATGACCCCAGGATGCTACAGTTGTCATAAATACATGCTGGTTGCCAAGCACCTGAAGGTTGATAATCTGACTATAGGGACGCTGCCCTTGGTCGTGCCAGGACTGGTTGTAAGTCACCTTTTTCAGGGCCATTGTAACATTGAATGGTCGCTAATAGTTGTAAGTCGAGGACTATTTGTAAGGTAGTCCTCAACCTACGACCACAATTGAGCCCAGAACTTACATTGCCAAGTGAGACATTTGTTAAGTGAATTGTGCCCCGTTTTACAGCTTTTCTTGTCACATTTGCGAAGTGAATCACTGCAGTTCTTAAATTAGCAACTAGGTTGTTAAGTGAATCTGGCTTCCCCATTGACTTTGTTTGCCAGAAGGCCATAAAGGGGATCACATGACCCCCAGGACACTGCAACTGTCATAAATATGAGTCAGCTGTCAAGCATCCGAATGTAAATCGTGTGACCAGGAGGATGTTGCAACAGTTGTAAGTGTGGAAAATGGCCATAAGTCTGCTTTTTCAGTGCCGTTGTAACTTTGAACGGTCACTAGGCGAACTGTTGTAAGTTGAGGACTTCCTGTACTATGATTTCTTTGTTGGGTCTTGATTTTTCATCCTATATTCGCTGCCCAGAGTCACAGTTGTGATTGTTCTTGTCCAGGGGTGTCAAACTTGATTTCATTGAGAGTGACATCAGGGTTGTGTGTGACCTCGGGGGCTAGGGTGGGTGTGGCCAGAGTGGGCGTGGCCAGGTCGGCATCACTCGTGTCGGGGCGCTTGTGGGGGGCCGAGCGCTCTGCCAGCGAAAACGGGCTTCCAAGCTCTGTTTTTGGCTGCCACGGCTTCCTGCAACCCTCTGCCGGAGCTCCGTTTTTGCCGGCAGAGGCATCGGAGGCTGGTCCTTTGCTATTTCTAGGGTAGCCCCGTGAGCCAGATCTAAACACCCCATGGGCCGGATCTATCCCCTGGGCCTTAAGTTTGACACACCTGTTCTAGTCCAGACCCTGGCTCTGGCAAGAGACCCTATACCCATGATGGCGAACCTATGCCACGTGTGCCAGAAGTGGCCCGCAAGAGGTTGCCTGGAAGTGCCCCACTGCGCATGTGTGCGTGCCCCTGCGGTTATCTGCCATGCATGCGTGGGAGAAAATGTGCGCGTGGGAGATGTGCACGCATGCACAGAGGCAAGCTGTGGGGGGGGGTCACAGCACATGTGCAAAGGCATGTGGTGCACACGCAGGAGATCACACACGCATGCGCAGGGGGGCGTAGGGAGTTGCACGTGCATTGCATCGTGGGTGTGGGCACGCAAGCATGCACACTCACTTTTGGCACACAGTGTGGAAAAGGTTCGCCATCACGGCCCTATACCATTTCAGATAAAAGGTTATCTAATCTCTTCTTTAAATACTTCCAGTGTTGGGGCACTCACAACTTCTGGAGGCAAGTTGTTCCACTGATGAATTGTTCTCACTGTCAGGAAATTTCTCCTTAGTTCCAGGTTGCTTCTCTCCTTGATTAGTTTCCACCTGTTGCTTCTTGTCCTGCCTTCAGGTGCTTTGGAGAATAGCTTGACTGCCTCTTCTTGGTGGAAGCCCCTGAGATATTGAAACAAGATTCAGACATGACTTGATCTGGGCTCTTTTTCTGCATAGAAAAAGTCCTCCTGAATTGGAATAATTAACTTTGCTCAGCTTCACTGTGTTACATGCCGATGACGGTGGTGACTTCAACCCCTCCCGTTCCAACCATCAAAAAGGATGCAGCCTTGAAGTACAAATGGGAAGCAGATTGTCTATTCTGGCCCAGCGTTTGATGCTGGTTTTGCTAAACGGCTCCAGTTGACTCGGGCCTTAGATTACAAGATTTACAAATGGAAGGAAAATGACTCCCATTTCTCACTGCACCAAAAGAAAAAAGAAGAAGGAAACATTTGCAAGGAGGAGATCATGGAAACAGAACAAGGGAGGAAGGCTCTGGGTCTCCCCAAACAATCTGAAGAGAGAGCAAGCAGGAAGGATGGGAGAAGGAAGAATCTATGGGAAACTGTTTCGGTTACTCGATAAATGTGAACAGTTCTTTATTCAACAACATTGAGCGATGAATGAAAATAAGAACTAGGGGAGATATGATAGTAGCGTCCAAGTATCTCACAAGAGAAAAGGAGCTCGGAGAAGAGCGGGGGGGTCAACAAGGATGAGGGGGCCAAACTACAGGCGGTCCTTGCTGTTGTAACTTCAGGTGGTCGCTAAATGAACTGTTGAACTGTTTGTTCTGCATAATCTATAGATGTTGTTAATGTCCATGGGTCTATGGGTGGCTGATTGGTCAGAATGTTAGGCTTTTAGGATTTCCCTGGCATTTTTGGATTTGGCCTGGTCCAGGATGGTCACATTTTCCCAATTGAAACTATGGTTAAATCTGTCTATATGTTGTGAAATTAAAGAATTTTCGTCCTGTTGCCTGACTGCCAGTTGGCGTGCATGGATGCGTTCTGCCAGTCTTCTGCAACACAATTTTACCAGTTATCAGGTTAACTGACATTAGTGTGATGAGTGTGAAGATTCTCCGTCATCCAGGTCATGGTTGTCCCAAAGGTGCTTTGTCAAGAGGAAAATGGACTTTCTTGGTTTTTCCTTGAACAAGTTTGAAGCTCTGCTGAAGAAACTTCTTGGATGAGAAACGAAACGTCTTCAGAGTAAAACCAGAAAGTTCGGTCGCCTCTTGGAAAAAGCACCTAGGTATCAGCTTAACTGACATTGGTGTGATGAGATTTTTGTGCAATGGATATTCTCCGAGGGTCAAATTATTCAGGTCAAGGAAGAGATTAACTCAAATAGCCTGATTCAATTGAAGGACAACATTCATGTTTATGGATCTTTTTCTATCCCTGTACACACAGACCTGCCTGCCTGCCTATCTGCTGCATTTAAATCAGAACGTTATTAGCTTTTTTTCATCAAGTTAGTATCCTCGTGATTATTTTTAAAATGGCAATAGGAACCATCTGCAATTACATTGCAAGCCAGCCAGACACAGCCATTCTTAATGGGTGGTTCCACTTTACAGTTCTCCCAAATCCCTATTTCCCCCCACACAAAACATCTGGTTGTAAAACCACTTGGAAGTGATCAGCTGCAGGTGGTAGGCGTTCTCCTGCTAGGATTACCCGAGAGAATGGAATTAACCTGAATGAATCAAGCATTTACCTAATGCCACTCTGTCTCTGGAGTAATTTTGTCTCTTCCCATGTTTTATTTCAAACTTGGATTGTCTTATGAGAGGCAGGTGGCCTTTGAGGTGTTTCCAGGAGTCAAGGCTGATGGGAAAGGAATCTCTGGAGAATAACGACCATGTTAGTGTTTCCTCTGACACAGAGGTCTCCAAACTTGGCAATATGAAGACTTGTGCACTTCCAACTCCCATTCTGGGAATTGAAGTCCACAAGTCTTCAAGTTGCCAAGGTTGAATAGTCCTGCTCTAAATAGATGAGAAAGCACCTCTTGGCTTACGAGCCCATCTGCTTCCAGCCCCAGTTTTGTGTTTCTGGGATTGGGCTACCCACATTTGACTTTAAATGTAAATAGTTTGAGCAGTTTGATCTAGTTGTCAAGGCACCTGGCTAAAATGCCAGGGATCATGAATTCTAGTCCTGCCCTAGCTATGCTGGGTGATCTTGGGCCAGACATTCATTCTCAACTCAACTCAACTCAGCTCAAATAACTTGATTTTTTGAAGTAAAAATAGTAAAGGCAGGATACAAAGAAATAAATGAGCTCAATACATTTTTGTTAATTTGATAGAATATGCTTATTTTTTTTATATTTATATTTTGTATTTCTTAGCCTCCCATCTCAGAATAACAGAGTTGGAAGGAACCTTGGAGGTCATATAGTCCAACCCCCTGCTCAAGTAGGAGACTCTATAACATTTCAGACAAGTGGCTGTCCAGTCTCTTCTTGAAAGACTCCAGTGATGAAGCTCCCACAACTTCTAGTGGCAAGCTGTTACACTGGTGAATTGTTCTCACTGTTAAGAAGTTTCTCCTTAATTAAGAGAGGTTGCTTTTCTCCTTGATTAGTTTCCATCCATTGTTTCTTGTCCTGCCTTCAGGGGCTTTGGAGAATAGCTTGACTCCCCCTTCTTTGGGGCAGCCCCTCAAATATTGGAACACTGCTATCATGTCATCCCTGGTCCTTCTCTTTGTTAGACTAGATATACCCAATTCAATTCAATTTAGAATAGAACTGGAAGGGACGCTGGAGGTAACAGATGATCAGAATTGGAAGGGACCTTGTAGGTCATCTAGTCCAACCTCCCTCCCAAGCAGGAGACCTTACACCGTTTCTGACAGATGGCAGATGTCCAGTCTCTCCTTGAAAGCCTCCAGTGATGAAGCTCCCACAAGGGCAACCTCTATTCCATCAGTTGGTTGTTCTCACTGTCAAAAAAATCCTCCATATTTCTAGGTTGAACCTCTCCTGAATCAGTTTCCATCCATTATTCCTTGTCTTCTAGTCCAGCCCGCTGCTGAAGAAAGAGACCCTATACCATTTCAGACTAGTGGCTGTCCAGGCTCTTCTTAAAAACCTCCATTGATATGACGCATCCACAACTTCTGGTGGCAAGCTGTTCCACTGGTTAATTGTCCTCACTGTTAGGAAGCTTCTCCTTGATTCCAGGTTGCTTCTTTCCTTGATTCGTTTCCATCCATTGTTTCTTGTCTTGCCTTTCTTTTAACCCATAAACATAAAAATAGGTAGAATCACGGGTAGAAACAATTGCCCCGATGCCTTCTTTTTTCCTCATTCCATATACAGCGAGTCCTCAAAGTACAGCCATGGGTTTAATGACCTTTGAAAGTCATAACAGACTGAAAAAAGTGACTTATTTCACACTTACGTCTGTTGTAGCATCCCCACTGTCTCATGATCAGAATTTGGACCCTTGGCAATTGACAGATATTTATGGCGCTTGCATTGTCATGTGACCATCAAAGCTTCCCAGCTGGCTTTCAAGAAGCCAAGTCAGTGGGAGAAGCCGGCTTCGCTTAACAACGGCATGGTTCACTTAACCATAGTAGTGATTTGCTTAACATCCATGGCAAAAAAAGGCTCATAAAATGAGACACCCCTTGCTTAACTGCCTGGCTTAGCAGTGGAAATTTTGGGCTCTGTTAAGGTTGAAAGTTCACACAAGAACAATCAGGACAGGTAATCCTTGACTTACAGCCACAATTGAGCCCAGAATTTCTGTTTTTGTGAGACATTTGTTAATTGAGTTTTGCCCCATTTTGCGACCTTTTTTTGCCAAGGTTGTTAAGTGAATCACTGCAGTTGATAAGTTAGTGATGCGGTTGTTAAATGAATCTGGTTTCCCCATTGACTTTGTTTGTCAGAAGGTCGCAAATGGGGATCACATGACCTCGGGACACAGTGACCATCATAAACGTGAACCAATTGCCAGGCATCCGAATTTTGATCGCAGGGACGATGCGATGGTCATAAGTGTGAAAAACCTGTCATAATTCACTTTGAAAAAGCATAACTTTGTAATTTTGGTCACTAAATGACTTGTGGTACTTCAAGTACTAGCTGTAGATGATTTACCGCGGCATTTTCTGCATCAGTCATTTTTTTGTGAGATGGGTAGTCATATATAGTTGATAAATAAAACAAAAGCTGAGCACAGTCACATTCTGTGGTTTCGCTTTATTTTCTTTCTATTTTACTGGCAAGGCACCATGGACCACGTGAGTGGCCGCTGTGTAATAAGACCTTTGAAACGAAGCAAGTTAGAACACAATTCTTTTCTAGAGCAACCGAGCAACTCTTTAGGATTTCACTTATGCATCTGTCCCATCCCCTATTTTTTTTTTATTTTTATCCTTTTAAACCGGCGGTGTTGAGGCTGATTCTCCATGACTAAACTGCAGTCTTTACCTTAAAATAAGGGATGGAGAAAATATGTACTCAGTTTATTCAAGCTCCCTTACAAATATGTATATTTATGTGTTAGGTCTGTAACGGATAATGCAAAAATTGAAGGATATTTCACTTTAAATTGTGGAACTTGCTTTGAACGATTTTCTTTCTTTGCAAGTAATACAGGTAGCCCTCAACGTACGACCACAGTTGAGCCCAAATTTTTTACTCCTAATTGAGACGTTTGTTAAATGAGTTTTGCCCCCATTTTACGACCTTTCTTGCCACCATTGTTAAGTGAATCACTGCAGTTGTTAAGATCATGGTTGTTAAGTGAATCTGGCATTCCCCATTGAGACTGCTTGTCAGAAGGTTGCAAAAGGTGACCACATAACCCCAGGACACTGCAACTGACATAACTACGAGTCAGTTGCCAAGTGCCTGAATTATGATCACATGACCACAGATGATGCAACAATCATTAAGCGTGAAAAATGGTCATAAGTCCCTTTTTTCAGTGCCATTGTAATGAACTACTGTAAGTCGAGGACTAAATGTACAGGATTTTTTTTTTTTAATCAATCTTGATTTAATGTTCAGGGCATTTTTGGGATGGGAGTAGAGAATCAGTAAAAGATAATAATAATAAAGCTGCATTTGTGTTCCCTAAACAGCCTTCCAGTGGAGTTTGTGAATAACCTGGATTTTTATGATAAATAGCTCCTATGAAGAATATCCACCCAATCCCCGTTTTTGTTTAAAGGGAATGTCTGTAAATAAGCATCGATTACACATCTGTAAAACTCATCTCGTGAACGGGCTGGTGATCCTTCTCTTTTTTGCTCCCCCCCCCCCCAAATAACTCCCAGTGCTTAAAATATAGGCTTAAATTGAAACTTGCCCACTTTTCCCCAAATTAAATGCTCTGTGGGGATCTATAGGGAAATTCTGTTGTCTAGGGTGAGAGAGTAGAACTCGCCCAGTGAAAACAACCAGCAACAGCCAGCTCAAGCCGCAAATTCCATTTGCTTTCATATGCAGTTCAGAAATGGATGGAAGAGGGGGGGAAAGAGGGCTTTTGAAACTATTTGGGGACACAGGGCTAGCAAAATGATGAAAGGTTGTTTATTTATATCTATAAAAGCGAAAGACCACTCACGCATCATCACAAAATCCCCAGAACCGTAAAGCCTACAAACTTGAAATTTGGCACGTAGGTTCCTCTTGGCTTCTAGGTGCTCACTAAGAAAGGATTTTTCAAAATTACCCTCAGAGCATTAGGATTTCCTATATTTTTATTATTAACATGCTCTGATGCTAAGGAGTTCTACTCCCCCTCCCCACCTGGAAAGAAATCTCTTCCAAATGCAAAACACAAGAAGAGGAGTGGCGTTTCAGTTTGTTTCACAGCACCAAGCAGCTTTAGTACAGAACAGTTGAGCTAAGCCACGCCCAGGCTCCTTGCTGCTTCCTTCTTGCTCACACAGCAAATACTCTTTCAGTTTCCAAATAGCCCTGAACTCTCTCACACACTGAAAGGATGCTAGCCAAATGAATACCGATAGATGCTGGTAGGCAGAATTTCCCCCCGCTTATTTTCCTTCCCCCAAATTAAGCCCCACCATATAGTTTTGTAGCGAAGCATGGGTATCGAGCTAGTTAAGTGATAAGGCGGCAATTGAAAGTCCTTGGAGGTGTGAGAAAGAGCCCCACATCTAATTAAATAGGAAATTTTGTGATATTAACTTCTTTACCAGACTTTACGAAGTCTGTTTGCCCTCTAGCCTAGATTTTCACCAAAAATTGCACATTTTATTCCTCACTGTGAAGGGGAAGGGCATTTGGGAAACATAGTTTGCAGGGTGACACAATTGCTGTGTGATATTCCAGGCTTGTTGCTTAATCATTTGAACAAAATGCCAGGTAGGAGCAACCTGGACAATTATCACTGATGGAAAAAAAAATTGTTGTTGACTTGTGACCACAATTGTGCCCAAAATTCCTGTTGCTAAGTAAGACAGTCGTTAAGTGAGTTTGGACCTCGGGACACTGCAACCATGATAAATATGAGTCAGTTGCCAAGTGTATGAATTTTGATCACGTGATCCCAGGGATGCTGCAACAGTTATAAGTGTGCCAAAAAAAAACATCACCTTTTTCAATTCCTGGGTAACTCTTGTGCTTCAGGAATTGGCCAGATTTTCATGCAAAAACCTGGGAGTTATGACAGCCAAGAGGGTCTTTTTCAGCATATGCAATTTTCCACCGTAAAAAGTCAGTTTTTACTGTATGATCTTATTTGAGCTTCAGTTCTAACTGAAGAAGTTTCTTGGATGAGAAGTGAAAATTTTTCAAAGGAAAAAACAACAACAACAAGAAAATCCAGTTGCCAGTTTTGGAAAAAGCACCTTTGGGGCAACCATGAGGTGGATGACTGAGAATCTCTGTAAACATTTAATTGTTTACTGTTTTAGGGCACTGATTTCTGTAGATGTTGTTGATTATTTTTATTGTTTTGCTATTGTTTGCTTTTTAGGGTATTGTTTTAAGGCACGAAGGGTGGGAGGAATCCTGATCTTAGTGAAATTCTTGCTTGTTGCTTTCAGAAACTGTAGGTACTCCATCACTGGAGGTTTTTAAGAAGAGATTGGACAGTTGTTTGTCTGAAATGGCATAGGGTCTTCTGCTTGAGCAGTAGGTTAGACTAGATGACCGCCAAGGTTCCTTCCAATTCTGTTATTCTGTATTGTGTTCTCTTTTCTCTATCCTAAAGTTGTAGAGAGAAGACAAACCTGTACTGTCTCTTCTTCAGCAGTGCCCAAGCCTTTCTATTTTCCAGATTGGGAGTCAAACTTGAAAAAGTTGGAAATCAGATTCCTCATGCTTGAGGAATGGTTCTGTATCTAAATATAGGTAGTCCTCAACTTACGATCACAATTGAGCCCAAAGTTGATGTTGCTAAGTGGGAAGTTTGTTAGCCTTGCTCCATTTTACAACTTTTCTTGTTAAGTGATTCACTGCCGTGGTTAAATTAGTAACACGGTTGTTAAGTGAATCTGGCTTCCCCGCATTGACTTTGCTTGCCAGAAGGTCGCAGAAGGGGATCCCATGACCCGGAGACACTTCAACCGTCATAAATGTGAGTAAGTTGTCAAGCATCCAAATGTAAATCACATGACCCTGAGGACATTGCAACGGTCATAAGTGTGAAAAACATTCATAATAAGTCAGTTTTTCATTGACCGCTGTAACTTTGAACAGTCACTAGGCGAACTGGTGTAAGTTATTTTTCTTGTAACTATCATCCAATTTTGTATTGGACACCAAATCATGAGCTTAACCACTGATGTTTGAAAAACAAAGAGGTGCCTTCTCCATCCCCGTTCAGAATTATCCTGTAGTCCAGTCTTTCTCCACTTGGCCACTTTAAGATGTGTAGACCTCAACCCCATGCTGGCTGGTGAATTCTGGGAGTTGAAGTTCACACATCTTAAAGAGGCCAAGGTTGAGAAACGCTGCTGTAGACACCTATCCAAGGGGGAGCTACTGTATACGTTTCAGAGTCAAGGAAGATGTGCTGAGACAGAGTTTGGGCTCTTATAGCTCTTCCAGTAACAATAGAAGGGAATCGTCGTAGCTCAGGGCTGACCAGTGGGGTCCTTGGTGCTCTCTGAACTTGGCTGTTTTCTTGCAGATGTTTTGTGATCTATCTAGTAACATCGTAAGTGATAAAAAAAGAGAGTGGGGTTGGAGGAGGAAGAGGTGGAGGACGAGGACTGAGAGGTCCTTGGTGCTGTCTGAGCTTGGGTGTTTTCTTGCAAGCGTTTCATTATCCAACTAAATCACATCAGTGTTACCGGTAGAAGGAAATAGTTCAGTCTTTGTTTATATACAAGTGGCTTGTCCTGTCAACATTGATGGCAGCATTCTTGTTTGTCTGAGTTGATAGTTGTCTTGATTGCTGGTCTGGTGTCAAGATTAACAAAAGACCAACAACCAAGCAGTAAACAATACCCCAATCAAGGAGCTACCAACTCAAACACACAATCACAGCAGTAAATAACAACCCAATCGAGGAGCCTCCAAGAACTATCCCACCAACAATGACAGGGCAAGCCACTAGTATATAACCAGAGAGCAAACTCCACTCCCTTCCAAGCCCTGATGATGTTCCCTAGTTGGGTCATGAAACGTCTGCCAAGCTCTGAGAGCTCCGAGGACCCCATAGTTCTTTTGGTTCCTTATAGTCTTCAGGATCATTTTGTGTACCGGCCTCCATAGCTAGAAGATGCTCTTAAGTTTCACTCCTATTGGCTCAAGAGGGTGGTGTGCTGAGCCCTGGTTCCAGCCCTTTTTACCTGCAGTTCTCGACTGCTGCCTGTTGTGAAATATTTATGACTTGTGAATAAATGAGGAGGAAGAGAGAAGATTCCCGAAGTGCCGATAAAATGTGTTTTCTTTGCTTTTAATTGTTTCAGCTGGAGACATTTCAGAAAAGTGTTCTTTATTCAAGGACGCCCTGAAAGCAAGAAACAAACCCAAAAGCACAGACAAAATCTACAGCAACGTCCAAAACACGTCCTTCCATGATCTAAGTTGCATTTATATTCGGAAAAGAAAGAGAGAGAAAAAAAATCTCTCCGAGCTGAATTTTTTTCTGCCTTACTTTTATTCTGCCAGACCCCTCTTTCTTCTGCTGGAAAGCAGCGCTCAGCTTGTCAGACATTACAGCAGGGATGTCCAACCTTGGCAATTTTATGGACTTCAATCCCCAGAATTCCCCAACCAGCCATGCTTTCCCCTCCTCCCCCTCAGGTTAAACGGCTGGCTGGGGAATTCTGGGAATTGAAGTCCACAAGTCTGAAAAGGACACCCTTCTTTTACAGGTTCCCTTCGTATCCTGGGGTTTTCTGAGCCAAACCTTTCCCACCAAGAACTGCGCAGCAGAGAGAGGAGCAATCCTTTGCACAGATCCACCATACAGGAGGATAAGAACACACTGAAATTAAAACTGTGCCAAATCCACATTTTTTTACAATGTGCCTTGAGCTGTGACCCAGCTCAATTTTTTTTTCTCAAGGTGGCTGCTTTTTGACAATTACCCATCGACACCCGAGAATTAAGTCAGCCGGCCAGAAGAGACGCCTGGCTCCCTATGTCCACGCCCACAAAAAGGACAGCTACAAGTGATAATCTCTATTCCACCGGGAGAGCCATTGTGTTGGCCCAAGGGCTACCTTTTGAGAGCCCTTTAATTTATTAAATAATGCAAATGCGATCAAGCTAATTAGAAGAGCAGCCATTTCCAAGATCCCAAATGTTTTCAATCTGTTTTCTTTCTTTCCTTTCCATTTTTTCTTTCCTTCTTTGAGGCAGCCAGGCGGGTAGAATAAGAAGCCAGGGGAAAGGAGAGGAAATCTTATTTCTGGCAGCTCGCTAGACATGGAACTGCGGTTGAACTTTTTACCCTAATTACGTCCTTGCTAAATGCCCAGAGCAGTCTGGAATCAAAGCCGTTCCCTTCGGGGGCCTTGGAAAGTTTCTCATGTGGCCAACAACGTTTGTTGTGTGATGTGAGGGATACTTTGGGGAGGGAGGGAGGGAGAAGAGAAGGGAGGAGAGGAATAAAAGGCCTTGGAATATGGTGCTTGTCTTATCCTCTCCATTTCCCCCCCACCCTTTCAAAATTTTCTCAGTTACCACCCACCTCACTTGTTGCCTACAAAAATAGTGTAATTGTTTGCATCTGTGTGTTTTTGTCTGCCATCGGAATCGCTGTTATAAATCAATATGACAGAGGGGGCCAAGCTCATGGCTTCCCCCTCCCTGTTCTCTAATTGGTACTGTCTTTTCCTTCCTTCCTTGCCTTGGTTGCTGTTGCATAAAGCGCAACTGACAAAACCACCTTGTAATATACTGGAGCAGGAAACGGCCTTTGAATCCCCCCCACCTCACCCCACCCCAGATTCCTCCTTTGGTGCTCTCTGAGCTTGGTGGGACGTTTCATGCATAAACTAGGTAGCAGCATCAGTGCGAGAAGGGAGCGGGGTTTGCCTTTCTGTTTATATACTCATTCAGAGTACGGAATGCAACATTAAAAAACCTGGAATGATAGGGTTGGGAGGGACCCTGGAGGCCTTCTAGTCCAACCCCGTGCTTGAGCTGAAGACCTTCTCTTTTCGATAACCTTCCACCCATTACTACTTGTCCTGTGCTCAGGTGCTGTGGAGAAGAGGCCAACCCCCGTCAAGTGACAGCACCTCAAATAATGGAAGACTAGAAGTAGTTGCTCAGTGCTTTGCCTTGTCAGTATTGGTGGGAGAGACAGCAAACCCCACTCCCTTCTTGCACTGATGATGTTACCTAGTAGGGTAATGAAATGTCTGCAGGAAAACTACCACGCTCAGAGAGCATCCAGGACCATCCATCCATCCATTGGTAAACAATCAAGGCACACTCCTACCAACATGGCAGGGCAAACCACCTATATATAAAGGGAGAGCAAACCCCACTCCCTTTCTTGCACTGATGATGTTACCTAGTAGGGTAATGAAATGTCTGCAAGAAAATCACTAAGCTCAGAAAGCACCAAGGACTCCATAGCTGTGGCTGCCGCCTCCTCCTCCTCCTCCTCCTCTTCTCTGCAAACCCCACTCCCCTCTAGCAGTGACGATGTTACCTAGTTTGGTAATGAAACATCTGTGAGAAAACCACCAAACTCCGAGATCAGCAAGGATCTCATAGTTGCTGTCGCCATTGTCCTCCTCCTCCTCCCTCCAATCCCCACTCCCTTCTACCACTGACGATGTTACCTAGTTTGGTAATGAACCGTCTGCGAGAAAACCACCAAGCTCCAAGAGCACCAAGGACCCCCTCAATTCCACCCCGAGCTACAAATATTCTCTTCGATCAGCATCATTGACGGGCCAAATAACAGCCGTGAATGATACCTTGACTTTCTTTCCTACCTCAAGAAAATGAACACAGGTTGAGATTCATTTATTAGAATGTATTCACAGGCAGTGAATGGTATTCACCATTCATTTAGTGGCCATTCAAAGTTACAGTGGTAATGAAAAAGGTGACTTATGACTGGTCCTTTTACTTACAACTGCTGCAGCATCCCCGGTCATTTTGGGATGAAAATTTGGGTGCTTGACAGCCGGTTGCAATGTCCCAGCGTCGTGTGATCTTCCCAGCCAGCTTTCGGCAAGCAAAGTCAATGGGGCAAGCTGGATTCGCTGAACAAGCACATAATTTTCACTTAACAACGGTAATGATTCACTTAGTAACATGGCAAAAAAGGTTTAAGGTTCCTACAAGGATACTTTGCCAAAATTTGACATCTTCCCAAACAATCAGACTGTACAGGTAGATTTGACCACAATTGAGCCCAACATTTCGGTTGCTAAATGAAACATTTGTTAAGTGATTTTTGCCCCATTTTACGGCCGTTAAGTGAATCACAGCAGTTCTTAAATTAGTCACGCCATTGTTAAATGAATCTGGCTTCACCATTGACTTTGCTTGTCAGAAAGTTGCAAAAGGGAATCATTTGACCCCGTCATACATAGGAACCAGTTGTCAAGCCTCTGCATTTTGATCATGCAACTACGGGGATGCTGCAACAGTCGTAAGCGTGAAAAGCAGTCGTTAGTCACTTTTTTTTGCATATATGAAGTGCTATAGCAGTGGGTCTTTGGAACAAACCCGGGTGTCCCAGTTGGGTCGTAAAACCCGTTCAGTGTTGTTACTCAAAACGGACATAAGTGTTGAAAAACGGTCATGTCCCTTTTTTGCAGTGATGTTGTAATTAAATCTTCCCTGAATGAGCTGTTGTAAGTAGAGCCCTACTTGCACCAAGCCAGCTACATGCATAGACGAAGTGCTCTATCAATGAGGCTTTGGAACAGACCCGGGTGTCCCAATTGGGTCGTAAAACCCGGTCAGCTGTTGTTACTCAAACGGACACTTTGATCCTCATCAGTATAAATGGCCCCACTCTGCTGAACAATCTGCCACAACTTTCCCCACACAATCTGCGGACTTCATCTTCCAGAATTCCCGAGACAGAAGGGCCAGTCCTGGGAGTTGGGGGGGGGGGGGGGGGGGGGGGGGAAGGCCCACACACGGAGGGCGCCCAGATGTTGGGGAAGTCAGCAAGGGCTTTTTCTTTTTTTCTTTTTTCTTTTGGTGATAAAATGGGCTGTGTATGAGTTGCAACATGAAAGGAGCTCTACCGATAATTATATTTATGTTGTGGTTTGTAGCCAAGATAGGCCCTGAAAGTGGGCTAAAGCAATTAGAATCTATCCCAAACCTTGCACTCTAGGAGGATGGAGGGCAGCTGTTCCCTGACACAGCCCCAAATGCACAGGGGGTTCTTCCACTCCTCCCACGTTGCTCTTTAGAAAGTTTCCTGCGTAAAGTGTTAGGAGGTCCTCTGTATGTGTGTGTGTGTGGGGGGGTCATTTTTGTCCTAAGCTAAAAGGGATCTCCGTTGGGGGGGGGGGGGGGGGGGACACTTTCCTCCCAACTATTTTCTGCATTTGTCCAGCAAAGAGTCTGTACTAATCTTCCTGGTACAGGTAGTCCTCGACTTACAACAGTTCATGGAGTGAGCAAAGTTACAACAGCACTGGAAAAAGTGACTTAGGGTCGTTCTTCACACTTAGGACCGTTTTAACAACTGCAGTGATTCACTTTACTGTAGCAAGAAAGGCTGTAAAAGGGGACAAAACTCACGTAATACGTGTTTCGCTTAGCAACAGAAATGTTGGGCTCCACTGGGGTCATAAATTGAGGACTACCTATCTTTTTGAATGAATTTCTCAGTTTTTTTTTTCTGACCAGAAATGATGGAGGGAATACGTATGTACACAAAAGAACCATTTAAAAAAAATGATTTGTAGCTCTTGGCAGAATTAACCGGTGGAATAAATTGCTTCCAGAAGTTGTGGGTGCTTCAACACTGGAAGTTTCTAAGAAGAGATTGGACAACCGTTTGTTTGAAATGATGTAGGGTTTCCTGCCTGAGCAGGGGGTTGGACTAGAAGATCTCCAAGGTCCCTTCCAACTCCATAATTCTATTCCCATTCCCAATTCCATTCCATTCTATTCTATTCTATCCGAATGTGTGAGAATTGGGCCAGCTGAATCACTAAAGATCTCGAAGCTGGCACTGTAAAATTGCTGTCTTTTGCCTTCTCTGCTTGCAGGGTAAAAGTTTGGCTGCCGATGGAGATATTTCAGGAGGAGCCCAAGCCAGCTTTGAACACTCCATTTTCAGCTACCCCGTAACTTTCTATTAAGCCGTAGCCTGTGGTTGCCCATCTTTCTCCCTTGTTTGTTTTGAGACTCGTTGTTTTGATCCTGTCTAGGATTTTAAGTAGAGGTTTCTTCCAGGGGAACCTTCCCTGCTTTATGGTGGCCCGTTTTTTTGTTTGTTTGTTTGTTTACAGGATGAATTGCCACCCTTTATGTGATTGGCTGGCTACGGGTTCCGTTATATTGGCCTTTTTTGCTCTCGTCCTATCAGAATCTTGGTAGGGATGCTCATCTGGGTATCCCATTCCGCGCCGAACCACAACTCTATTGTCAATCCTCCCGCAGAGACGTGAGCTCAACTTCCTGAGTTAGCTAAATTGCTCCCTCGAGGGCTGTGCAGGCTTATTGTGCATTTACCGCTAGGAAAAACAAATCCTGGCTTCTAATACGGTCTATATATTTTTCATATTCCCCAGCCCCCGCCCTTCCATAAAGAATGAGTCCTCTGAGGATTTTAACTACTCTGAAACATGGTCAAACCTACCTTTTGTTTGTCCATTCCCGTATCCAGAAGATGGATGCTGTTGGATTTAAAAGCCTGGCTTTGAACTTGAACTCCGTCGTTGCAAGATTTTCCAGATGAACCCAAGCTTTTTTTTTGTTGTTTTTTTAAAATGCATATCGGCTTCCCAAAACAGATCACCTTAAATTTATATGAATTTTTTTTTTTTAAAAGGCACTGTGGATTGCTCTGGCACCATCTGCAATTTAAATTACCGTAAAGTGTTCCGAAGTAGAGGTGGCCAAGGGGAAAATGTTGGGGAGGAGGACAAGAGATATGGATGACACCATGGTCAAATTCAGTGGATAATTCTGCTCTGCGGTCTTCAAAGGGGAAGGAAAGAAAACCAGTGTAAAAATATCATTAAAATGGAGGGAAAGAAAAAGGGGAGGAAAATGCAGTAGCGATGTTTTACGTTTGGTTTCACTTCAAGATGAGCAAGGAAACGAGTTAGTGGACTGAATTATTCGCTTACAGATACCAGGAGGCAGGATTGCATGTGAGGTCTGTCTGAGTGGTACCACTGATCTCATCATCCAGTCCCCCCAGGCGGTTGAGGCACCCTCATGTGCCCCCTGCATGTGACCTCTGTCTGAGTAGTACCACTGATCTCATCATCCACTCCTCCAGGCAATTGAGGCATCCTCATGCCCCTCCATGCACCTCCTCCTACATAGGAGCTATATCTCAATGGTACTACTGTTCCCATCATCCACTCTTCCGGGCAATTGAGGCACTCCCATGCACGTGATTCCAAATGCCTCGATCCCACGAGTGCAGCCTTTTGTGTCCTCCTCTCTAGCCCTCAAGAAGGGCAGGAAGCTGTTTTTTCCCTCGCTGGAGCACAACGCCAGCGCCAGCACCACAACAGAGCACTATTTATTCACTGATCCAACACATTTCATCCCTGCTGCAATCAAAAAGTCCCTTGAGAAACAACTAAAACATCCACGGCACAAACCTCACAATGAGAACAATAAAAACAAGACCAGCCAAATACCAACAACAACAACAACCCCAAAGCAATCGAAAGAGCTTCTGGTGGCTCATGGCTATTTCTAAACCAGCAGCCTTTTAATTGAAATATTTCTGCCAGGCCTAAGAGTCAGGCACAGAATTAAAGGAGAGCAGCATGCGAAAGCTAATGTTTGAAACATAACAGTAGGGAAACGTGTCACCGGATTTGTAAAAAACATTAGAGATCCTCCGTATGATGGGTAAAAGTCAGTTCTGCCACAGACCAAGGGTGTCGTGGTCTTAACTCCCATCTTTCGCTGTCTCTTGCTCAGGTAGAATATAGGTATCCCCAAAGTGATTTTTTTCAAGAAGCAACAGGACTTTCTTGCTTTTTCTTTGAAGATCTTTCGCTTCCCATCCCAGAAGCTTCTTCCGCTTTTAAAGCAGTTCATTTAGTGACCATTCAAAGTTACAGTAGCATTGAAAAAAAATGTGACATACAACTGTTTTTTACATTTAGGACGATGGTTTTGCAGCCTCCCTATGGTCACCTGCTCAAAATTCGGATGCTTGGCAACTGACTCACATTTATGACGGTTGCTGTGTCCCAAGCTCATGGGATAAACTTTTGCAACCTTCTGACCGGCAAAATCAATGGGGAAGCCAGGTTCATTTAGCAACCGTGTCACTAACTTAATGGCTGCAGTGATTCCCTTAACAACCGTGGCAGGAAAGGTCGTAAAATGGGACAAAACGTCATTTAACAATTGTCTCATTTAACAACAGAAATTTGGGGCTCAGTTATGATTGAAAGTTGAAAACTGCCTGTATTCATGCAGAAAATTTCAAATATATTAATAATTTGTTGGGCATTATGTAAGCATTTGTATACTTCTATTAAACATTCTTTTTTTGAAAAAAATGACTACTACAAGTAGTCCTTGACTTATGACCACAATCGAGCCCCAAATTTCTGTTATTAAGTGAGATATTTGTCAAGTGAATTTTACCTCACTTTACGACCTTTCTTGCCTCAGTTGTTAAGTAAATCACTGCAGCTGATCAATGAGTAATTCAGTTGTGAAGTGAATCTGGCTTACCCATTGACTTTGTTGGTCTGAAGGTCGCAAAAGGAGATCACAGGATCCCCGGAAACAGCGACTGTCAAAAAGTTGAGTCAGTTGCCAAACGTCTGGATTTTGATCACATGACCACGGGGATGGTGCAAAGGTCATAACTGTCAAAAATGGTCCCTAAGTCACTTTTTTCAGTGCTGTTATAACTCTAAATGGTCACTAAACAAACTGTTGTAAGTCGAGGACTACCTGTATACTACATAAACATGACAAATAAATAAACATTATGTATACACCCACATACCCACACCAGGTTCAGTAGCAGGAACTGAGAGAGGGATCTTGGAGTCTTAGTGGACAACCAGCTAAATAGGAGCCAGCCGTGTGCAGCAGCAGCCAAAAAACCCAATGCAATCCTAAGCATTAATAGAGGGATACAATCGAGATCAAGGGAGGTACTAATACCACTCTATAAAGCCTTAGTAAGGCCACACCTAGAGTACTGTATCCAGTTTTGCTCACCTCACTATTAAAAAAATGTTGAGACTCTAGAAAAAGTACAGAGAAGAGCAACCAGGATGATTAGGGAACTGGAGACTAAAACATGAAGAACGGTTACAGGAACTGGGCCTGGCTAGTCTAGGGAAGAGAAAGACCAGGGGAGACAGGATAGCATCTTCCAATATTTGAGGGGCTGCCACAGAGAGGAGGAAGGGGTCAAGCTATTCTCCAAGGCGCCTGTAGGCCAGACAAGGAACAATGGATGGAAACTGAACAAGGAGATAGATTCAACCTGGAAACAAGGAGAAACTTTCTGACAGTGAGAGCAATTGACCAATGGAACAGAAGTTGCCTTCTGAAGTTGTGGGAGCTTCATCATTGGAGGCTTTCAAGAAGAGATTGGACTGCCCTCTGTCAGCAATGGTGGGGGAGTTGGACTAGATGACCAGAAGGTCCCTTCTAACTCTGATTATCTGTTAAATACACATATAAAGTGACTTATGAACGTTTTCACACTTACAACCAGGGGTGGGATTCTGCTAGTTTGGATCGGTTTGGGAGAACCCCTAGCTCTAAAGATCAGCTGGGAGCAAACCAGTTCGCTCTGACAATTATGTGGGCCGCCTTGCCCACCCCTGTGCTGTACTGACCTTTATCGTCTCAGCTGATCAGCACAGAAGAGCGGATTGCTGCTCCTCACCTGTGTTACTCCCCTGAAGTAGCATAGCAGGCAGGGATTTTTGCATCGCTGCTCATGCATGTGCAGCATGCGTGCGTGAAGTGTGCGTGAAACGCGCGATCACTGAACCGGTTGTTATACCGGCAGCATCCCACCCCTGCTAATGACCCTTGCAGCGTCCCCGTGGTCATGCAATGCTTCCCTATTGACTTGCCAGAAGGGTCGCCAAAGATCGTCCGTGACCCGGAGACACTGCAGCCGTCCAGATATACAACGCCAGTTGCCAAGAGTCCAAATTTTGATGACAAGATCTTGGGAATGCTACAACACTTGTAAGTGTGAAAAATGGTCATAAGTCACTTTTTTCAATGCCGTTGTAACATTGAGCAGTCACTAAACGAATGGGTGTATGTCAAGGACTACCTTTAACTTTCTGAGATGACATAGGACAAAGTCTTCATAAATTAAAAAAAAAGCTAAATTTCATACACAGAACAAGTGTCTTTCCTAAATTTTGCCGCAGTTTTGTTTTACTTTGAGCTGAGATTTTTCCTCCTCTATAGATATGCAATTATCTCTTCCAGCGTATTTGTAGAAAGCTTGAAAGGACAGCTTCGTGCCATAATCTCCCATTTGTGTATAGCTAGCTCTAGTGAATCCCTTCTTTTTTGATATTTCATGGGATGTATTTACACAGCTGGTCCTTCTCTGCAACTTTCAGTGTGCGGAGCCTACAAACGGCAAAACTTTCCAACAGGAGGGGAGGAGAAAATAGGCGTCCTGCGAATTGCAATACCAAAGCCTTTTTTTTTTCCCTGGCTTGCGAAATGGCACCCACTTCAATCTCTTTCGCCCCCCTTCAGCACTCTTTCTGTTGAAAGAAAGCTGTTTTTCTACAAAGGAATCGCTGGAGCACCTTATTTATATTGAAACGACAAAAGTAGCGTGCTCTATGTTAAAAATCAATATAAGGAGTCGATTAAAACGACAGCTGGTTCTATGGGAGTGCGCTTTTTGCGCGAGCGCAGCATTCAAAAACCACCGATTTTAAGCTCCAAAACTTACCTTCTATTCAGCACTGGAGAGTAAAACAGCTGAGGCGCGGAAATCCGCTTTGCCGCACGAATCAGCTGAGCTGAAAAACAAGGCAATATAGGACAGGAAAGGGCGGGGGAGGGTGGGTGATGCCTCAACGGAACTACCTGTTCGCTAGAACCGGTGCGAACCGGCAGCATCCCACCACTGCTTGAAAGTGTGTATGTGTGTGCATACGTTGTATGTGTATATGTGTGTGTATGTGTATAGCTAAAGCAATAGCCCGGAGCAACTCACGTTATTATTATTATTATTTTACTTTGCATTGTATAATCTGCATTTTGAAATGAATCCATTCTTTGTTAGTACCGGGACTAAGAAACTATGCAGGGCAATGAATTCTTGGAAACTCAGTTACTGATAATCTGGCTCAGCCTTTTCCTGAGCTTCCTATGGACTTTCATGCCCCCTTTTGTAACCGTTTCTAGATTAAGAAACCTCTTGTGTTTTCCTAAAGGAAAACTGAGCCAAGTGATTTTCTATGTAGTCCTCTGTTCTCCTTGAGAATTATGTTCACAAATGGCTGCCTTTCTTCCTGACTTCACAAGCTATAAAAAAAGATTGTCTCCCTGGGACCCAGTTTCTCCATTTAGGGCCAGCCCTAATAATTGGCATAACATCGTCCCAAAGGTTTACCTGGAACCTGCTTTTGTGATCTCCTTGGAGCCTAGAAAAGCCATTTGCGTTCCCCAGTTTTCTTTTCTTTTTTTATTTATATTTTTTCTAATTTTTTATAAACATATCATTGTGTGAACAGTGTGGGACCAGTGTCTTACATTTTAGAACAAATATGATCAATATTCTTCATATTTAATGCAGTTGATAATCTTAATACTGATAAACATATTTTGTTAAATTGCAATCTTTCGTTCTTTGATTATTCATTGTTTTAATATCTTATTTTTGTGTCGATCTCCATATTCTGAATATCCCTCTTTTAACTACAAATAAAATATTGTTAATCAGATTTATGGTGCTTAACAGACTTATATAATCATAATAAAAATTCACCAATTTATATTGGGTTATAATCCCCGGTTTTCTTAATCATCCCTTGTGCCTTCACTGTTTTAAATACTTAACAACCATTTGTTTAGTGACAAAGTTACAACAGAAAAAAAGATACATATGATCTTGCCACGGTCGCAGCATCCCCATGGTCACGTGATCGAAATTCAAAGGCTTAAAAACTGGCCTGTATTTCTGACGGTTATCGTGTCCTGGGATCACGGTAACCCCCTTTTGTGAAGTCAAAGTCAAAAGGGAAACCAGATTTACTGAACAGTGTTACTAACTTAAGAACTGCAGGGATTCACTTAACAACTGTGGCAGGAAAGGTTGCAAAATGGGACAAAACTCACTTAACAGCTGCCTTGCTTAGCAACATAAATTTTGGGCACAATTGTGGTTGTAAGTCCAGGGCTACCTGTGCTGCCATTTTCAAATTCATTGTTGTCATTTTGCCCTAGCATTTTTAGGGTGACAGTTTTTATTCTCTATTTTTATCATTCGTTTTGGATTATTTGCATTTTGCTTTGCTTTCTTTTTACCTTTGAAAAAAGTAACCCACAAGGACTTTTTTTTTCTTTCTGATCCTATCAACTTAATAAATCCCAGCAAGCTTTCTGACAGCAAGCTATTTAAGTAGGTAACAGCAGAACTAAATCTCCTGGCTTTCTCTTTCAGGACCAGCCCTCCTTACTGCTGCGTGGATCTCCATTCTTTGAGAACAGGGGAAGTAGTCAAATCCGTGCAGTTCAAAACACCTATTTATGATCTCCACTGCAACAGAAGGTAAAAATTCCTTTTGATCTGCAAATACCTCTCCCCTCCAGTGTTTTTAAAGCTTTCAGCCTTGAGTGCAGTCACTTCATGTTGTTTCAACTACCTGGGTTGAATGTGGCTAGAAGATTCGGCAGCTATTGCGGGGGTGGGGGGTGGGGTGGGCAGCGTGGCTTGTTTTATGCATAAATCTATTTAAATGAAAAGGCAGGGGGAAAAAAAACCCTGTCATCTCAAAAAGATGTTGAGATTTTGGGAAAAGTGCAAAGAAGTGCAACTAAGATGATTAAAAGCCTGGAGATAAAAACGGTTTCAAGAATTGGCCATGGCCAGTCCAGAGAAAAGAAGGACTAGGGATGACATGATGGGGTCGGTATTTGAGAGGCTGCCACCAAGAAGAGACGGTCAGCTTATTTTCCAAAGCACCAGAAGGCAGGACAAGAAGCAACGGACGGAAACTAATCAGGGAGAGAAGCAACCTGGAACTAAGGAGAAACTTTCTAACAGTGAGGACAATTAACCAGCGGAACAACATGCCACCAGAAGTTGTGGGTGCTCCATCACTGGAGGTTTTTAAGAAGAGACTGGACAGCCACCAGTCTGAAATATTATAGGGTGTCCTGCCCGAACTGGGGGTTAAACTGTCCCTTCCAGTCTATTCTGATTGATGGATCTCAATATGCTGGCTGGGGAATTTTGGCAGTTGGTCCCCCAGTCTTAAAGTTGCCAAGTTTGGGGACTCCTGGCCAAAAGGGAACAGATTTTAAGTATGGAATAAGGGGCATATTTGAGAGAGGCACAACACGCTTTAGCTCCCAGGCACATTCTTTTATTTGCAAAATGTCTCCTTCGCTCCTCTGGTTTAAAAGACCAGGCTGGAAACGATGGGAAGAGTTTTCTTCTGCCTAAGAGTTGAGAAAGATGGCTCGAGGACAGATCGTATGGACTCAAAATGGTGAATAGCCCAGTTCTGTTATAAAGCCATTTCCTCTCTCCCTGGGACAGACAAAAGGGAAATATTTTTCTCCCAGGAGAAATTCTCTAAAGAGCAAAAGGGAGAGGTAGATGGGTTGAAAGACTGTGGATATCAACGAGATGTGTATCCTGAGTGGCGGAAAAAGAGGGTCTCTTGTTCAGAGAACCCCTCAAACCCCCGCTCCCCATTGTCTCCCCCCTCCTTCTTGAGATTTTGTGTGGTACATTTTTGTCTTCGTATTTCATGTCCTGGTAATTACATAAAGTGATTTTTTTCCCCCCTCTCCTCCTCTTAATTCCATTGTATGGAAGGCAGCGGAGGTCAAAGCAAGGAAAAACACTTTTAGCAAATAAGGCCTGGCTATTAGGCCCAGCAGATTTGCAATAAAAAAAAAAACCCCAGCAATATGATTATTTTTGAGGATGAAACACTTTTCAGATTAATATACTGGGTGCTTTTGATGGATTTTTCAATCTGAACTGCTGGGGCAAATGAATGTTTTAAAAAAATTACATGAGGTATAATGCCAGTTCTGTTAACAAGGTACGATCTTACTCGACCCCCCGCCTTCCTCCCCCCTCTGCCTTCATGGATGCCCTAATTGTTTCCCTTTTCATGAATATTGAAAACCTGTCCTGCTACACATCTGAAAGTTTCACTCTGTCGAATCTGCTGTTGGCCACGACATGCAACTTTGCTGACTGACCCTTATTGTTCAAGACCACTGAGTAGGATATAAAAGAAAGAATAAAAGGGAAGGAAAGAGAATGGATAGAAGGAAGGAAGGAACAGAAAGAAAGAATAGAGAGAAAAATGTGGAACGAAAAAAGGAAAAAGAAAAGAAAGAAAGAAAGAAGGAAAGAAAGAAAGAAAGAAAGAAAGAAAGAAAGAAAGAAAGAAAGAAAGAAAGAAAGAAAG
>NW_020769354.1:1921225-1938711 GCF_900518735.1 Pseudonaja textilis
AAGAAAGAAAGAAAGAAAGAAAGAAAGAAAGAAAGAAAGAAAGAAAGGGAAAGCTAGAGAGATGTTGGTATTGTTTTGTTATATTTTTTTAATTTAATATTAACAAATATTTCTATCCCACCCTTTCCTTTCCATGCCTTAGAAATACTCATTTAAAGTTACAACATATTTCAATTGTACTTTTATAGTTTTATTTATAAATACAGTAAAAGTTTCACAGAATTAAGTTAAAGCAAATTATCGGGTCCTTGGTAAAAACTAGTTTTATTTTCCTTGTGTAAACTGTAATTCTGCTTAATGACTGCAATAACCCCTCCTCCCCTCTAAAAAAAAAAGCAATAAAACCACTTCTGTCACGTTTAATCTTGGTTGTTCTAGGCAAAAACTGGAATGGTAGCCAGTGCACCAAAATATCACATTGAAGTACTTTGTGTAACGTGAACAGTTTTTCTTAAGATGGACATAAGGCATCATTCTCTCCTCAACTTCCTGTGCATCTAAACACACAAATACTTCAAATGTCATTTTTATTTTATTATATATAAAATATAAAATACAAAAAAAGTGAAAAGAAAATAGGAAATTAAGGGCGGGAAGAGGGACGGGGAAAAGGGAGTGGGAAATACAAGGGGGAAGAAAAAGAAAGAAAGAAAAAGGGGTATTGACTTCCAATCCTTCCCAGCACAGATAACACACTCCAGCTTCAAGTTTTTGCTTTCACACATTAATATATAACTAGCCATTTCTATAACACCAACTCTTTCTAATCAACAATACCAAAATCAAAGTTTCATTTTTTTTCTTCACAAGCACAAATTCCAGAAGTGATATCCAAATAAGAACATATTTTCCTCTTTAAAATAAACATATAAAAATAAACATATGTACAGATGGATACTATACATGCATGCAAACACAAAGACGTGCACGCACACCATATCTTTAATCATAAGACACAGTTTTTCTCAGAATTGTCTTCATCCACATGGTGTATTCCTTCATTCCAGTTTCTCTTGTAAATGATTTGCCTGCATGGATCTCTTGGGTGACAATATTACAAAAAGAGGAGAGAAATAGCAAGCACATTTTTAGAGCATTTTGCATTTTAGGTATTTTTTACTTTGTACAAATGTATGTTTGTGTATTTTCAGGATTCTGGTTGTTGTCTTGCAAGAGAAGATTGCTGCCTTCGACAGCTGCACTTTCACTAAAAAATTCTTTGTCACAAGTAAGTATTCGAAATTATTTCTCACTGACTTCCATATTACAGGTGATCCTTGACTTACGACCACAATTGAGTTCCAAATATCTGTCGTTAAGTGAGACAGTTAAGTGAGTTTAGCTCCATTTTGCCACCTTTCTATCCACAGTTGTTAAGTAAATCACAATAGTTGCAGTTAGTAACCCGGTTAAGTGAATCTGGCTTCCCCATTGACTTTGCTTGTGGGAAGGTCGCAAAAGGGCATCAGATGACTCCGGGAGACCGTCATAAATAGGAACCAATTGCCAAGTATCTGAATTTTGATCATGGGAAGCTGCAAAAGTTGTCACTGAGAAAAGTAACATGTTTCAATGCCATTGTAACTTTGACTGGTTGTTAAATTAACTGTTGTAAGTCGAGGACCATCTGTATAATATGGTTTAGAATTTGAGTCAGTATTATTAGTGGTTTGCTTCACTGTCATGGCAAAAAGTTGTAAAATGGGGTGTGACTCACTTAACAACTGCCCTGCTTAGCAATGGAACTTTGGGGTTCAATTCTCTGTGTCACATATATGAGGGTTATATATATATATATATATTTATTTAGGTTCATGTAGTGCATATTGGAGGTGGAGACCCTTTGAGGGCTGTATGCAACGAAATTTCATTTTAATGTATGCCGATTAGTGTACATTTAAAGTGACAAGAAAGTTTGGATCATGTGACAATGCAGTAATGGACATAAGTGTGAAAAACTGCCGTAAGTTCCTGCCATTGTAACTTTGAACAGTCACTAAACTATCTCTATTGGAAGCTAACTCGCTGCCAGGAGTTTGATCTTGACCAGCTCCAGGTTGACTCGGCCGAAGTCGGTCAAACGAGGACCCAGATTGTTGGGATGGCAGGAGGCTGACTCTAAGCCGCTTAGAGAGGGCTGTCAAAGCACTGCGAAGTGGTATATAAGTCTAAGTGCTATTGCTATCAAAACTATCCGAAATTCCCATTTTATTTCTGCTAGGAGAGACTTGTAGGCCGAGTGGGAAAGTAAGCTATCCATTTAAAAACAAGAAACGGGCCAGTCAACTTTCGCATGCTCTTTTTGACTTCTGTAGGAAGAGAGTAAGTAGTTCAGAGGCCAAAAATCCACCCCCCCTCCAAATGCCAACTTACTTCAAAGAAGCAGCAAAAAATAATAACCGTCTGCCTTTTGCCCCAGAGATGTTCTGCTGCAACTCCTTCTAATAACCTTCCTGAAAAGGACCAGCTTGGCTGGCCTTGATGTATGTTTGTTTACCGATAGGCTCCCACTGCACTAAAAGATGCTGGGATCCCAAGCTTAAGGTTTTGACCTTAAAAGGAAAGCTGCAGCTAAGTATGCTCAGAATTTACTGTGGTGGGGTGGAAGGTTTGTGTGTGTCGGGGGCGCGAGAAAAGACATGCTTTGGATTGACTTAGTCTCTGGGTTGCAACATTTCCGTGTGCCCGCTGTAAAACTGGAAGCAGCTTGCTTTCAAAGAGGAGAGGGGAAAAAAAAAAAACATAGGAATCCGTTTGGGATAATCTGAAAGTTACCAATAGGTGTCAGTTTCTCTCCGTAGCTGGACATGAAATGTGGTGCAAGGATCCCGTCCCGCTGATTGCAAAGGGACCTAAAAGCAGATTTTGGAAGGCGCTGGCATCAGTGGTGGGCTGCTGGATGGTCAGCAAAGTTCGGGCGAACCCCTAGCTGTGATCTCTGGCTGGGGTCACCCACCCACCCTTGTGCTATGCTTTCCCTAAATAACTAACTCTCCCCCCACCTCACCCCCCAGGCTGCCCAGGTGAGCTCAGCACCGCCTTGCTGTACTCACCGATTAGCTGCCTATTTGAAGCTGTGTTTCAGCCCCAAACCGGCTGCGCGGACTCACGATCAGCGAACCCCTTGTCAACGAAAGTGCGGCCCACTTCTGCGCTTGGTGGTTTGTCACTACAGCTAGTCCTCATCTTACGACCCACAACTGAGCCTCAAATTTCCCTTGCTATAAGCAAGGCAGTCCTTAAGTGAGTTTTGTCCCATTTTACGACCTTTTGTGCCACAGTTGCGTACAGGTAACCCTCGACTTACAGCAGTTCACTTACTGGCCATTCGAAGGCACTGAAAAAAGGGACGTGACCTCGGTGGCGCAGTGGTTAGAATGCAGTACTGCAAACTACTTCTGCTGACTGCCGGCTGCCTGCAGTCAGGCAGATCAAATCCCACCAGGCTCAAGGTTGACTCAGCCTTCCGTCCTTCCAAGGTGGGTCAAATGAGGACCCAGATTGTTGGAAGGGCAAAATGCTGACTCTGTAAACCGCTTAGAGAGGGCTGTAAAGCATTGTAAAGCGGTATATAAATCTAAGTGCTATTGCTATTTTTCACACTTACGACCGTTGCAGCATACCCCACGGTCACGTGAATTACATTCGGATGCTTGAACAACTGATTCACATTTATGACGGTTGAACTGTCCTGGGGTCATGTGATCTGAAACCTTCTGACAAGCAAAGCCAAGGGGACAGTCACGGTTCACCGTGTTACTAATTTAACGACTACAGAGATTGACTTAACAACTGTGACAAGAAAAGTCATAAATTGCAGCAAGACTCACTTAACAAATTTCTCACTTAACAACATAAATTTTGGGCTCAATTGTGGTCGTAAGTTGAGGACTACTTGTATCAAGAAGGGAGAGCTGGCATGCTGTGGTCCATGAGGGGGTGGTTATGAAGTGTCAGGCACAACAACTGAACCACAACAACAAAAATTATATACTGGAAGCTTTTTTTTCCTGTTTGATGTTGACTTAATTTTATTTTAATGGGAAACATAGGTTGATCTTTCCCGATCTGTTCAAGTGAATGCCACTGATAGGCCCTAACACCAAACAAAAGTTATCTTTCGAATAGATTTGCCTTTGAAAATCTCAGCCTTTCAGATTAAATCTTCATTAAAGTGCCAGGTTCTTTGCATTAGTCGAGCAGATATTTACTGTAGGCTATTTGCTTGTGGGGGTATATTTATGTACCGTATGTTATGCTTCCATTATTGAAAGCAAAAATGGCAAAGGACCTTTTTTTTAAAAAAAAAATGTAATTGAAGGAGCGCTTTACGGTGGATCTGTGGTGGCTTTGTGGAATATACTTGTATTGATTGTTGTATTATATCTTGATTTATTTAAGGCCGAGTTATTTGGATGGGTTGTTGTGATAATGCAGCGAAGGCACCGAGAGTTTCCGTTGTTTTAAGTTGCTGACTGCATTTCCAAATAATTCTTCCTTCACCTCAGGATCTTTTTTTTTGCACAGCTAGCACAGTTATTTAATGCGCTTTAATGCGTCCTTTGGACTGAGTGGTAATCTTGACTTATATTGATAAGAGAGATGACCTCACCATTTTCTTCTTCTTGCCATTCGCCAAGCTTCTGAATTATTGTTTTATCAAGATGTAGCGCATTGAACACAGGTAGTCGATACAACAGATTAACAGAGTTGGAAGGGACCTTGTAGGTCATCTAGTCCAACCCCACCACCCCTGCCCAAGCAGACCCTACACCATTCTGACAGATGGCAGTCCAGTCTCTTCTTGAAAGCCTCCAGTGATGAAGCTCCCACAACTTCCAAAAGCAGCTGTTCTCACTGTCAGAAAATCCCTCCTTATTTCTAGGTTGAATCTCTCCTTGATTAGTTTCCATCCATTATTCCTTGTCTGGCCTTCAGGTGCCTTGGAAAATAGCTTGACCCCTTTCTCCTCTCTGTGGCAGCCCCTCAAATATTGGAAGATGCTCTCCTGTCTCCCCTGGTCCTTCTCTTCCCTAGACTAGCCAGGCCCACTTCCTGCAACCGTTCATCATACTTTTTTATCCTAATCCTCTTGGTTGCTCTTCTTTCAACATCTTTTTTATAGTGTGATGACCAAACCTGGATGCAGTACTCTAGGTGAGGTCTTACTAAGGCTTTATAGAGGGGTATTAGTATCTCATTAGTACCTATAAGTCCTCGACTTAAAGCCACGATTGAGCCCACAATTTCTGTTGCTAAGTGAGATGGCTGTTAAGTGAGTTTTGCCCCTGATTTACGGCTTTTCTTGCCACAGCTGTTAAGTGAATCATTGCAGCTGTTAAGTTAGTGACACAGTCACTAAGTGTGTCTGGCTTCTCCATTGATTTTGCTTGTCAGAAGGTCACAAAAGGGGATCATGTAACCCTGGGACGCTGCAACCGTCATAAATATGAGCCAGTTGCCGAATGTTTGAGTGTTGATTGTGTGACCATGGAGATGCTGCCACGGTTGTGTGAAAGAACGGTCACAAGTCACTTTTTTCATTGCCTTATAACTTGGAACGTCATTAAACAAATAGTTCTGAGTTAAGGACTGTGTGTAGCGTGTTTCCTCTTGGTTTTGCAGTTGTACAAGTAGTCCTCAACTTATGGCCCCAATTGGGATCTGAATTCCTGTTGCTAAGTAAAGCAGTTGTTCAATGAGCCGTAGTCTGTTTTCCAGTCTTTTAGAAATGATGGTTTTCTTCTTTTCAGTTCTTGCATTCCAAGGCAGCTAATTAAATCAGTTCCTTACGTTAAACAGTACCTTAATCAATTGAAGTTTTTAATTTGTAAACTACAGGGCTGCAAGTCAAAGGCATGTTTGAGCCTAAAGACTATTAGAATCAGACAAATTGCTAATGAAAGAGAAAATACGGTTCATGCCTTTTTCCCTAAGGAGAAGTAGTTTTTGTCAAAATTAAATACTTTAATATTTAGAAAAGGTTCTTGGTTTGTGGCTGCAGTAATAGAAGCACATATATTTAAGTCAAAACGATGAATTTGTTTTAAAGATATTAAAGGTATTTGTTTTAAAGGTATCCTCTATTTGGGTAGTGCTCGACTTCCGACCCCAATTGATCCCAAAATTTCTGTTGCTAAGTGAAACAATTGTTAAGTGAGTTTTGCCCCATTTTGCAACCTTCCGTGCCACAGGTGTTAAGTGAATCACTACAGTTGTTAAATTAGTCACCTGGGTTGTTAAGTGAATCCTGCTTCTCCATTGACTTTACTTGTTGGAAGGTCGCAAAAGGTGACCCCTGGGACTCTGCGACCATCAGTTCCAGTTGCCAGGCATCTGAATTCTGATCACTTGACCGTGGGGATGCTGCAGTGGTCCTAAGCCGGGGTGGGCTTGCTGGGGGTTTGCAGGGGTTCGGGATGAGCCCCTAGCTAAGAGTCTGCACAGTTCGGAAAAGCCACAAATCCTACTCCTGCCTGGCCCCACCCACCCCACCCGTCCCCTCTCCTCCCAGGAGTTCCCACGCAGCCTGTTTTGGATGCACATAAGTCCAGGGGTGGGATTCAAATTTTTTAACAACCAGTTCTGTGGGCGTGGCTTAAGTGATGGGTGTGGCTTGGCAGTCATGTGACTGGGTGGACATGGCTTGGTGGTCATGTTATTGGCTGGGCGTGGCCAACTCAACATCACTCACATCGAGGCACGCATCTCCTCACCTGGCCTCTCATGACTGTGGGGATGCTGCAACAGTCATAAGTGTGAAAAATGGTCATAAGTCATTTTTTCAGTGCCATTGTAACTTTGAATGGTCACTCCACACAATCAAAGTACCAACAAAGGAGAGGGGAAAAACTCCAGAGAAGTTCCTGAGACAGGAAGTCTAGTCCTGCCAAGAATGTAACAAGGGTTAACAGAGAGGCAGTTTCTGTAAGCAACACCAGAATGTTTCCTTCCTGCCTTCCTTACAGGATTAGGCCAGTAATTTCTTCTAACAACCAGTTCTCCAAACTGCTTAGCATGTTAACAGCCGGTTCTAGCAAATAGGTGTGAACTGGTAGAATCCCACCCCTGAGGTAAGTGCAGAGCGCACGTGGAGACTCAGGGAGGGTGAGAAACAGGCCTCCCAAAAGTTTGGGAAGGCCAGAAATAGGCCCGTTTCCAGTTTCCAGAGAGCCTCTGGAGCTCAGGGAGGCCGTTTTCGCCTCCCGGAGGCTCAAAGAAAGCCTCTGGAGCCCAGGGAGGGCAAAAACACCCCCCCCCCCCCCGCCACCATGGTGCAGGAGGCTGACTAGGCCACACCCACCATGGCCACACCCACCTAGCAACCAGGCAGAGAACCCGTTGCTAAAGGGGTTAGGACCCTTAGGACCCCTGGTCCTAAGTCACATTTTTCCATGCTGTTATAACTTTGAACAGTCACTAAATGAATTTTTGTAAGCCGAGGCCTACCCGTATGTTCATTTTGATGGGCTCAAATTACAGGAGTGGAAGAATAAAAGAAATACTTTATTAGGAGTGGAACTTTTTTTGTTGCCACCTGAACTACTGTATTACAACTAACATTACACTGTAAGGTAATATACAGTTAGTCCTTGACTTACACCCACAAGTGAGCCCAACATTTCTGTTGTTAAGTCAGACATTTGTTAAGTGAGTTTTGCCCTGTTTTGCCACCTTTTTTGCCACGGTTGCTAAGTGCATCACTGACATCGATACGTTAGTCTCAGCTGTTAATAAGTTAGATAGGTTGTCGAGTGAACCACTGCCGGTTGTTAAGTGAATCTGGCTTCCCCATTGACTTTGCTCGTCCAAAGGTCGCAAAAGATGATCATATGACCTTGGACACAGCAATGGTCATAAGCAAGAAGCAGTTGCCCAGCCTCTGAATGTTGATCACACAAGCTTGGGGAACACTGGAAAGGTGGTGACTCAGAGAAACGCGCATAAGTCACTTTTTTCAATGCCGTTGTAACTTTGTTTTTTAAAAAAATATAAATGTTATTAATTTTCTATTAGTTACATTTCTTAGTGCCTAATAAGCCTCCTGTTGTCTGGGTATTTAATTTGCTTAGCAATCATATGTGGTGGACTTGTGTTAACGCAAAAAAACATAAAAATGGGCAAAAATTTTACACAGATGGCTAGAAAAAGTGATGGGGAAACATGTAGATTTTTAAACCTGAACTGTTTTTATTAGGGATAATACCAGAAAGATTTGATAAGAAAAGTATGTGTTTAATATTACACGTCCTAACAGCAGCGAGGATTATCTTCACACAATATTGGAAAAAAATGAAGAAACACCGCAAAATGACGAGATCATTAAGAAGATGCTGTACTAGATTGTGCAGAAATGGGTAGACTTACACTGAAAATCAAACAGAAAGAAGATACAGAATATTATCAAACACGGAATTTATTTTATCAGTGGTTGGAAAACAAGGGATGGAGAATTAAGAGTGTCGTTGTAACGGCCAGTAAATGAACTGTTGTAAGTCGAGGACTTACCTGTATATTTAAACTGAGCAAGCAGTAGAAACAGAACATAGATTTTCCTTTATCCCTTTGCCGAATGCCCTGTTGTGCGTTAAAGGGACAGGACACAACAGGGACAATTCAGAAAAGGCTTGTGGCCTTCCGTCCCTCTTCCACACCACCAGGGCGTCATCCTTCTTTTTCTGCCGACGTCTCCCTCCAAATGTGTTTACTTAGCGGAAAATAATGGAAGGAAAATGGCTCCTGCCTTTGAAAGTGGACAAGCAGCTAAGCGTTGTGACATGGCAGCAACTTCGTGTCCAATAATAACGAGCGATGGCTCCCTTTCTCCAAATCTTGTCAACCTCCCTTGATGTTTCCCCCGGTCTCCAGGGAGGAAGACAATGACTAAAGCCATTATCTGGCACCAAGTTTCTATTGATGGGATGGAACCGAGTCCCTGAAGTGGCTATTTTTCTTGAAGAATTTAGGCAGCGCGCTTACTCCGGGCTATATTAAAAATGATGATTCTGCTCTCCATAGGTCGAATTGTATAGGTCCATTACTTATTTATGCAGAGCTGGTGCCAATTCCCCCCCCCCCCCGCCCCGCTTGTGGGGTTTCGCTTGGCCCCCCCCCCTATCGAGGTGGACATCTGCACGTTCCCCCCACCCAAGTACAGGTTAGTCCTTGGCCATAATTGAGCCCAAAATTTCTCTGGCTAAGTGAGAACATTTGTCAAGTGAATTCTGCCCCGTTTTACAACCTTTCTTGCCACAGTGGTTAAATGAATCACTGCAGTTGTTAAATTACTAACCCAGTTGTTAAGTGAGTCTGGCTTCCCCATTGACTTGGCTTGTCGAAAGGGGATTGCGTGACCTCAGATCACAGTAACCGTCATAAATATGAACCAGTTGCCTCCAGAAGTTGTGGTTGCTCCAACACTGGAAGTTTTTAAGAAGAGACTGGACAACCATTTGTCTGAAATGGTGTAGGGTTTCCTGCTTGAGCAGGGGGTTGGACTAGAAGACCTCCAGGGTCCCTCCCAAGTCTGTTATTCTAATTCTGTTGCTAAGGCACCTGAGTTTTAATCACCTGACCACGGGGATGCTGCCATGGTCCTAAAGTGTGAAAAATGGTCGTAAGTCACTTTTTTTCAGTGCCATTGTGACTTCGACTAGTCACTAAATGTACAAGGACAACCTGTATGATAAATCTCAACTCAAAGATAACCCCAATGTGTGTCCCCCATCTTCTCTCTGTCTCCATACCCGCTTCCACTTTGGAGAACCACACAGTTTAATTCTTCAATTTTTAAAAAGTTGCCAGGGGAGCCTCTGGATGGCAGGTAAGACTATCTTCCTTTATGCATCTTCCTTAGTTTCAATCAAAACTGAACTGTTTGAAGTTACAAGGGCACTGAGAAAAGCGACTTAACACTGGTCATCCCACGTAACAATAGTTGCAGCTTCCCAACGGTCAGTTGATCAACATTTGGAAGCTTGGTAATGTGCCCATTTTTTATGACAATTGCAGTATCCTGGCTTCGCCATTTGCCACCAACAAGCAAAAGCCGTTGGGGGAAGCCAGATTTGTTTAACGACCGCAGGATTTAGTAAGCAACTGCTGAGTGATTTGCTTTACAACTGTGGCAAAAAAAAAAGGTCATTAACATTGGGCATGATTCACTTAACACCCATCTTGATTAGCAGTAGAAATTCTGGTCCCAGTTACGGGTGTAAGATGAGGACTCCCTGTAGGTAGTATTTTCTGGAGAATTACCATGAAACAGTAGTACTATTTCCCCAATAATACAACCTACCCTGAAATTAAGTCATAGCTTGATTTTTACACATGTGCCCAATATAAGCCCTACCCCCCCAATAAGCCCTAATTAAGATCCTGCCCACTCCAGAGTGGATGGGTAAAAATTAAGCTAGGTTGGGGATGGGAGGGTGGGGAGCTGTCCTACTACTTACCTTTGGACAGGTGTAGCCAGGCCTCGCACACCCCGACACCTGCCTTGCCAGCCCATTTCTTCTGCAGCCAGCAAGCTGGTAAGGCTTTCCTGAAGGCCTCAGGAGCTGAGACCAAAGCTCTGGATCGATCCTGAGCTCTGTTATCAGCCGTATAGGCCTTTGGGAAAGCCTTGCCGGCCATAGAAGAAGAACTTCCTGAAGGCCTCTGACAGCGAAAAGGAGGCTGGGGGCGATGCGCACAAGTGAGGTTAATCAGTTAGTGACGTCCCCCGAAAATAAGACCTGGTGCCTTTTTTTGTGGCAAAAAATATAAGACAGGGTCTTATTTTGGGGGAAACACAGTATAATCTTGACAGATCACAGGACATCGGGCAACAATTCCATTTTTTTCCTTGCCTGGTATAATTTCCCTTCCTGAGGAGGGGAAAAAATAGAATAGGAGACGAATTAGAATGAAAGAGAATTATGAATGGGAAACATCATCTCTTGGATGTCCTCTGAAGCGCCATGATAAGGGCAGGGCAGCGGTAGAAGAAAAAAAAATGCACCTGGAAACTCCCAAGGAAGTCAGACTCCTTCGGCTTGCTCAAAATTAAAAACTCAAACAGAGACAGGATCGGTTTGAGTGCTAAGATTTGGCTAGTTTTGCAGGGCTGGCTGGTCGTGTCATTTCCCAGGACAGCTGTCTTTGGTTATGAAAGCACTTTCAACTTTGTTTGCCCCGTTTCGTTTTGACGTTTCAACTGGCTTTATCACAGAAGGTGGGATGCTGGGACGATGTGAATGCTTCGAACACTACATTTGTTTCTAGCAGGGTTTATGTCTATGGAGACGCTCAACCATCCAGTCATTGTTGTCTCAAAGGTGCCTTTCAAAAGGCAACTGGACTTTCTTGGGGTTTTGAAAATGTTTCACTTCTCATTCACAACTGAAGAAGCCCCTTCAATGAGAAGTGAAACGTTTTTTCTTGTAGAAACTAAAAACCCAGTTTCCTTTTCGAAAAAAAAAACACTTTTTGGGGTAACAGGGTTCCTACAACTGTGGAAACCTGACTGCTCTGACACTGGCCTGCTAGCCTATCTGGGCTGCAGAAATCAGGAATACAGATAGTCCTTGACTTACAACCGGTCCTCGCCCTTATATCCGATGCAGCATCCCCACAGTGTCTATGGAGGTTTTTCCAGGTCACGGTTGTCCCAAAGCTGCTTTTTCAAAGGACAGCTGGACGTTCTGGTTTTTCTTTGAAGACATTTTGCTTCTCATCCAGAGCTGAAGAAGATTCTTGGGTGAGAAGCGAAATGTCTTCAAAGAAAAAACAGAAAGTTCAGTTGCCTCTGGCTTCTTTGGGAAACCCCCACAGTAACGGTGATCAAAATCTTGGCATGTCAGCATGGCTTGTTTATGGCTGTTGTAGTGTCCCACGATCATTTGATCACCATTCGTGACTTTCCCAGCTGACCAGCAGGGGAAACCAGATTTGCTTAATGACGCACAATTCACTTAACAACTGCAACGATTTCATGGACCACATGGCCACGACTCACTTAACAATTGTCTTGCTTAACAACAGAAATTCTGGCTTCAACTGTTGTAAGTTAGGAGACTGCTGGTAGCACACAATGAGCTGTCGGACGTTTCTTAGCTAGCGATTGCCCAGATATTTGGATTCCAAATCTGGTAGCCCTAGTCCAGCTGTTTCTTAGAGTTTTTTTTTTTTTCTGGGGGAAATTGGAAGGAAATCCTTCACCTGGAAAAACTGATTTCTGGAGAGGGCAAGCGTGGGAATTGTCTGAGTAACCTTCCCATTTCCCAATTGGGAGTGACTAATTGGTTGGTCATTGGAGAAGGAAGAATTCCATCTCTTTTCCTGACTTCTCAGCTAGGCCTCCAGGAGTTTTAGGTTGATGAAACACAGACCTGATTCTCATCAGGACCTGCCATAAATTATGTCAGCCCCGCTTGGCTCCTTGAAAGACGTTTCGCTTCTCATCCAAGAAGCTTCGGAACCGAAGAAGTTTCTTGGATGAGAAGCGAAACGTCTTCAAGAAAAAAGCAAAGCCCGCTTGCCTTTGGAAAAAGCGTCTTTGGGACCATTGCTCTGCTTAGCTTAGCAGTGGAAATGTTGGACTGTGTCGTGGTCACATCCTGAGGACGACCTGTATAGGGAGGGAGGTGCCTAGGTGGGATCAGAAGGGAGAGAAGGAAGGCCAGCTTTAGGTGTAGAAGATCTCTGAGAGAGAGAAGGAGGGAGGGAGGTTGAGACTCTGGAAAGAGTGCAGAGAAGAGCAATAAAGAGGACTAGGGGACTGGAGGCTAAAACATATAAAGGACGGTTGCAGGAATTGGGTATGTCTAGTGAAAAGAAGGACCAGGGTGACATGATAGCAGTCTTCCAATATCTCAGGGGCTGCCCCACAGAAGAGGCAGTCAAGCTATTCTCCAAAGCACCAGAAGGCAGGACAAGAAGCAACGGGTGGAAACTTATCAAGGAGAGAAGCAACCTGGAACTAAGGAGGAATTTCCTGACAGTGAGGACAATTAACCAGTGGAACAACTTGCCTCCAGAAATTGTGAATGCTCCAACACTGAAATTTTTTAAAAAGAAGTTGGATAACCATCAGACGAGTGGTGTAGGCCTAAGCAGGAGGTTGGACTAGAAGCCCTCCAAGGCCCCTTCCAGTTCTGTTACTCTCTTTTATTCTAAGTTTGAGGTAGAGAGTGATGCAGCTGCCGAAGAGTCGCAGGTCTGTCGGGTCAGCTGCATGCAGCGTAAATACCCCGTTTCCCATAATCTCTTGCCAAACGGCACTAGGAACCAGCCGGGTTTTGTTAGGAGTCCTTGGGAAGGGGTTGAAGGGTGGGGTCGTAACAGGAAGACGCTTCAGAACAATAGAAGATGTGATGGAGCCGGGTGGGTGAATGATGACATTTCTGTAGGGCTTTTCATCTCAAAGGGGAATCTGTAAACACAATGGCAAAACTTGGTTACTTTATGCTCTTTATAAACATCTTTTAATGTATCTTTCTCTCTCTCTCTTTTTTTTTTTTTTTTGGTGCGTGTGTCTCTGTGCTGTTTTGGAGGAATAAACAAAATATTAGTCAAAAGTCCTCCGCAGTTTGTTTATCAGTCTGCGGGCCCATAAACAGTGCTGTACCGTTCCTTCTGATCCTTTATTTACTCTTTCCCCATTCCACACCTCTGTCGGTCTTGATCTGTGACCATTTTGGTTGGATTATCCAGCCCTGGGAGGAATTTTATGGGAAGAGAAAAACATCTTTGATCTCATCGTATGTTTGCGAGCTACTTCTGTAGGTCGAGTGCAGTTCGGCGCCTGAGGTTCTATAAACCATAGCCGTTTGGCCGATTTGTCATTTTGGTGGGAATCGGAAACACGCTACAAGGCACAGCATCTGTTGCGCAGGCCGAAAGTCCCAGGAGACCCCTCTTCCAACAGAGTGGGAAAGGACCCCTCGGAGGTCTTCTAGTCCGGCCCTCTGCTCAAGCAGGAGACCCTATCTATACCAGGGGGCCTCCAACGTGGCAACTTTAAGACTGGTGGACTTCAACTCCCAGAATTCTGGGAGTTAAAGTCCGTAAGTCTTAAAGTTGCCTAGTTTGGAGACCTCTGCCCTGTACCAGGGTTGTCAAACTCAAGGCCCAGGGGCCAGATCCGGCCCATGTGGTGCGTAGATCTGGCCTGTGGGGCCGCCCTGGAAACAGTGAAGGACTGGCCCACAGTGCCTCTCTGCCAGTGAAAACAGAGGTGCGGAGGGCTGCCTGCGGCCCTCCCGAGCTCCGTTTTCGGCTGCAACAGCCTCCTGCAACCCTTTGCCAGCAAAAACAGAGCTTGGGAGAGCTCTGTTTTTGCTGCTGGCAGAGCGCTTGGGCCTCCCCGACATGAGCGATGTCAAACTGGTCACGCCCACCTGGTCCCTCGAGGTTAAACACATCCCTGACGGGGCCCTCAGTGAAATAGAATTTGGCACCCTTGCCCTCTACCATTTCAGACAAAGGATTGTCCAATCTCGTCTTAAAAACCTCCAATGGTGGAGCACACACAACTTCTGAAGGCAAGTTATTCCACTGATCAATTGTTCTCCCTCCTAGAAGATTTCTTCTTAGTTGTCGGAGAGACAAAGCACCTATATACTGCAGAGGTCTCAGGTGTTTATTATCTGCTTTGGTCATTACTTTTTTTAATGTACTGGCCATGTATCACTTTTTCCCATATCTATTTTCGGTTTTTCATTTGGTCTTTCTTTAACGAATCAATTAATCCGAATAGAGCTGGAAGGGACCTTGGAGGTCTTCTAGCCCAACCCCCCTCTCAAGCAGGAGATCCTATACCATTTCAGATAGATGGCTATCTAATCTTTTCTTAAAAAACCTCTAGTGATGAAGCACCCGCGACTTCTGGTGGCAAGCTGTTCCACTGGCTAATTGTCCCCATTGTCAGGGAGTTTCTCCTCAATTCCAGGTTGCGTCTCTCTCTTGGATGAGTCTCCACCCATGGCTTCTTGTCCTGCCTTCTGGTGCTTTGGAGGATAGCTTGGCCTCTTCTTCTTTGTGGCAGCCCCTGAGATATTGGAAGATTGCTACAGTTCCTTCATTCTCCATTGATAGGTAGATAGTCTGGAGCTTTTGTCCAGCTTGAAAAATTGATTTCGGATTGAATTGCTGTGATGTCCAAATTAGAAGCACTTCAACCAAGCACTTCCCAAGGCCTTGTAGAAATGCTTCCCAGTGCAATAGGAGGAACGGGGAGAGCTGAGTGTCTACACTCAGCAGAAGACAACTTGACATGTTAATAAGCATCTTAATCGCTGACCTGCTGCTTTGTCTAACAGCAAGACGCCAGAGGCTTCTGGAACTTTAAAAAAAAAGAGATTTGCTCTTACAGGTAGTCCTCGACATACGACCACAATTGAGCCCCAGGTAGCCATTTGCTAAGCAAGACAGTCATTGGGTGAGTTTTGCCCCTTTTTACGACCTTTCTTGCCACAGCTGTTAAGTGAATCCCTGCAGTTGTTAAGTAAGTCACAGGTTGTTAAAAGAATCTGACTTCCCCCTTGACTTGGCTTGTCAGAAGGTCACTAAAGGGGACGGGGATGCTGCAATGGTCATTAAGTGTGAAAAGTGATCCTAAGCCACTTTTTTCAGTGTCGTTGTAGAGCAGTCACTAAACAAATAGCTGTAAGTGGAGCTGCACAGCTGGTCGTCGACTTACAACAGTTCATTTAGTGACCACTCAAAGTTACAGCGGCACTGAAAAAAGTGAGCTATGGCCTTTTAAATACTGATGACCATTGCCGTATCCCCATAGTCAAGTGATCAAAATCCAAATGTTTGGCAACTGACTCGTATTTATGACGGTTGCAGTACCCTGGGTTTTTTTTTTCATGTGTTCCCCCTTTCTGACGTCCTTTCAAGCAAAGACAACAGGGAAGCCAGATTCACTTAACTATCGTGTCCCTAACTTAACAACTGCAATGATTCACTTAACAACCGTGCCACAAAGGGTCGCAAAATGGGGCAAAGCCCACTTAACAAATGCTTCACTCAGCGACAACGATTTTGGACTCAGTTGTGGCCATATGTTGAGGACTACCTAGATGCGGCATGTAACAACTTGTACTTCTTCACCTCTCCGGATAAAAGCTTCTCTTAGTTTTCCAAACAAATGATTAATCAGAGATGCATTTCCTGTGAATTTTGGAATCACTGAATCACTAGATTGTACAAGCTAAACTTAGAGTTCCTGTCATCCATGACTTCTGGCTGGAATAGCTGGTCGATGCAATCCAGGGACACAAATTTGAAAGTTCTTTTTAAAAAGCTGCCAGAGCTACCTTCCTATCAACTCTATCCATCTTTGCAAATGCCCAGTTATAAAACGTGTTAATTACTTTTCCTTGGCATTAATGGGAATACAGTAATGGTCTAAAATGTTCCAGCATTTTATTGCTATCTACGATTCACTCCCTAAAGCATTTCATGGCCACAATTAGAGGTAGATTTGCAAAACGGGTTCGGATCCATAGATTTGCAAAAAAAAAAAGCGATTTGCAAAAAGTGCTTGGATAACACAGTTGCCAAAAGAACCATTGTAACTGCAATTATTCATTGCAGTTAAAAAAGCCAAAAAAAAGAAAGAAAGACAATTTCTTTCTTGGGAGGATGTGGAGTCTATACATCTTTTTTGGTTACTGTCAGATTACAAAGTTAGGTTAAGAAATCAGGTAAAATGTTGCATTAGCACTAAGCCCAAATGTGAGAGGTAACTTTAAGGAAAATAGGTATTTTCATTAAAAGAGCAAAAAAGAACTGTATGAGAAACCCAAAACCAATCTAAGTGGAAGAAAGCAAGAGGAATGATGGATGGCCTACTTTTTAAGAGCCACATAAAAATGAAGGGATGTAAGTTAGCCTAACCATGTATTGACTTACGTTGTATGTCAAGAAGATGGGCCACGTGTTATATTCAGCTCACGTAAACTCAATATAATGATATATAGGCTTGTCCAAAGTAGAGAATTCTAACTTCAGAATTTTTGCAGCCAGTGAATTTTTTCTCCTCTCCCCATTTTAAATGAACGTATGAAAGTTTTATGCTGCATCAGGATGTATGTCCAGTGGGTTGGGGGGAAAAATAAGCAGACCAAATGTCTAGTTATTTGATTTAGACGAGGAAGAGCAATCCTAAGGATTGAAGCTTATAGACTAGGGGATTGAAGATCACAGACAAAGGAGACTTCAGTACATGAAGTCTGTTCCTCCTCCTCCTCCCCTTCCTCCTCCTCCTCCCCCCAATCCAACTCTCTTCTAGCACTGATGATGTTACCTAGTTTGGTGATGAAACATTTGCAAGAAAACCACCAAGCAGAGAAAACACCAAAGACCCCATAGTCATTGTCCTCCTCCCCCTCTCCCTCCTTTCTTCTTTTCTATCTCTTCTCCTCCTTCTCTATCCCTTCTCCTCATCCCTCCTCCTCCTCTTCCTCCTTCCCATCTCTCCTCCTCCACCTCTTCCT
>NW_020769354.1:1938721-1979328 GCF_900518735.1 Pseudonaja textilis
TAATGATCATGTTTTGATAATAAATGTAATGATTAGGGGTGGGTTGGCTTATTCCAACCCAGAATATACTGCATATTGATGTACTGCTTCAACTTCCTTTGCTAATTCTGCCCTCTCAACCCTCCAGTGAAATAAGTAGTTGTACAAGACATGGCGTTTTCCCATATCTCACCCAGACATCAAAACTCACTTCCTCGGGACTCTATTTTTAGCTTTCCAACACTCCATAAAATCCTTCAGCTGGGAGCCTGTTCAGTCCAAATGTATCAGTAGTCACTTTGAAGTTTCTAAGTTCCTTACTTGGTTCCCATACTCTTGGTTCAGGAATCTCTTTTTTGCCTTTTATCTATTACATGTTTTTGTTAACACCAGACATTTTAAAATCTTGTCTTTTGTTAACAGTTTTTGATGTTACTGGTTAGAAAGGCAGTGGACACATTTCACATAAATATAGTTTAAAAAGCAATCAACTGCTGGTGTTTCTGCCATGGAAATTCTGCTTGGTGCAGAATGTCTGGGTCTGACCTGGTGCAATAGGGACACAGTGGCTCAGTGGCTAAAATGTTGACCTCAGAAGGTCAGCAGTTCAGTGGTTCGGATCCCTAGCGCCGTGTAACGGAGTGAGCTCCCGTTACTTGTCCCAACCTGGCAGTTCGAAAGCATGTAAAAAATGAACTGAACTTGCATCGAAAAATAGGGATCCCTTTGGTGGGAAGGTAACAGCGTTCCTTGCGCCTTTGGCCACACGACCATGGAGACATCTTAGGACAGCGCTAGCTCTTCAGCTTAGAAACAGAGATGAGCACCGCCCCCTAGAGCTGGAAATGATTAGCACGGATGTGTGAGGGGAACCTTTACCTTTTACCTGGTGCAACTCGGGGTCTCTCTCTATCAAAGTGAAGAATGTACCTCCAGTTGGGGCCGGTTCCCCTCCGTGAACCTCAAAGAAGTTAAGGAGGAACCAGAAAGGTCGATGAAGATTCTCAATCATGGTCCTCCCAAAGGTGCTTTTTCCACCAGGCCACTGGATTTTCTTGGTTTTCTCCCTTGAAAACGTTTCACTTCTCCTCCAAGAAGCTTCTTCAGTTGTAACTGCTAAGCAAGACAATTAGAACCAAAGAGGCTTTCTTGGATGAGAAGCGAGAGATTTTCAAAAAAAAGAAAAGAAAGCCAAGAAAATCCAGTTGCCTTGTGAAAAAAAAACACTTTTGGGACGAGCAACCAGAAATATCTGCACTTGGTCCTGAACCTCATTCATTTATGTCATATGACTGAGGCTATTTTGACCAGGACCTAGTATCAAACGGTTGCTGAGATAAGTCTGGATCAAAGGCTTGCGATTATTAGTCATACAAAGCAGTGGATTTTCCATTTATAATCCACCAGCAAAAGACGAGATGTTAGTTACAAGAAGTTAGTTACTTGCCTAGTTACTATGTTCTTTGGTTGGGGTAATAAAATAAAACTTATTGAGAGGTCTGGCAAGACTATCCTGCCTCAAAGTCTTGGAAGATGGAAGACCATTTTCCATCTTCCAAAAAGCACACCTGATCTTCCATTCCATACCAGAGAAAGGAAGGAGTTATAGAATGATGGTTCTCTCCCAGGGATGGTCACCCCCCCTCTCCCCCAAATGTATCTTGTTGAAGGGAATTAATTAATTAAGGGAGGTCCACCTAAAGGGACCAAGAAGAAGGCCCTTCTCCTGGGCATCATCCCTACTGGGAATGAAAGATTAATCTCCACTTTGACAAGACCCTGTTTTTGCCAACAGGCCTGGTGGCCCCAGAGTGGGATGGAGCCCATCAAATGTCTTCTTTGTTTGCTGTGGCCAGGGGAGGGGGGTGGTTATTGTTTTTATTATTTTATATTGTGTTTTTATTGTTATAAGCTGCCTGGAGTCACTGAGAGTGGCCATATAAATTGTCGTCAGTGAGTGAGTGAGTGAGTGAGTGAATGGTATTTATTGCTATTTCCCAATGCTCGCTTCAGAATACTTCAGCTATCCAGAGATGTCAGAATTTTCTAATCCATAATTTAAAACACAGTGGCTTAGTTTACCTACAGCAGTAAGCATAAATATATGGTATATCTGCAGAGTATGTTAGGCCAAAATCACACCAGACCACATTTATTGATCGGTTAACATTCATTCTAGGCTTCCCAAGTCTAATACACCTGTGGATGGTTTCACAAGTTCAAATAAATAAGGGGGACAACATAGCACTTTTTCTCATTATTCCCAGTAGGGAAAGGACCAAATGTGACGCCCTTCATGTTCTCTGAGCTCGGTTGTTTTTTTACAGACATTTCGTTACCTGCCTAGGTAACATTATCAGTGCTAGAAGAGAGTGAGGTTTGCTCTCTGTACAGTAGCTTGCCCTGTCTGGATTGGTTAGGACATGATCTTCTTACTAGTTCCTTGAGTAGGGTCCTGTTTCCGCTCGATTATTTATCAAAAATCTCAACCTGGGATACAAAAAAAGTCACTGGTTCCAAAATAAGATGACGAGACTTGTGGACTCTTTAAATTACAAGGCAAGAGTTTTGTGTGGAGAAGAAACACTTCTTTATCTCCATTCCAATAATGCTACCATTTGCATATTTTGTTCTCAGGTTGCTATCCTTGCCCAGGGCCAAATATGAACCCCATAGCTCTAGGAAGCCGGTGGCTGGCCTACGCAGAAAACAAGGTAAGGAATCCATTCTAATTTTGTTACTGATTTAAATCTGGCTCTTTCCTTTTCTTTGTCTGTCTGTCTGACTGTCTCTCTCTTTCTCTCTCCCTCACCCCCCCCCCCACACATGCACACACGCACACGGATGTGGTAGAAAAAGAACATGTGTAAGGATGGTTGACTTCCAAATAGTCCTCTTGGTGTTTTTATTACGAGTCCTGTAGTTTACTTTCCTTGCAGTCCATCAGGGCGGTGTAATCTGAAGTCCCAGAGCTTCAGGGGCCTCTGAAAACTTGGACGGAATCCCCCTAATGGGAAGGAAAGACTTCCCAGAAGTAGGTTTGAGAAATTCATGAATCACAACTCTACAAAACTATTAATAGCTGCCTGGACTGATAAAAGGGGTGTGGGGGGGAGAGAGAGGGGGGGAGGAATATTTGTTCCAGTTGCTTTCCTGCCTCTGTTTGCTTGTATGGGCTCATTTGTTGGCATGGTCTCCTGCCTTGCCTAGGACAATCTGGCTGGAGGAGAGAATGCAGCAATAAACAGGACTTTCTTACACAAACACATGTAGGGAGGGCGGGAGGGAGAGAGGGAGGGAGAGATGGGGGAGAGAGAGAGAGAGAATGAGAGAGAATGAAAGAGAAAGAATAAGAGAGAATGAAAGAGAGACAATGAGAGAGAGTGGAAGAGAGAATGAAAGAGATGAAACAGAGAATAAGATAGAATGAAAGAGATAATGAGAGAGAGAATATAAGAGGGAGAATGAAAGAGAGAGAGAGAGAGAATGAAAGAGAGAGGGTAATATAAAAATAAGTATTTTCTTAAAATGCTAATTGTAGAGGCAGGATTGAAGGTACCCTCTAAGTAGCCGGTGTTGCTATAATCTAAGCCCTCAATTTACCATCACAATTGAGCTGCAAATCTGCATTGCTAAACAAGACAGTTAAGCAAATTAAGCCCCATTTTACAACCGTCCTTACCACGGGGTGTGAAGTGAATCACCGCAGCTTGTAAGTCAGGGACACGGTTCTTAAGTGAATCCGGCTTCCCCATTGACTTTGCTTGCCAGAAGGTTGCAAAACGTGACCACGTGGGCCCCGAGTCACCTACACCATCAGACGTACCTGCCAGTTGCCCAGCGTGTGAATTTTTAGGTCACATGACCTTGGGGATGCTGTGGTGGTTGCAAGTGAGAAAAACGGTCACAAGTCACTTTTTTCCCATTGCCGTTGTAATTTTGAACGGTTGCTAAAAGGACTGTTGTAAGTCGAGGACTGCTCGTTACGGGGTGGAAGGAGGGATGGGAGGAGAATCCCAGGGCCCCAAGGGTCTGCCCAAGGGGGTTCTGCTGTTTGATTGGTTGACTTGACCTAATGCAAACACTTCCTTCTTGCAGCTGATTCGTTGCCATCAGTCCCGGGGTGGAGCTTGTGGCGATAACATTCAGTCCTACACAGCCACAGTCATCAGCGCAGCCAAAGTGAGTCTTTCCGTGGCCGACATGGCGACGTACATTTTTATTTAAAAGTAGTTTTTATACTGTCTTTCATTTCAGGGTTGAGTACGGTCGGTAGTCCTCGACTTACAGCCGGAACGGAGCCAAAAATTACTGTTGTTAAGTGAGACATTTACTAAGGGACCTTTCTTGCCGTAGTTCTTAAGTGAATCACTGCAGTTGATAAGTGAGTGACCCAGTTGTTAAGCGAATCTGGCTTCCCCATTGACTCTGCTTGCCAAAAGGGGATCACTTGACCCTGGGACACTGCGACCGTCATAAATAGGAACCAGTTGCCAAGTGACTGAATTTTGATCACATGACTGTGGGGGTGCTGGAAAGGTTGCAACTGTGAAAAATGGTCCTAAGTCCCTTTTTTTCAGGGCTGTTGTAAACTTTGAATGGTCACTAAATGAACTGTTGTAAATTGAGGACTACCTGTATAGCCAAAAGCATTTATTTCAGTTGTATAACTCCCCTTTCCTCAAACAAGATACAGGCCAAAATAAGAAAACGGCAGGTTTCGTATCAACAAAATACAAAAAGAATTAAACAATTTAATCTGACAAACTAATTAGAATGACATTAAAAACATTTTCATCTTTCACCTTCATTTTTGTTAGGCATATTACCAGAAAATTATGACAGAGGGGTTGTATATTTAATATTACATGGGTTGACAGCAGCAGGAATTGTATTTGCACAATATTGAAAAAATGAAGAAACTCCTACAGATGAAAATATAATTAAAAAAATATTAGACTTTGCGGAAATGGATAGGTTAACATTAAAGATAAACAATAAAGAAGATACAGAATATTTTTAACATGGGATTTATTTTACAAATGATTAGACAGTAGAGGTAGAAATTAGAAATTGGAAGAATACTACTATATACAAGTAAATATTGCTACTATTGTAAATTGACCCAGACAATACACTGTTTATTAAGCACTCATGTTTGAGAAAGAAAAATATACAAATAAAATGTGTATATCTATCTATCTATCTATCTATCTATCTATCTATCTATCTAGACATTTTCACCTGAAAAAAAATGGGTAGGAACTTAAAAGGAGCTGTGCTTTTTATAAAACAGGGAATTTCTACCTAATCCAACATTCCCTCCTGAAATGGTTATCCAGAAAACCCACAGGCACGATAGGAGCCCAGCACCAACAGAGCCGGTGGTCAGGAATGATCAAGGCTAAAATAACATCTGGAGGGCCACCGTTTTGACATAAATATAAATGTGAATGAAGAAATATATATTTTCACAGCATGAGGACATATGCCTTTTTTTAAAAAAGTCATGTCTCTGAATATGGAAATCCTATGGAAAACATCTGGGTAAGATTAAAGAGTAAAAAGTGGTACCTTTGTGGGCATCAGCTGAAGGCCACCTACCCAGATAGAAGACGTGGACGATGGCTTTTAAAATCCTAGCCCCAGTACAGATAGTCCTTGACTTACGACCATAACAGAGCCCAAAATGTAAGTTAGTGAGCAAGGCAGTTGTTAAGTGAGTTTTGCCCCCATTTTATCACCTTTTTCTTGCTACAGTTGTTAAGTGAATCACTGCAGTTCCGTGGTGGGATTTTATTTTTTTTTACTACCGATTCTGTGGGCGTGGGGGTGTGGCAGGGGAAGGATACTGTAAAATCTCCAGTCAGAGGTGGCATTTGCCAGTTCTCTGAACTACTCAAAATTTCCGCTACCAGTTCTCCAGAACTGGTCAGAACCTGCTGAATATACCACCTCTGCTGCAGTTGTTAACACAGTTCTTGGATACATCCTATTGGCAAAACTGGTGAAAACCAACTCTGAAAGTTCCCGCGGTTTTCACCTAATTAAAAGAGAAAGTCTTCCTCCTTTTCCCCCAAGTCATCAGTCACATGGTCCAATCGAGGTGCTGGGCAGTTGCTTGGTTACTTTGTTCCTCCCCTCCCAGCCACCTGTTAGAATGACCTTGGTTCCTACAGCAAAAACCTTTTGTTTGCAAAACCCCAGTTAACTATTTCCCTCCCCCTCCCATCCAGTGGCAACCCTGAAGCCTCCAAGATGGCCCCAGCCAGGTTCGCTTCAGGGTTGACATTGAGCCGTCACTAAATGAATGGGTATAGGTCATGGACTGCCTGTAATCGAAGGACTAGAACTCACAGTCTCCCAGTTTCTAGGCCAGGGGTATCATATTGGATTTCTTCAAGGGCTGGATCAGCACTGTAGTTCTCCTCTGTGTGCTGGCAGGGCGGAGATGGGACAGATGCTGGCCCTAACGGGGCGTGGGGGGGCTAGGGGGACCCCTCTTTGCTCCCTTTTTGGCCTGCAGTACTTTACTGGCCAAAACGTGGCGTGGTGAGGGGGCAGCGTGCAGCTTCCCCGTGCCCCATTTTTGCCCTCCACGGCCTCCAGCAGCACTTCTGCCGGCCAAAAACAGGCACTTTGGAGGCCTCCCATTTTGGCCATCAGAGTGCTGCAGGAGGCTGTGGAGGCCGAAAACCGGCTGCCGGAGGGAGGCACAATGCCCATTGTAGCCGGCAGAGGCACTGAGGGCCAGTCTTTTCCAGGCTGGCCCCACAGGCCGAATATAAGCACCCCTGTTCTAGGCTGACTTTCAGTTTCATTGTACGCATGTTGTGCATTGACAATAAATGTTCGATTGATTGATTCTTTAACCACTACACCTAATAGGGTCTCACCATTGCCTTGGTAGCCGCTTTTTCTTCTTCTCTTCCAGGCCATTTCCTTTGCCCTCTTCAATCCGGTAGGAAAATGTAACACATAGATCCATAATTCAAGAATTCTGTTCTGATATTGGCCTTCTGTCAGGCATTTTTCGGTGGATTTCTGAACTGACTAAAGGGTTAGATTAGGTGACAGTCCCTCCCAGCTCCTACATTCTAAATTTATATCTGTAAATTCAGTTAAACACGAGAAACATTGTCATTTAACTGTAAAATACACCCCTCTCTGGGTTTCTGAAGCCGTGCTTATTATAACTCCCATCAGTTTCTCACTTTCTGGGAGAAGACATGGTGGTTTGCAAGGAAGGAATTGAAAAGTCGAAGTTTTCAATTGGTGGGCTTTGACCAGCTTCTTCAAAACAACCCACAGAAAAAGGCAGAGAATGTGCCATTTCCTTAGATAAACAAGCAACATTTTGAAAAGAAAAAAAAAGTGCATCCCATAATGATGACTATGGATGCCAACCAATCTTCTGTTAAATGTGTGGAAAAATCACAGGTTTTGTATCGGTCAAGACAAATATGGATCTGTGTGTGTGTATTTCGAAGGGGAGGGGGAATAAGGAACTGTGTTACACAATTTGTTTTATCGACTTTAATACAGAATAAAATACAACTTGCCTCCAGAAGTTGTGAATGCTCCAACACTGGAAGTTTTTAAAAGATGTTAGATAGGGTTTCCAGCCTGAACAGGGGGCTGGACTAGAAGACCTCCAAGGTCCCTTCCAACTCTGTTATTCTGTTCTATTCTAAACATACATTTCCTTAATTTCACGAATGCCAGCATATTCTCATTCTTATTCTTACAATTAAAAAGATAGTCTCTCCATTTCTGGATTTGTATTTCTGCTTTCATAGAGGCTATTTAACTATTCACTCAGTGAAATACACCTTGATGGTCGAGTTGGTTTTTATGCTGCAGATGTTAAAGAGGCATATTGTAAGGTAGTTAATTAATATTTAGCGTGGGTCCTTTCCCAAGACTTAGAGCAAACAAATTGAGGGGAGGAAGGATGTTTTGGGCATTCTGAAGCTTTGGTGTGCTTTCAAAGTAGAAGGCGTGGTAAATACGGCCAAGTAGAGTTTGGTTTAGTGGCTAAGGCAGCAGATTAGAAACTGGGAGACAGTTAGTCCTAGTTCTGTCTTAGGCATGAAAGTCAGCTGGGTGACTTTGGGCCAATCACCAGGAGACGGTGAGTTCTAGATGGTACAGAATATTAAAAACAAGCACAAACAGGATGAAAAACAGCTTCTATCCCAGGGCAGTAGCTCTTTTGAATTCTACTGTATAGTGCAGTGCTGGCGCGGTGTTACGGGTTTTCGGTTCAATGCGTGGAGGGTGAAGGGTGTGTGTTTGTGTTTATTTTCATGGTCACGATGTGCACCGAAGATGGTGTTTGATTTCGTTGTACGAGGTGCATGACAATAAAGTAAACTAACTAACTAGCTAGTTCTATCTTAGGCATGAAAGTCAGCTGGATGATTTTGGGCCAGTCACCAGGAGATAGAGAGTTCTAGTCCCACCTTAAGCCTGAAAGCTGGGTGACCACAGGCCAGTCATTTTCAGCTCTACTCACCCCATATTGTTGTTGTGGGGAAAATAGGAGGAGGAAGGAGTATTGAATCTGTTCTCTTGCCGTAAGGTGATAAGTTGGGCATTTTTATTAATTGAAATTAGAAAAAGCTATCTGAATCTGGTACCTAGGCAACACTGTATTTTTGCTGCTTTTAGCAAATACTCTGACGAAGTTTTCTTTAGCCACTGAAGTAGTCAACAGTACAGAAGGTCCTCAATGTATGACCATAATTCAGCCCCAAATTTAGGTTGCTTAATGAGAAATTTGTTAAGTGAGTTTTGCCCCATTTTACAACTTCCCTTGTCCCATTTGTTAAGTGAATCACTGCAATTGTTAAACTAGTAACACCATTATTAAGTGAACCTGGCTTCCCCGATGATTTTGCTTGCCAAAAGGTTCATCAAAGAGGATCACATGACCCCAGGACCATCATAAATGCGAGTTAGTTGTCAAGCATCTGAATGTAAATCACATGACCATGAGGACGTTGCAGTGGTTATAAGCGTGAAATACAGTCATGTCACTTTTTTCAGTGCCGTTGTAACTTTGAACAGTCACTAAGCAAACTGTTGTAAGTCGAGGACTACCTGCAGTTCCTGTGTGTGTGTGAGAGAGAGAGAGAGAGAGAGAGTGATGGGTCCTAGTGGATCCCCCTTAAATAAGAACCGGCAGTGTGTTGCAGAAGCTGCATCAACCGAAGGATAGGATCCAGATTTCAAGAAGTGATAGTACCACTTTATACTGTACAGGTGAGGCCGCACTTGGAAGACTGCATCCAAGTTCTGGTCACCAGGATCCCCCAAAAGATGCTGAGACCCTAGAAAGGATGCACAGAAGAGCAATAAATATGATAAGAGGTCTGGACTCTAAACCATAGGATGAATAACTAAGGGAACTAGGTACGAAGGGTGTTTGGTGCTCCCTGAGCTTGGTTTTTTTCTTGCAGATGTTTCATGACCGAACTAGGTAATGTTATCAGTGCTAGTAGGGAGTGAGCTTTGCTCTCAATTTCTATTCTATAACTTGCCCTATCCGTAATGGTGGGAGTGGTCTTGAAGGTTCTTTGGTTGGGGTGTTTACTGTTATCTCGTTTAGCAGTTCCTCGATTGGGGTATTTTTTTTTAACTTCTGGATTGTTGGTCTGATGTTATTCTTGGTGTTAACTATGCTCATTTGGGTGCTGATTGCTGGTGAGGAGGTGTTTGGGTCCTTTTCTTCCCATTTTGACCTGTTGATAGTCTCTTTTGCACAGGATAGCAAGAGCACTTAGACTTATATACCGCTTTTACAGAGTCAGTCTCTTGCCCCCCCAACAAACTGGAGCATTATTTTTCTAACCTCGGAAGGACGGAAGGCTGAGTCAACCTTGAATCTGGGGAGATTTGAACTGCCAAATTGCAGGCAGCCGGCGGTATGTAGATGTTGTTGCCAGGCTTCTAGGAGTTCTCTAGCATTTTGGGACTTGGTTTGGTCTAGGAGGGTCACAATTTCCCAGTTGAAACTATGGTTGAGTCTGTCCACTTGTTGTGAAATTAAAGAGTTTTCATCATGTCTTCTGACGTCTAGTTGGTGTTCATGCGCTCAGCTAGTCTTCTACCTGTTTGTCTTACATACTGGCTGTTACAGTTCTAATATCAACTATTCGACCAGTGAACCCAAAATAAGGAAACAACTCTCAGGAGCTTTGAATTCCCCAAAAGTAAGACTTTATTGGATACACCATTTTGGTACCAGCTCTGGTTTTAAAACCAGCTCTGGTTTCCCTGCGCAAATGTTTGCTTAGTTAAACCATAGCTTCCCTTTCTCCCCACCCCTGGAGGTTCACGTTGTCCAACTATGAGGTGTCCTTTTGTTTTGGGAACAGTCCAGCTCCTTCTCAGGCACCTGCAGTCGTGACCTTTGATGGTTTCCAGGCTCTCCCGATCCGTGCGTAACTTCTCAGCACTCCATTCCACCCTTCCCTCCCCCCAGTTCATTGACAAGTTGAATAGCAATAAGGTTTGAAAGAAGCAACCTTGTCACCTTACTCTGAATGTTCAACCTTGTCCCCTTACTCTGAATGTTCTCAATGAACATAGTTAGATGCAGGTTTTCAAGAAAAGATTGGACAACCATTTATCCGGGATAATATAAAGACTATTAGCACTGCAAAGGGTTGGACTAGAAGATCTCCAAGGTCCCTTCCAGCCTTATGACTGTAACGAACAATTCAGGATTTTTACAGCTCCCCCGCACCAAACCCTAAAGAATGTACTTTTGACATGCCAGACACAGATTTAAACACCCAGACTTCCTCACCCATAGTAACACTGATACTTTTTCCGTTCCTCTCTCTCTCTCTCTCTCTCTCTCTCTTTTTGGAGTCCTTTAAGCCCCAAAGTAGCACAAGTCACTTCTAAAAAACCATACGCAAAAGAAGCAGGCATCTGTTTTCTCTTGTTACCTGATAACTCCGTAATGAGTCCTAACAGCTTATGTGAGAGCCGGGCCATTAGCACTAATGGACAGAGAAGACAGCTGATATGGCATGGGAAAGGTTAAAAGATTACCGAAGAAAAATTCACAAATATGCTTACCGCAGAAGGGAATGAGGCATGGCGGGTTTCAGGCCTGATATTTACGGACTAATGGATTGGGTCAAATTGGAATCGGCGTTTCTGATGTCTTTTTTTGGCTGCCTTGCCTTCCTGTTCTGTTGCAAGGCAGGGTGGCCACAGGTGGTTATTGCTTAGATAAGCACCCTGCCTTTTATTTTGTGAAACCTCAGCAGTTGTTCCCTGGTGCTGCGGCCAGGTTGGCTGACCTTGCGCGTGTCCGAGTGGGCATCTCAGAAGGACCACAAAACCACAACATCTGGACAAACGTTTCGCAGCGAGAGTTGGAGGGGGAATGTCTAGTTTGATGAAAAGAAGGACTAAGGGGGTGACATGATAGCAGTGTTCCAATATTTGATGGGCAGCCCCAAAGAAGAAGGAATTGACATTTTCTGAAATGGTATAGGGTTTCCTGCCTAAGCAGGGGGTTAGACTAGAAAACCTCCAAAGTCCCTTCCAACTCTGTCATTCTGTATTCGAATCCTAGTAGACAATCACTTAAATATGAGCCAGCAGCACGCAGCTGCAACCAAAAATGCCAATGCAATCCTAGGTTGCATCAACAGAGGGATAAAATCAAGATCACGTAAAGTGTTAATAGAACTTTATGATGCCTTGGTAAGACAACACTTGGAATACTGCATCGAGTTTTGGTCACCACGTTATAAAAAAAGATGTGGAGACTCTAGAAAGAGTGCAGAGAAGAGCAACGAAGAGGATGAGGGGATTGGAGGCTGAAACATATAAAGAACAGTTGCTGGAACTGGGTATGTCTAGTAGTTTAATGAAAGGAAGAACTAGGGGTGACATGATAGCATCTTCCAGTACTTGAGAGTCTGTTACCAGAGAAGAGGGGGTCAAGCTATTCTCCAAAGCACCTGAAGGCAGGACAAGAAGCAACGGATGGAAACTAATCAAGGACGGAAGCAACTTAGAACTAAGGAAAAATTTTCTGACAGTGAGAACAATTAATCAGTGGAACGACTTGCCTCCAGAAGTTGTGGTTGCTCCAACACGGGAAGTTTTTGAGAGACTGGACAACCATTTGTCTGAAATGGTATAAGGTTTCCTGCCTGAAGAGTTTCCAGCCTTTTCTTTTCATTTGAAAAAGTCTGTGAAAATAAACCGAGGAGGACTGTAATCAATTTAATCAGTCCAGGTTTTAGACAGGAACTGGTTGCATGGGGAAGGCATGTTCAGTACAGGTTGTCTTCGACTTACAACCGTTCGTTTAGTGGCCGTTCAAAGTTATAATGGCATTGAAAAAAGTGACTTATGACCATTTTTCACACTTACAACCATTGCAGCATTCTCATGGTCCCATGATCTAAATTCAGATTCTTGGCAACTGGCTTATATTTATGACGGTTGCAATGTCCCGGGATCATATGATCAGTTTTTGCGAACCTCTGACAAGCAAAGTCAATGGGGGAAGCCCCATTCACTTAACAACCGTGTTACTGACTTGACAACTGCAGTGATTTGCGTAACAGCTGTGGCAAGAAAGGTCATAAAACAAGGCAAAATTCACTTAACAACTGTCCTGCTTAACAAAGGAAATATTGAGCTCAATTGTGGATGTAAGTCAAGGACGATCCATATAGATGTGTAGTTGAGGATATAAGGCAGGAATTCATGAAAATCTTTTATTGGTGGCTGTATTAATTATCCAAGTGAGTTCAGGTGATCTTTACAGTCCTTAGAAGTCTCATTCACAGGGCTGATTCATATTTTCCATTTACCTTTTTACTCTGATTTTATATATATAAGAAAGAGCAGTTAAATAGCCCTGGGTCAGAGCAATAACCACAATCTGAACACTCCCACTTGAATTACGGCACTTTAAGCAAATCTATATTTCTTCCATCTTTTGTCAGTGCTGATCTGCCATCTTTGCCGTTTAGCCAAATGTGATTAAGTAATGGCAGTTCCTAATTGCTTGCTGGAATGGGTCCTAATTGTGCTGCATTCAAATCTGAAGTCCAAATTAAAAGGTTCACTGGTAAGTTAGTAAGTGGTAAGAGTCACCATGGGTGAATAGGTGGCAATACAAATTCAATAAATAAGTAAGTACTGTAAGTAAGTAATAAAGTAAGTAAGTAAGTAGGTAGGTAGGTAGGTAGGTAGGTAGGTAGGTAAGTAAGTAAGTAAGTAAGTTGATCCAGGACAGTTTTCATGAATTAAAGGAGAGAGCAACCTAACTTTGAATGACTCAGTTAAGTAAGTGAATGGAATGGAATGGAATGGAATGGAATGGAAGGGAAGGGAAGGGAAGGGAAGAGAAGAGAAGAGAAGAGAAGAGAAGAGAAGAGAAGAGAAGAGAAGAGAAGAGAAGAGAAGAGAAGAGAAGAGAAGAGAAGAGAATGGAGGGGCCTTGGAGTCTTCTAGTCCAACCCTCTGCTTAGGCATATTTCTGCTGTTGTTGCTTGCATTCATGCTAGTATCATTAAGAATATAACAGAAGGTACAGAAAATCCTCAACTTATAATCACAATTGAGCCCAAAATTTCTGTTGTTAAGTGAGACATTTGTTAAGTGAGATTTGCTCTTTTTATGACCCTCTTTTGCCACAGTTAGGGGAGACATGATAGCAGTCTTCCCATATCTCAGAAGTTGCCCCAAAGAAAGGGAGTCAACCTATTCTCCAGAGCACCTGAAGGCAGGACAAGAAGCAATGGGTGGAAACTAAATCAAGGAGAGAAGCAACCTGGAACTTGCCTCCAGAAGTTGTAGGGGCTCCATCACTAGAAGTTTATAAGAAGAGATTGGATAACCATTTCGTCTGAAATGGTGTAGGGTTTCCTGCCTAGGCAGGAGGTTGGACTAGAAGACCTCCAAGGCCCCTTCCAACTCTGTTACTCTATTCTATTCTAATTGAACCACTGTAGTGGATAAGTTAGTAACCCCTGCTGTTAAGTGAATCTGGCTTCCCCATTGGTTTTGCTCGTCAGAAGGTTGCAAAAGGGGATCTCATGACCCCCGGGACACTGCAACCGTCATAGATACAAGTCAGTTGCCAAGCATCTGAATTTTGATCACGTGACCAGGCAGATGCTGAAAAAGTCGTAACCGTGAAAAACGGTCCAAAGTCACTTTTTTCAGTGTTGTTGTAACTTTGAACAGCCACTAAGTGAACTGTTGTAAGTCGAGGACTACCTGTATTGTAAGGGACAGCTCCATCATCTTTTTAAAAGTCTGAATCTGCCCAAATTTTCTCATAATATATCGGTTGCTTCAGTTAAACGTTCTGGCTGCCAAGCAATTGTATATTTGTGGCTGCTATAAATACTGTGAAATCAATCAAAAAATGGATAATTTGAATTTCAGATAATAATTGCAAACTGGCATCTATCTAGAAACTTTGACAGTGGAAGCAAGCATGTTTAAATGGAATCAATTGCTCTTAGCCCATTTTATTTATATATTTCATTTTTGACAAATCCATGAAGGTCAGGCTGGTTCATAGACTACAGCAGGCAGTTGAAATACGATCACACTACAACAAGGGTCTTCAAACTTGGCAAGTTTACGACCTGTGGACTTCAACTCCCAGAATTCCTGAGCTGACATGTCTGGAGGAGGAATTCTGGGAGTTGAAGTCCACAAGTCTTATAGCTGTCAGGTTTGAAGACTCCTGCACTACAATAACAAACCTACATTTCATTTCAAGAGGAATCTGACAGTTCAAGAATTAACAGCATCATTGAAAAGCTATCAAAAGTTTGCAAACATTCCCTTAGAGCAGTTAACAGGATCCCCAAACCTCAACAATATAATAACTTGATATACAGATGGTGGGTGAACTAAAATCATTGAAATTAATGGATAGCCAATGCAGTACAATGTCTCTATACAGGTAGTCCTCAACTTACCACCACAATCGAGCCCAGCATTTCTGTTGCTAAGCAAGACATTTGTTCAGTGAGTTTTGCCCCATTTTATGACCTTTCTTGCCACAGTTGTTAAGTCCATCACAGCGGCTGTTAAGTTAGCAACACAGTTGTTAAGGGAATCTGGCTTCCCCATTGGTTTTATCTTTGTGTCAGAAGGTCACAAAAGGGGATCACTCAGGGGTGGGATCCAAATTTTTTAACAACCGGTTCTGTGGGCATGGCTTAGTTGGTGGGCATGGCTTGGTGGTCATGTGACTGGGTGGATGTGGCTTGGTGGTCATGTCATTGGCTGGGCGTGCCAACTCAATATCACTCACATCGAGGCACGCATCTCCTCTCCTGGCCTCTCATGACTGTGGGGATGCTGCAACAGTCATAAGTGTGAAAAATGGCCATAAGTCACTTTTTTCAGTGCCATTGTAACTTTGAATGGCCACTCCACACAAGCAAAGTACCAGCAAAGGAGGGGAAAAAAACTCCAGAGAAGTTCCTGAGACAGAAAGTCTAGTCCTGCCAAGAATGTAATAAGCGTTAACGGAGAGGCAGTTTCTGTAAGTAACACCAGAATGTTTCCTTCCTGTCTTCCTTACAGGATTAGTCCAATAATTTCTTCTAACAACCGGTTCTCCGAACTGCTTAGAATGTTAACAACCAGTTCTAGCGAATAGGTGCGAACTGGTAGAATCCCACCCCTGGGATCACTTGACCCCGGGACACATCAAAGGAACCCATTCCAGCAGCCAAACTGCAAGGATAATGCAATTTTGGTCATCTGTAGCCAAAGTTTCCCCCGCCCCCCTTTCGTTGCTGTGGGAGTTGCACTGAACTCATCTGAAAACTCCAGTGTAAGAAAAAAGAGAAGAAAACAAAATTAAGTTCCCAAATGCTTGTATGCCTCTGGTAACTAGGCTTCTCATGTCTGCATAAATAAATTAAACGGAGCTCTTTCTAGCCTGCTATCTGATTATATCATCCCTCTATGCAAAATTTGCTGTGTGTTTATAAGGCAGTTCATCTCCCGTCTCCTGCAGAATTGCACCTTCTCATAATGACATTTGTTTAATCACTTGGGGTGATAAAATGGTAGAGATTAATGACTTGTAAAAAAAATGGTGTGGTTTGGTTGTGTATGCATATGTGCATAGAAAAGGCCTTTAATTTGCCATCTCTCAAGTTTAATTTTATATAATAATATATATTATATATTCCGGCAACTCCTATTGTCCACATGGAGCCAGCAATCTTGTTAAGGCCCAGGATTCAAGTGAGGTATTCTGAAATGAAGAGAAGGACCAGGGGAGACAGGATAGCAGTCTTCCAATATTTGAGGGGCTGCCACAGAGAGGAGGAAGGGATCAAGCTATTTTCCAAAGCACCTGAAGGCCAGACAAGGAACAATGGATGGAAACTGAACAAGGAGAAAGATTCAACCTGGAAATAAGGAGGAATTTTCTGACAGAACAATCAACCAATGGAACAGAAGTTGCCTGCAGAAGTTGTGGGAGCATCCACCACTGGAAGCTTTCAAGAAGAGATTAGACTGCCATTTGTCAGAAATGGTGTAGGGTCTCCTGCTTGGGCGGGAGATTGGACTAGATGATCTACAAGGTCCCTTAATCTGTAAATCTGAAATACAGAATATTCCCCTTAAAAGTAGCCTTCCTTGGATGTTCCCTAAAGCAGGGGTCTCCAACTTAGGCAACTTGAAGACTTGTGGACTTCAGTTCCCAGAATTGCCCAGCCAGCCATGCCCGGAGCTGCTGTCTGGGGCTACTGGGGCTGGCAATTATCATAGTTGTGACTCCAAAGGAAATCTAAAGGCTAAATGGCCAGCAGCAATCAGAAATAGAGAAGAAGAGGCTTTTGGTGCTCTCTGAGCTTGGTGGTTTTCTTGCACACATTTCATTATCCCAGTACAGGTAATCCTTGACTTACAACCATTCATTTAGTGACCGTCCAAAGTTACAGGGGCACTGAAAAAAAGTGACCATTTTTCACAATTACAACTTTTGCAGCATTCCCCCCTTGATCATGTGATCAAATTTCAGACGGTTGGCAATTGGTTCATACTTATGACCGTTGCAGCATCACGGGGTCATGTGATTCCTTTTTTGTGACCTTTGGATAAGCAAAGTCAGGTTACTAACTTAACTGCAAAGATTCGTTTAAGAACTGGCAAGAAATGTCTTAAAATGGGGCAATTCTCACTTAACATATCCCATTCCCTTCTAACTCTGATGATGTTGCCTATTTGGGTCATGAAACGTCTGCAGGAAAACCACCAAGCTCAGAGAGCACCAAGGACCTCACGGTTCAATCTTGAGCTACATATATTCTCTTCTGTTGGTATAGAGAGTAAGAGACAGCCTTGCATATTGGATAGATAGCTCGGGTCAAAAAGTGAATTCTGAACCTTGAGTGTCAGGTGGGCCTGGATGACTTCTTGAGGTCAGTTGTCCAGAAGATTGAACAGCCGTCATTGCACCTTAGATAGGACTCTCAGAGCCCATGGTTATAGAGTCCAAGGTTGACTCAGCCTTCCATCCTTCCGAGGTCGGTATAACGAGGACCCGGATTGTTGGGGGAAGATACTGACTCTGTAAATCTGTAGAGGGCTGTAAAGCACTATGAGGCAGTATATAAGTGCTATTGTTGTATGTCTCAGGGTGCTAATAAAATGAAGGGCAGACTGGCGAACCCACTTCAGCTCAGGGCACAACGTCCATGTACTCCTAAAACCTTATATGGAGTTGAATGCTGCCACAGAGAGGAGGGGCTCAGTCTATTTTCCAAAGCACCTGAAGACCAGACAAGGAATAATGGATGCAAACTGAACAAGGAGAGATTCAGCCTAGAAATAAGGAGAAATGTTCTGATACTGAGATCAACCTGTTGTGGTTCGCTGGCAGCCTTGTACAGATGGCAGTGGAATCGGACAGTGGGGAAGAAAGGGGATCAGTCCGGGAGTCTGGAGGGGACTCGGATGAGGGGTCCTGCGTCTGATGCAGAGATGGGGCCAGGACCATCTGGGAGTGGGGTGTTGATTCCGTAGCCTCCAGAATCTGGCAGCAGCAAGGCAGAAGACCCAGGGGAGCCTGTTCCCAGTGCGTGTGTGCACAGAGCTGCTAGAAGGCAAGAGCAGCTGAAACAAAAGGGGTGACTCAGGAGTAAGGTTTGGAGGTGATTGCCTCTCCCAAAAGGGATAAAGGAAATGCAAAGGTAGAGAAACCTTTGCAGGAAGCAAAGTCATTTGTTCTGTTAGGATTAAACGCTGAAGCTCTGTGTGGACTTTGTACTTCGGTTGGTTTTTTTCCCCCCAGTTAATTTGGCACTTTAGTTGTTGGCAACAATTCAAGGAGATAAAGGTGGGTGCTTATCTCGAGGGACTGTTTGGGACTCATTACGGGCTGGGAATGTACATAATTCCCAGTGTTGAAATAAAACAAGAGTTATTTTGACTAAGTATGTGCTTAATTACGGTTTCAGGAAGCCTTGGTCAGAACACAAACGATGGAATAGAATTTGCCTTCGGAGTTTATTTATTTGTTTGTTTGTTTATTTGATTTGTCAATCACTTATAAAATAATCGGTATAAATATAAACATGAGTAAGAATACAGAAAATAGGTACAATTAAATGGGGACAATAGGACAGGGACGGGAGGCACGACGGTGCACTTATGTACACCCCTTACAAACCTCTTAGGAATGGGGTGAGGTCAATAGTGGATAGTTTGAGTTTAAAGGAGGGGGGGTTAGAAGATGTGACAACAGAGTCAGGAAGTGCACTCCAGGCATTGACCACTCGGTTGCTGAAGTCGTACTTTCTGCAGTCAAGTTTGGAGCAGTTAACATTGGGTTTGTATCTGTTGTGGGCTCTTGTATTGTTGCGGTTGAAGCTGAAGTAGTCACTGACTGGTAGGACAGTGTAGCAGATAATTTTGTGTACTACGCTTAAGTCCAACCGTAGGTGGCATAGTTCAAGATTGTGCAAGCCCAAAATTTCAAGTCTGGTGATATAGGGTATTCTGTTGCAAGTTGTGGGAATTTCCATCACTGAAGGCTTTCAAGAAGAGACTGGACCGCCATCTGTCAAAAATGGCGTAGGGTCTCCAGCTTGGGTGGGGGAGTTGGTCTAGATAACCTACAACGCCCCTTCCAACTCTATTAACCTGTAAATCTGAATCTGAGGCTTCTCAGATGACATGAGAACGCTCCTCTACACGCCTCTGCGGTGAAAGGAAACAATTCCCAATTTACTTTTGTGTGGTACCTCCTGTTTATTCCAGAGAGATACGCCATCCTTTCTATTTCTGAACAGCTTCCTGTGCCTTGAATAGGGGAGCCAAAGAAGCGTACAGCCTGATAAACAATATTAATATTTAAAGCATAACAGGGGAGATACAAAAGCCAACCGGAGTCGAACCAACCCTTGTCAAAATTTGGCTCTTCGTGAAGAACTGGGAATTGACTTCTAGAAAGTGGTGGGTTGATTTTAGAGGAGGAACTGCAGTGTAGAGAGTCCCCAAACAGCTCCTCGATTAGTTAAAAGTTGGACCCAAAGCAGTGCCTCTCCATTAAACAAAATGGAGCAGGAAGAACGGCCCAAAGGAGACACTATCCTAATTACAGAACCCATTAGAGAAGCCTTAGAGAAGCCGTCATAGCTATCATGTCAGTTTAAGTCAGGGGACCCCAAACTTGGCAACTTTAAGACTTGGGGACTTCAACTCCCAGAATTCCCAGTGGGGAAGTCCCCATGCCTTAAAGTTGCCAAGTTTGGGGTTCCTTGCTTTAAGTGATTGGGTTACCTTTCTATTAAGCCGCAGAGACCTCACCTTGCCGAAAATGGGTCCATATAGCCAGAGATACCTCAGTAGTAATGTATGGCTCTGAGAGTTGGACCATTTGGAATCACCAAAGAATGGATGCTTTTGCATTGGGGTGCTGGAGTAGAGTCCTGGACTGCAAGGACATCCAATCAACCGATCCTAAAGGAGCCCTTGGAAGGACAGAACCTGAACCTGAAGCTCAAATACCTCGACCACCGAATGAGAAGAGGGGACTCCTAGGAGAAGACCCTGAGGTTGGGAAAGGTGGGAAGTGAAAGGAGAAGGGGATGGCAGAGGATGAGATGGTTAGATGGTCTCTTTGATGCAATGAATGTGAATTTGGGCAAAACTCCAGGAGATAGCAGAGGACAGGGGGCCCCTGGTGTCCTGTGGGTCCATGGGATTGAGAAGAATCAGGCACAGCTTAGTGACCGAACAATCCCTACCATTCTGCAGCCATCACCTGCCCAAGAATGCATTGTCAGAATAAATTATGGCAGTTTTGGGGGAATGAATCTTCAATACCTATAATCAATCCCGACTTCTTCCATCTTTAAAGTGAGCATCTTCGTGTCGGTCCAGCGTTCCCATTCTTAAGTGTGAGTTTGTGTATCTTGGTTGAACTTAATTCAAAGTTGAGTCCATCTGCAAAATACACTTTTTTTTCTCTGAAGGCTGCTGGGCCTGTTAGCCAAACGCCTCTGTAAATCTCTGCCTTGAAGCCGGGAGGCCGTCCCTGCTGCTCCAAAGCGTTGCCCAACCCTTCCCAAGTTCCTCCTAAAGTCTTCTGGGCAAGCGTGGACAAGTGTGGAAGACATCTTCAACCAGGCTGCCTTATTGAATGATTTACAAAGGCCCGATCGATGCCTGGTGCCTACAGTGAAGCCTTTTCATGACCAGGTCTTCCATTTTTCCGCTCAAAAAGTCTCAATATTTGTTTTAAACCCTTGTCCTGTTGCTATCTCTCTGCGTTCTCCCCACCACCACTTTCATTTGTGGGCTCTTTCTTTTAACCTAAGTGAAATGCTTCCATTGCTTATACAAGAAACCCTCGACTTACGACCATTCTCAATCAATCAGAATAGAGCTGGAAAGGGCCTTGGAGGTCTTCTAGTCGAAACCCCTGCTCAAGCAGGCGGCCCGTTTCAGACAAATGGTTGTCCAGTCTCTTCTTAAAAGGCATCAGAGCACCCACAATTTCCGGAAGCAACCCATTCCACTGATGAACTTCCAGTGATGGAGGACCTACAGCTTCTAGAGGCAATTGGTTAATTCTGTAGAACTGGTTATTTGTCCTAAGTGCGAATCCCAAAGGTGCTTTTTTCATGAGACCACTGGATTTTTGGGGTTTTGTTTGAAGACGTTTCGCTTCTCATCCAGGAAGCTTCTTCCACTCTGACTGGATGGTGGGGAAGGGAAGGATTGATACTCTTTACAGCCAGCTGGTCATTTGCATCCATTTTGAGAGTGGTTGAGGCCACTTGGAAGCATATCTGTGTCCTCAGGGTCACCTGATCATATTAGCCTCTCTAAAAGGATGCAAATGACCATCTGCCTGCAAGGAATATAAATCCTTCCATTCCCCCCATCCTCTCAGTGCTGGAGAAGCTCCTTGGATGAGAAGCAAAACGTCTTCAAAGAAAAACCAAGGAAGTCCAGCGGCCTCTTGAAAAAGCCACTTTGGGACAACCATGACCTGGATGACTGAGAATCTCCATGGGCTTCTAACTCCATAACTTCAGGACATGTCACCTTAGTTCCAGGTTGCTTCTCTCCTTGATTATTTCCCATCCATTGCTTCTTTGGGGCAACCCCTCAAACACTGAACCGCTGCTATCACATCCCCCCCCCCGCCAGTCCTACTTTTCATTAAACTAGACATATTCCCGCAACCTTCTTCGTTTGCTTTCGCCTCCAGTCCCCTCATTTTCTTTGTCCCGATTTATGCCGCTCACAAAATTCCAGCCTGATCCAAATTCAAGAACACAGAAAATGGGAGAGGGTTCCCCCCACCACCACCACCCGATGATCCGGCCCATCAGAGGCTGAGAACACGAAGTGTGCTTGTCGGATGTGGTGTGTGTGTGTGTGTGTGTTTTCTGAGAAGCTGACCGTGTGCCAGTTGTTTAAGGATTCTATTTCTTCCACTTCTGGGGAGAGTTTAAAAGGGCGGAAGGTGGATTGGGAGGGACAAAACCCAAAGGACAGGATGTGTGTATTGCTAAGAGATGTTAAAAACCCAGCGACCTCTCCTTGGATAAAGATTTGGCTGGCTTCGACAATGGGCTGGTTTTTTTTCTTTTTCTTTCTTTCTCTCTCTCTCTCTCTCTCTTTTTTTTCTTTAAGTGGTAGCATCTCCATTAGCGTTAATGGAGTAAGTACATCAAGTGAGGCATCTCGGAGGTTAATCAGGCTTCCTGGCTGGATCGGTGCCGTCAATACCGAATGGCGCCTGGTTCTGTTGGCTCGGCCGAGGTTTTCCTGACAACACACCAGCCTGAGTCTTGTGCCTCAGTCGTTTCCCCATGAATAATTGAAGGCAAATGCTGGGCTGCTAATTGATGAGCAGTAATGTGTGTTCTAATCACTGCAGTTTGAGGTTTTAGCACTAAACAATGGCCGTTGCCATCGATTTGTGGATTCGGCTGCAGCCCCAAGATTGGGTTTCTCCTCCCCCCACAGCCTTCCAATCTGAACAGGGAGCTTCGCTGGATGCTACCGCCATGCAGGTAGTCCTCAACTTACGACTGCAGTGGAGGCCCCCCCCCAAATCGATTTGGCTAAGCGAGAGGTTGGTTAAGTGAACGTCGCCCCATTTTATGACTTTCCTTGCCACGTTTGCTAAGTGAATCGCTGTGGCTCTTCTTTGTGGCAGCCTCCCAAATATTGGACTACTGCTATCACGTCTCCCCTGGTCCTTCTTTTCATTAAACTAGACATCCCCACTTCCTGCAACTTTTTAAAAATATGTTTTCAACCTCCAGTCTCCGAATCCTTTTTGTTGCTCTTTAGACTAGCCAAACCCAAACCCAAATCCTGTAACCGTTCTTTGTATGGTTTAATCTCCAGGCCTTTAATCATCCTAAACTCAATATACTTAATACTCTTTCCTCTTCCCGTTTCCCCACTCCTGAAAAACTATCCGTGAGGTGGGTTGGGCTGAGAGAACGTGACTTGCCCGAAGTCATCCAGCTGGCTTTCATGACTAAGGCAGGACTAGAACTCCCAGTATTTTGCTTTCTAGATTGGTGCCTTAACCACTATTGTGTTTCCCCGAAAACAAGACCCTTTTTTTTAACCACCCAAAAAGGCACCAGGTCTTATTTTTTGGGAAAGTCATCCACTGACTTACCTCACTTGCGTGCGTCGCCCCCGGCTTCCTTTTCGCTGTCAGAGGCCTTCAGGAACTTCTTCTTCTGCGGCTGACAAAGCTTTCCTGAAGGCCTTTTGCAGCCGATAACAGAGCTCTGGATCGATCCAGAGCTTTCTTATCAGCTACAAAGGCCTTCCGGAAAGCCAGGCCAGCCTTGCCGGCTGCAGAAGAAATGGGCTGGCTGCGCAGGTGTTGTGGTGTGCGAGGCTTGGCTGCAGCTGTCCAAAGGTAAGCTCCACCCCCCATCCCCACCCTGGCTTAATTTTTACCCATGCACCCTGGAGTGGACGGGATCTTAATTAGGGCTTATTTGGGGGGGGGATAGGGCTTATATTGGGCACATGTGTAAAAATCAAGCTAGGACTTACTTTCAGGGTAGGTCATATTTTCGGGGAAACAGGGTAGACCAAACTGTCTCTCTTTATCCTGTGCCAGGATTAGTTGGAGGAACTAGAACACACCATTTCTTGGTGGTTGGGCCAAAGTCAGCCTCCTGGCTTTCATGCCTAAGGCAAGGCAAGAGAGTCAGGACCTCCCGCTTTCTAGCCTTGTTCCTTAACCAGTACTAAACCAAACTGGAATTACCTCTACCTTCCAGTGTAATTCATAGCTCAGGAAATATTAAATTGCAGGTAGATGTCAATACCTTGAGGGAAAATAAGAGGAAGGATATTTCCATGTGGATTTTTGTGAAGACGTTATTTTTTTTATATAAAAAAAATAAGATTAACGAGGAAATGGAAAGTTATTTTTATTTCATTTATTTATTTGATTTGTCAACCGCTTACAAAGTAATTGGTATAAGTATAAGCATGAGTAAGAATACAGGAAATAGATACGATTAAATGGGGACTATAGGACAGGGACGGGAGGCACGATGGTGCACTTATGCACATCCCTTAAATGGAGCGCAACAGCAGGAAACGGATTGATTCTTTCCTCCCTGGCTGTATCTGATTGGTTTGTTCTGCGGTATCCCTGTCCTCTATTGACTCTGAAAGTCACAAGGGAGATCAGCAGAAACACAGTTTGAAAATTAATTGCCATGTGTAGGCTGGTGCATCGGTACTTGCATTCTGGCTGCTGGAATGTATGCATGTGAGAGATGAGGTGCATCCAATTCCCTCCTAATCAAGACATTTTACATTTTGTGGAATGTAGAAATAGAGGTTCGACTTGAAGACTGATTTCAGTTTAGCTCAGGAAAAGCACAGTGGGTTCCCTCCAGAGGCTTCAGGAACTCCTCCAATCTCTTGCATTGGCCACCCTGGTAGGAGCTAGGAGCAGCTGGAGTCCAAAACCAGTGGATGCCATCAAATCTCCTGTCCCTGTTGTAATAAATAAATTGCAGCATGAAAATGTGAATGGTGAGGGGTCCTTGGTGCTCTCTGAGCTTGATTGTTTCCTTGAAGATGCTTCATGACCCAAACTAGGTAACATCATCAGTGCTAGAAGGGAGTGTGGTTTGTGGAGAGGAGGGTGAGGATCTCTCTGTCTGTCTGTCCATCCATCCATCCATCCATCCATCCAGATAAATAGAATCTATTTATGTCCATCATCCACCCACCCACCCATATCTACTCTATCTATCTATCTATCTATCTATCTATCTATCTATCTATCTATCTATCTATCTATCTATCTATCATCTATCTATCCATCCATCCACCCATATCTATCTATCTATCTATCTATCTATCTATCTATCTATCTATCTATCTATCTATCTATCTATCGATCTATCATCTATCTATCCATCCATCCACCCATATCTATCTATCTATCTATCTATCTATCTATCTATCTATCTATCTATCTATCTATCTATCATCTATCATCTATCTATCCATCCATTCATATCTATCTATCTATTATCTATCTATATCTATCTATCTATCTATCTATCTATCTATCTATCTATCTATCTTACCCATCCATATCTGTCTGTCTGTCTTTCCATCCATCCATTCATCCATCCATCCATCCATATCTATCATTTATCCAACCCTCTTTCTCTCCACATACACACTTACATATATGGATAAAGTATTTGATGCTGGTTGACAATCTAAACACCTTTTACTATATTCTGTTTTTCTTGTTGCACATTTTACTTCTATCGGAAGTCATTCCATTTAGAAGCAAGAAATGTTTCAGTTTCTGCTGTGGTGGGCATTTGATGAAGGACTTGCATATCAAAACAAGGTGCAATGGTTAAAATGAGTTTTGTGTTATCTGCCATTTATTTGCTTGTCTGTCTGCTTATTTAACAGACCATCAAAACTGGACTCACCATGGTTGGAAAAGTGGTAACCCAGCTGACAGGCACGTCGCCATCAGGAGCCGCGGAAGAAGAAATCTTGGCACATACCAATAGCCGACGCAGCCCCTTGGTCCCTGGAATTGTCACTGTCATTGATACTGAGATGGTCGGAGAAGGACAGGTAAGAACATTGCTCAGAGGAGCAAAAGAAATAAAAACCCCAACAACCTTTAAGGCTTACATTAATCCAAAACTTGACGTTTTCCTCTTTTGGGGTAATCTGTTTTTGGTTCTAAGACAGCTAACTGTGGCCATCTTGCCATGATCAAATCTCCGCGGCCAACTATTTTCAGTGAAAATAACGTTGAAGAAATGATGGTGGATAACACTTATTATCCCACGTGGTATTGTCCTGCAGTAAGATACCCTCACCAGAGGTAGTATTCAGCAGGTTCTGACCAGTTATGGAGAACCAGTAATGGAAATTTTGAGTAGTTCGGAGAACCGGCAAATACCGCCTCTGACTGGCCCCGCCCCCATCTCTTCTCTGCCTCCCATTGAGTCCCAGCTGATCGGCTGGGTCTCTTTTGGTTGCCCTGCACAGGAGAAGGGAGCTGGAAAGCATGTTAGTGGGGTGGGGAGGGAATGGGGATTTTGCGGTAACCTTCTGCCACACCCACCAAGCCACGCCCACAGAACCGGTAGTAAAAATGTTTGAATCCCACCACTGATCCTCATCATGTCAGTGTTCCAACTAACCAACTCCAACCCCATAAACTCCAAGACAAACATATCTTCAAAGTTCCATTTTATTAGAGTTGTCCTTTTGGCCCATCTGGAAAAACCCGAATCTGAGAGTTCCAGGTTTTCCCTTCTCAAAAGAAAATCAACGATCCACCCCCTGCATCCCTCAGTCCATCACAGGGCCCAATCTTCATCCCCGCTGGAGACATCCCTCCAGTCACTCCCCTCCAAGTGCAGGGCAAGCTGTCCTTGACTATCTGAGAAGAATGTTGTTGAGTCTAAACTTCTATCTCTACATGAACCCCCCCCCTCCCAAATTCCCAGGCGCTGAATGGGGCAGCCTGACAGCTTCCAAGTGTAAAAAAATGGCTTCCGAGGCTGACACACCAGATTGGCTGCAATGAGATAGCCGGGGTGGATTGATGGCAGCGAGTTCTCCCATTCCATCTCTTTTTCAATCATCTTCTCTAAAAGCTAGTACAGGTAATTTTCGATTTACAACAAGTTTATTTAGTGAGCATTGAAGTTACAACAGCAGTGAAAAAAGTGACCTATATGACCATTTTTTACATTTACGACAGTTGCAGAATCCCCAGGGCCATGTGATCAAAATTCAGACACTTGGCAACTGGCCTGTGCAGGGCTGCAGCGTCCCAGGGTCTCTTATGATCTTCTGACAAACAAAGTCAATGGGGAAGCCAGGTTCATTTAACAACCGTTGTTCCTAATGGTACAACTGCTGTGATTCACTGAACAACGGTGGCAAGAAAGGTCGTAAAATTGGGGCAAAACTCACTTAACAGCTGTCTCGCTTACCAATAGAAATGTTGCGGCTCAGTTGTGGTTGTAAGTCAAGGACTACCTGCATTTTGGTCCCAAACTTGACTGAGTTGAATTACTTCTCTTTGAGGGAATCTCTTTTTCCGTGATTTGTTGACTCTGAAGCTAGTACCTCAAAAGATTTAGAGCAGGGCTGTCAAACTCAATTTCATTGAGTGCTGCATCAGGGTTGTGTTTGACCTGGTGGGGGGGGCAGGGGGGGCGTGGCCAGCTCAGTGTCACTCATGTCAGGGGTGCCTTTGGTGGCCTGAGTGCTCTGCCAGCGAAAACGGGCTCCCAAGCTCCACTTTCACCTGTGATGGCCTCCTGCAACCTTCTGCCAGTGAAAACAGAGCTCCAGAGGGCCCTCCGTAGCCCTAGCAAGATCCATTTTTGCGGGCAGAGGTACTGCGGGCCGATCCTTTGCTGTTTCCAAGGCAGCCATGTTGGTCTGACCCAGGCTTCGTCAAACGTAATTAATCACAAACTTATTTTAAAAGCAAAACCCATTTTATTGCAACGCTGGGAATTGTTTTCATCCCCAGCCAGAACTAATATTAAACAGTTCCCCAAGATAAGCACACACCTTTCAGTTCTGTGGAATGCTGCCAAAAACAGAAGTGTCCAATTAATTATAAAAGAAACCAACTGAAGTACAAGAAAAAAACCAAAGTACACAGAACTTCAAGGAGGACTTGGAACCGATCGAATTTCTTTGCTTCCTGCAAAGGTTTCGTCATTGAGGTCTGACTTTTATCCCTTATGGGAGAGGCAATCACCTCCCAGCCTTACTCCAGAGTCGCCCCTTCTGCTTCAACTGCTCTTGTCTTCTAGCAGCTCTGTGCACTGGGAACAGGCTCCCCTGGGTCCTCTGCCTCGCTGCTGCCAGACTCCGAAGGGTTCGGAGTCAGCACCCCACTCCCAGATGGTCCTGGCCCCATCTCTGCATCGGGCGCAGGACCCTCCTCCGAGTCCTCTCCAGACTCCCTGACTGGTTCCCTTTCTTCCTCACTGTCCGATTCCGCTGCCGTCTGCACCATCTGTCGGCGGACCACAACACACGTGGGCCAGATCTAAGCACCGCGTGGGCCGGATCCTGTCCCCAGGCCTTGAGTTTGACACTTCCGATTCAAGAGTCTCAAAGGGGGTGAAATTTGTCACACTGGCCAATCCTTGGGAAACGATCTGCAGGCCATGTGGCCTTTCACAGTCGCTTGGTGGCTAGACAGTCGATCCTCTTTCTGAAGAATCTGATGTAAATCTCAAAAAAACACCGGTGCTGAAGGCTGGAAGGAGCCCACGTTGGACGGAGGTCTGTCGTCAAATTCAGGAATCCTGGAACAGCTCTTCCTTTCTCTCAGTGGAAGCTTTGCTGTCGTTCTGTTGTTACGCACACTCCTCCTCTCCTTCCCCTCGTGGAATTTGACAAAAGCTGAATTTGCCCAAATATAGACACGTGTCGTTTTTTTTCTCCCGGCATTCCTTGTTGACCATGCTTGGATTCTAAGGTTGTTGGCTGGGTCTTAACTGACACTCGCCTGGGATTGAGTTATGGTAGAGGAAGCGCTAATTGGGAATGAACGGAAGCCAGCTTGCGTACGGCTGAAGAGGACTTGTGGATTTGACGTTTTTCACGATGCCGGGGGAGGAATGTCATTCTCGATCATCTTTGCCCTTGCCAGACGTTGAAGTTGATGGGGAGTGACGTGGTTATGGCCTGATGGCAGAGAAGAGACTGTAATGATGTGGGACCGCTGAGTCTAGAACAATGGCTGGAAAATGAGGAATTGTTTCCATCTAATGAGCCTCTTTATCGGCTATCTCAGTATAAAGCCTGCAAGAGTATCGAGGGGTTTAGTCAGTGATCTTGAACCACAGCGTCACTCTAAAACAGGTGTGAGCAGGGGTAGAGAGAACTTGTGCTCTTTAACAGAAGTATTGCATCCGGTTTTGGTCACCACGATGTAAAAAAGATGTTGAGACTCTAGAAAGAGTGCAGAGAAGAGCAACCAAGAGGATTAGGGGACTGGAGGATAAAACATACAGTGAAAAGTTGCAGGAACTGGGCCTGGCTAGTCTAGGGAAGAGAAGGACCAGGGGAGACAGGATAGCTGTCTTCCAATATTTGAGGGGATGCCACAGAGAGGAGGAAGGGGTCAAGCTATTTTCCAAGGAACCTGAAGGCCAGAGAAGGGAGAATGGATGGAAACTAAACAAGGAGAAGATTCAACCTGGAAATAAGGAAGAATTTTCTGACAGTGAAAACAATCAACCCGTGGAACAGAATTTGCCTTCAGAAGTCGTGGGAGCTTCACCATTTGAGACTTTCAAGAAGAGATTGGACAGCCATTTGTCAGAAATGGTGTAGGGTCTCCCGCTTGTGTGAGGGGTTGGACGGGGTGACCTACAAGGTCCCTTCCAACTCTGATTATCTGTTATCTATTATCTGAGACAGGATAGCAGTGTTCCAATATTTGAGGGGCTGCCACAGAGAGGAAGGGGTCAAGCTATTTTCCAAGACACCCGAAGGCCAGGCAAGGAATAATGGATGGGAACTGGTCAAGGAGAGATTCAGCCTGGAAATAAAGAGAAATTTTTTTCTGACAGTGAGAATAATCAACCAACGGAAGAGAAGTTTTCTTCAGAAGTTGTGGGAGCTTCATCTCCGGAAGCTTTCAAGGGGAGATTGGATGATCATTTGTCTGAAATGCTTATAGGGTTTCCTGCCTAAGCATGGGGTTGGATAGAAGACCTCCGAGGTCCCTTCCAACTCTGTTATTCCTTTCTATTCTACCCTAACACAGATTTTGAATTCAGTTGTGGCCCTAAGTCAAGGGCTCCCCGTATCTGTCCACCCCGATCTAAAACTGCATCTACTCCCATAGAAACATTTAAATCTGTGAATTCTCTCCTACCTCATTTCTGTACAATGCCTAATGTATGCGAGATCGTATTTTCCGTGAATTTAAATATGACTGAGAAAAGGAGAGCTTCTCAGTGATCTCAGGGCAGTTGAAAGACGTCTTGTCAACTCTGGCATGTTTCTTATTTTGAAACTTAAATTTAGAGAATTGAAGAAAGAGAAAAATCTCTAGAGGAGAGAAATATGTACGTATATTGATGGGGCTTTCCCCCCCCCTTTCTTTGTAGAAACCCCAAAAGTTTCTTCCAAAAACAAAACGATAATCAAATAGCATAAAGTGGCATTAAAACAAATCTGCTTCATAAATGCTGGCGAGGAAAAGCTTAAGTTAAAAAAAATAAAAATAAATCCTGGGCCTGGAAACATAGTTATTTATACCTTCTTTGACCTTCCTAGGTCCAGCTTTTCAGAGATGACTCTGTGAACCTGACAATCTGACCTTTCAGAATAGAAGAGAACAACAGGGTTGGAAGGGACTCTGAAGGTCTTTTAGTCCAGCCCTCTGCTCAAGCAGGAGACCTTATACCAGGGGTCCCCAAACTTCCTGGCTTGGTGGGCCGGGGCGGGAAGAGGGGAGGGTTCTGTGCAAGTGGCAGACGTGTGTGTGTGTGCATGCATGCAGTTCTATTTGCACAAGTGGTGGGCATGCACGCACGCCATTCACACAAATGGAGTTTTATATGGGAGTGCTTACGAGCGCTGTTTGCTGTTGTGGTTCTGCCAGCAGCCTGTGCAGATGGCAGCGGAATCAGACAGTGGAGAAGAAAGGGGATCAGTCCGAGACTTTGGAGAGGACTCGGATGAGGGTCCTGCATCCGATGCAGAGAGGGGGCCAGGACCATCTGGGAGTGGGGTCCTGCCTCTGGAGCCTCCAAACTCTGGCAGCAGCGAGGCAGAGGACCCAAGGGAGCCTGTTCTCAGTGTGCGTGTGTGCAGAGCTGCTAGAAGGCGAGAGCAGCTGAAACAAAAGGGGTGACTCAGGAGTAAGGCTGGGAGGTGATTGCCCCTCCCATAAGATATAAAGGGCAGGCAAAGGTAAAGAAACCTTTGCAGGAAGCAAAGTTGTTCATTCAGTTCAGATTCATTCTTGAAGCTCTTTGTAGTTTGGTTGGGTTTTTTTTCTAGTTCATTGGACACTTCTGTTATTGGCAGCACTTCACAGGAAAGAAAGGTGGGTGCTTATCTTGAGGGACTGTTTGAGATTCATTACCGGCCGGGAATGAAAATAATTCCCAGCGTTGCAATAAAACAAGACTTGTTTTTAAAATAAGCATGTGCATAAGTATGGTCTCGGAAGCCTTGGTCAGAACACTTGCTCAAATGCTCACTTGTGTGGTCCTGCTCCGAATGGACCCTGGCCTGGTACCAGGCCCTGGCCAGTGGATTGGGGGCCCCTCTGCCCTATTCTAATTCATACAAATTGTTATGACTCTATGCAGCCTACATAATGTTCCCTCTCCCTGGGCAGTCGGATAAAGTGACAGAAGCTAACTCAAAGTCTCTTGCCAGTTTCCATGCCGAAAGGATCTCAAGAGCTTGTGGTCTTCTGGTTTCTCATCCAGCACTTTTACCTCTTTGGTAAATTGGATTTCAGTTTCTTAAGGACGGGCTTGAAGAAATAAACCTCCTCAATTGACCTTCAAAGACTCAACTCTGAGTAATGAAAGATAACATTGGAGCCCCAGAGGACCGAAACTCTGCCTATTTCATTTAAGATTTTACAAGCTTCATTTATTTTAGAATAAGGTTTGTTGGTCCATTCAAGGTTTATTACACTTTCCTGGAAAATACACTCTTGTCTTTTTCTATATAATACCAGAAAGGGGGGGGGGGGGGGGGGGGGGGAGAATGAAATCCTGCTTCATAAATTTCTCATGAAGCCGTGTTTTTTTTAATGCAGTCATTATTTCTGACGTTCAGTGTCTGCTCCCAGACTCCTCTTGCAAATAGCTTGACTAATAAAATGATTTATTGTAGGTTTTTAAGTTGCCTTATATATGATTTAGAGGATTTTTTTTTTTTTTGCCTTTAATGAACTTGGCCTCTGATCTTCAGAGTAATCACGAGCTGGCTTGCTTAATGGATGCGATGAAAAACTGGGTTTCTTTTGTGTATATGTGCGTAAAAACGATGGCGTTTGAGTTATTTAAATAAGCTCTAAAGACTTTTTTGTTTCCCTCTCTGAACTCCTGAAACATCACAGCCTAACTGCAAGCAGATGAATAAATTTACTTCCTGGGTCTTCTTGCTGCTGTGCTTTGGGGATTGGGAATTCTGGAATTAAGAAAGCAGAACAGAATAGCTGTGTTGGAAGGGACCTTGGAGGTCTTCTAGTCCAACCCCCTGCTTTGGCAGAAAAACCTATACCATTTCAGACAAATGGTTGTCCAGACTCTTCTTAAAAACCTCCGGTGTTGGAGTACCCACAACTTCTGAAGGCAAACGCTTCCACTGATTAATTTGTTCTCACTGTCAAGAAATTTCTCTTTAATTGTAGGTTGATCTCTCTCTTTGATTGCAATCCGTTCGTTACTTCTTCTCCCGCTTTCAGATCCTTTGGAAAATAGGCTGACAGCCCCCTCAAATATTGGAACACTGCTTTCATGTCACCCCCTACTCCTCCTTTTCATTAAACTAGGTAAAAGTAAAGGTTCCCCTTGCACATGCATGCTAGTTATTTCTGGCGGTGCTCATCTCCGTTTCAAAGCCGAAGAGCCAGCGCTGTCCGAAGATGTCTCCGTGGTCATGTGGCCGGCATGACTAAACGCCGAATGTGCATGGAAGGCTGTGATCTTCCCACCAAAGTGGTCCCTATTTTTCTACTTGTACTTTTACATGCTCTCAAACTGCTAGGTTGGCAGAAGCTGGGACAAGGAACGGGAGCTCACTCCGTTCCTCACTTCGGCGCTAGGGATTCGAACCGCCGAACTGCCAACCTTTCTGATCGACAAGCTCAGCGTCTTAGCCACTGAGCCACCGCATCCCTCATTCATTAAACTAGACAAACCCAATTCCAGACACCATTCTTCGTATGGTTCAACTTGTCTCTGGAAGAGGGGTGTGCAAGGGTAATCTGATCATAAAAGGGAAAAAAAGAGATCACACTTGGCTGGTTCCTTCCCTTGTTCCTATCCTCTACCGTCACCCCTGGTCTTTTCCATTCAAAAGGCCTAAAATCCAAGGTTGCAGGGTTACTACTACAGTGGACCAGGGACTATGATGGGTCCTGCTTCAAGGATCCTGATAATTTCTCTACTGCATTGTGGTGGAGAGGCTGAACTGGGGTGAGGATATGTCATGTGCAAAAGATCGGGCCCACGCACGCAGGCGCAGTTGAATTGATTGATCGCTACTCTTGTCTATGCACAGGAATCTTCTCAACTAACGGTTAGCACCTACTAGGAGTTAGATAAGGGCTCGCAGAATTCAAGGGAGGTTGGACTTAGTCTACTTGTGGCTATGTAGGGATTCTAGACCGCTTCCTCTTTTGACTCCGCCTCCACTTTCTGCTACTCTTTTCTCTACATCATCATGCTCTTGAGTCTTTATTTCAGGTGGAAGCAAAAGCTGGATGGGGAACTCTGGGAGTTGAAGTCCTCATACCTTCAAGCTGCCAAGGTTGAGAAACACTGCCTTAGCTGATCCTGTACAGAGCAGGGGGTTGGATCAGATGATCTCTAAGGTCCTCTCCAACTCAGTGATTGTAATGTTGAAATGTTATCAGATTGCCTTTGTCTATGTGGAGATTCTCAATCATACAGGTCATGGTTGTCCCAAGCCTGCTTTTTTTTTTTTTTTTGCAAAAGGCAACTGGAATTCCTTCTCAAAGGATTTTTTTTTTCCTTTGAAAAATTTCACTTCTCAGAATAACAGAGCGAGAAGGGACCTTGGAGGTCTTCCAGTCCAACCCACTTCTCAGGCAGGAAACCCTATACCATTGCAGACAAATGATTGTCCAATCTCTTCTTAAAAATCTCCAGTGTTGGAGCATCCACTTCTGGAGGGAAGCTGTTCCACTGGTTCATTGTTCTAACTCACTTTCTTAGGAAGCAGCTTCTGGGATGAAAAGCAAAACATTTTCAAAGGGGAAAAAGCAACACCAGTTGCCTTTGGGGGAAAAAAGTACTTTTGGGATCAGATTGCTCACGTACCCAGCCTAGGGCCTAGAGGGAGATCGGGCTGAGCGGTGCAGAGACACAGTGAACAGCCCCATGCAAAGCTGCTTTGTGCTAATGGAATCATTTTTTTAAAAAAAAATCCATGAGATGATTGCCAGCAGTTTTATTAGGGCATATTATCATCTTCCAGCACAAAATTAGGATTTTAAGTTCTCAGAGAACATCTAAAAAAATAAAAATGTTGGCTCTTTTGATGTTCGACTCCACAATGCTCAATTTTGAGTCCTGCCACTGCCAGAATCAGTGAATTGGTCACGTGTAGAAAGTGAATGAAATTCTCCCAATTGCGTTCATTTTCTCTCTCCTAACGGCGAGAGGAGAGATAAAAATGCGTGTAGATCTCTTCGGAAAGCCGCAGGACCATAAAAGATTTCATTCCTTCTCAAAGTTCTCCTTTTATAGAAAGGTATCCTATTGTAGCTGCTTGCTTAAGGAGGACTTCTTCATAGTTGCTCAAATATGGTTGTATGAAAACGGGGGTTTGCTCCTTTTCCAGAATTTCAGTGTGATCGGGAGGCAGTCCGTAAGCGGAGTTAAGTCACGGCCATTTCTTTTGTTCAATGTGTTTTAGGTATCCTTGGAAGTTTGCCTTAAATTCCTTGGCATGGAGACTAAGAACAGGGAATAAATGGCCTCGAAAAAAAACACAGTTTGTTCATCAAATGAGTCCTTGAGGGGACAATTTGGAATGGATGTCAGAGTAGGCTTGGCGTTTATAGATTTGGGGCTGATAATCTGAGGAATGGAACAGGCAAAGATGTTGAGACTCTGGGAAGAGTGCAGAGAAGAGCCACAAAAATGATCAGGGACTGGAGGCTAAAATATATAAAAAAAACCGTTGCTGGAACTGGGTCCGTCTAGTTTGATGAAAAGAAGGACTAGGGGTGACATGACAACAGTCTTTCACTATCTCAGGGGCTGCCCCAAAGAAGAGGGAGTCAGTCAACTTATTCTCCAAAACACCTGAAGGCAGGACGAGAAACAATCGATGGAAACTAATGAAGGAGAGAAGCAACCTGGAATTAAGGAGAAATTCCCAGACAGAACAATTAACCAGTGGAACGACTTGCCTCCAAAAGTTGTGAATTCTCCAACACTGGAAGTTTTTAAGAAGAGATTGGACAACCATTTGTCTGAAATGGTATGGGGTTTCCTGCCAAAGCAGGGGGTTGGACTAGAAGACCTCCAAGGCCCCTTTCTCTGTTATTCTGTTCTATTCTATTTCTTATACAGGTAGTCCTCAACGTATGACCACAATTGAGCCCAAAACCTCTGTTGTTAAGTGAGCTTCTGACAAGCAAAGTCAATGGGGAAAGCAGGATTTCCTTAGCAGCTGTGTGATTCACCTAATAACTTCAGTGATTCACTTAACATCCATGGCAAAAAAAAAGAGTCCCCCAAATGCTTTTTTTTCCTAAAAGGCAAATGGACTTTCTGTTTTTTTGGGTTTTTTTTAAACGTTTCACTTCTCATCCAAGAAGCTTCTTCAGTTCTAACCGTCTGGTGGGGAATGGAAGGATTTATGTTTCTTTTTCAATCCTTCCATTCTTCCTTTCTACCACCAGCCATTTTGAACTGGAGAAGCCTCTTGGATGAGAAGCGAAATGTTTTCAAAGGGGAAAAAAACACCAAGAAAGTCCAGTTGCCTTTTGGAAAAAGCATCTTTGGGACAAGTGAGACTTGGATGATTGAGAATTTCAAGAGAAGAGTTTAAAAAAAGGGGGGGGGATGTAAAATTGGGCATGACTCACTTAATAGTGTTAGCAGTGGAAATTCTTGTCCCCGATGTAAGTCGAAGATGACTTGTGACAGATTTTCCAGGCAATTGAAGAGAAGATTACAGAATAGAATAGAATCTTTATTGAGAATGGAATGGAGTGGAGTGGAGTGGAGTGGAGTGGAGTAGAGTAGAGTAGAGTAGAGTAGAGTAGAGTAGAGTAGATAAAGGATAGGATAGAATGGAATGGAATAGAATAGAACAGAACAGAACAGAACAGGACAGAATAGGACAGAACAGAATAGGAGTTGGAAGGGACCTTGGAGGTCTTCTAGTCCAACCCCTTGCTCAGGCGGGAAACACTAAACCATTTCAGATAAAGGGTTGTCCAATCTATTCTTAAAAACTTCCAGCGTTTGAGCACCCACAACTTCTGGAGGCAAATTGTTCCACTGATTAATTGTTCTCGCTGTCAGGAAATTTCTTCTTACCATACCATGTCATTCTAGGTTGCTTCTTTCCTTGCTTAATTTCTTTCCAAACTAATCTTTGGATTTTACTTTGGATTATAGTTATATTGATAGCCTCAGACCTTACTGCACCTAGCATAGCTACTAAATGTATTGCCTATTAAGGAAGATCCCATCTCTGAGCTTTGGAGAGAAATGTGGGCTGTTGGCTTTCCTTTCTTGTTGTAAGTTTCTAGCTGATGGGAGAAGACTTTTTCAAGCTACTAACCTTTGTGGCCTGCTATTTAGCCTTTTAAACTCTCAGACTAATCTGAGAAGGAAGAGATTTGTCCAAGATAAGTTTGAAAATTTATGTTCAGGATTAACATCAATGTAGTCTGAGATGGAGAGAAAAAAATTAACTTAGGAATTTAGGTAATATGGAAAACTAAAGATTCAGTTCTGATTTGTTCAAAGGAAAATATCTGGGTTAATTTAATTAGCTTTTGAAGTGGTGTTTTTGAATGTAGCCATTGTTTGCATAGTAATTTCACAGTTTTTCTTTCTTTTTTTCTTGTTTTGGAGAACTCTAGCTTTTTTTTTCCTGTTTAAAAAGGGCTGAGTTATTAAATTATGTTCATATTTGAAAGCTGGATAAAAATAATTACTGAGAAGCTCAAACAACTCTGTGGTCAGCCCAAATACATTAGTAAGATTTGTGAATGTGTTTAAATGGCCTTTTAATGAAGTGTTAGCATTTTTTTTCCCATTTAAAAATAATGATGGCCTCTTTGGAGTCATTGATTAGCTAAAATGAGTAAAAATAAATATATACTGTATTCCTCGCCACTGCCCCCCCTCCAAATTTTTAAATACACAAACTTTTACTGACTGGAGTTACATTTTTGCTTAACCTTTTAATTTATTTTCTCTCCATTAATTTGTTAGGTGGGGGACCACCCAGAATTTGTCTGAAATAAACTGCCTTTTTAAGCAGTATTGCTTGGCTCTAAACCTGCCAAATCTACTATATAGCTGATTATTTATAATATACCTGTAAGTGTTTGCACACAAACAAGGAAAGGCAAAGGATTCAAAAATACATGTATCCAAGAGGCTATTCATATATAGATTTAACCGATGCATTCTGGTATTCAAATTCTACTCTGGTATAGCAATTTTATCAATTAACTAGCTCAATACCCATGCTTCACTATGAAACTATGTGATTGGGCTTACTTTTTGGGGAGGAAAAGAAGGAAAAGAAAATTCTGCCTCTGCCTACCAGCATCCATCGGTATTCATCTGGCTAGCATCCTGTCAGTGTGTGAGAGAGCTGAGGGCTGTTTGGAAACTGAAAGAGTATTTGCTGTATGAGCAAGGAGACAGCAAGGAGCCTGGGCGTGGCTTAGCTCAACTGTTCTGTACTAAAGCTGTTTGGTGCTGTGAAAGTAAAACTGAAACTCCTCTCCTCTGCTTGTGTTTTGCATTTGGAAGAGATTTCTTTTCAGGTGGGGAGGGGGAGTAGAACTCCTTAGCATCAGAGCGTGTTAATAATAATAATAATATAGGAAATACTAATAGCTCTGATGGTCATTTGGAAAAATCCTTTCTTAGTGAGCCCCTAGAAGCCAAGAGAAACATAACGTGCCAAATTTCAAGTTTGTAGGCTGTACGGTTCTGGAGATTTTTGTGATGATGCATGAGTGGTATTTTGCTTATATATAGATCGATTAATCAATCAATCCAGACCTGGCGCATACATTCTGTTCTCCAGAGGAGTCATAGGCAGAACTGACATTAAAGGGCTATCAAGCTCTTCAGGTCTTACAGCGAAATTTATGATGCTAAGTAAGACATTTGTTAAGTGAATTTTGCCCCTTTTTATAACTTTTCTTGCCACCCATTGTTAAGTGAATCTCTATAGTTGATAAGTACGTAACCCGGTTGTTAAGTGAATCTGGCTTCCCCCATCGCCAAAAGGGGATCATGTGACCCCCAGGACACTGCAACTGTCATAAATATGAGTCAGTTGCCAGTCATCTGAATTTTGATCATGTGACCATGGGGATGCTACTACGGTCGTAAAGGTAGTATACAGGACTATCTGTACAGGTAGTCCTCGACTTATGACCATTTGCTTGGTGACAATTTGAAGTTATAACAGCTTTGAAAAAAGCAACTTATGACCATTTTTCATATGGACACCGTTGTAGCATCCCCATGGTCATGCGATCAAAATTCAGTTGCTTGGCAGCTCGTGCATATTTATTATTGTCCTGGGGTCACGTGATCACAATTAGCCACCTTCCCAGCTGGCTCCTGATGAGCAAAGTCAATGGGGAAAGCCAGATTCACTTAATGACCGCATGATTCACTTAACCACCTCAAAAACGTGTGGCAAAAAAAGGTTGTAAAACGGGGCAAAACTCAACTGCCTTGCTTAACAACAGAACTTTGGGACTTAATAGTGGTTGTAAGTCAAGGACTAACTGCACATCAACCTGCCCTACCTGGTCAAGCAGAGAAAGTATGTTATGGACCCGTCAGTTAAAGAAGAGAACAGCCTTCTTTGCTGTTGCCCCCACCAACAGTGGGATTCAATTTTTTTTTACTACTGGTTCTGTGGGCGTGGCTTTGTGGGCGTGGCTTTGAGGGGGTGGCAGGGGAAGGAGACTGCAAAATCCCCATTCCCTCCCCACCCCACTAGCCTGCTTTCCAGCTCCCTTCTCCTGTGCAGGGCAACCAAAGAAGACCCAGCCAATCAACTGGGACTCAATGGGAGGCAGAGAAGAGAAGGGGGCGGGGCCAGTCAGAGGTGGGATTTGCCAGTTCTCCGAACTGCTCAAAATTTCCACTACTGGTTCTCCAGAACTGATCAGAACCTATTGGATACCACTTCTGGCCCCCACCCTGTAGACCATGTGTCCCCAACCCGAGGTCTATGGATCGGCACCGGTCCGTGTCATGTCAGAAACCAGCCCACACAAACAAGCGAAGCCCCATCCATGGGATGCAGGCACCACGTGAAACTACACCCGCTCCGGTCCATGGAAAAACCTCTCACCACAGAACCAGTCCCTGGTGCCCCAAAGGTTGAAGGCTGCTGCTACCCTGTAGAATTTGGAGGCTTGATAAACTTCCCCAGATGGGCTCCTCCAAATTCGGGAGAAAATAAAAATACTTGTGAGATGCTTTGAATGTTTAAAATAGAGAGATATACGGCACTTTAATACTTTGCTTATTGTACTGTTCCACCATTTTGTAAAGTAGCCTGGAGCAATTCAGAGCATCAGAATAGTAGGTTTCTGTTTAAAATGGACTGGAATTCATTAAAAATGCAGCTTTTACTTTGCTGTGAAGGTTGAACTTTGGAAGGGCCGCATCCTAAATAGAGATTTGTAGATCAAGTCTCGATACTCCCCTTGTAAACTCCCCATTTTTTAAATGTTGCTTTGTGACAATGAAGGCTGGGAATCTATTAGGGAGAAGAGAGAGGCAGATTGTACCAGTATTTAATTTCCCATTTGGTTAAGAATTGATTTTAAAAAGCCACAGCCAACAAAGATGGCCTATCAAATATCAAGAATCTATGAGCAAAGCCACCCTTTGGGCTTCAGGCCAATCACTTAACAGATAAACGACCTTCCAACAATAAAACATCAACCTACCAATGTCGGCTTTTATTGGCTGTTTATTTATGATTGCACTCTTTTCACAGACAGCGATAACTGACCGGCCATTGACTTCCTCCCAAGCCATCAGGATCAGGGAAAGTGAGAGTACCGCTTTATACCCCACTTAGTGAGGCCAGGTTTACATCCAGTTCTGGTCAACACAATACAAAAAGAAACGGATGTGGAGACTCTAGGACAGGGGTGTCAAACTCAAGGCCTGAGGGCCAGATCCAGCTCACGGGGCCGGCCTGGAAATAGCAGACCAGCCCGCGGTGCCTCTCTTAGCAGAAATGGAGCTCGGGGGAGTTGCGCGTGGGCCGGCCTCCCTGCGCCCAGTTTTTTGGCCACGACGGACTCTCACGGCCCTCTGCCAGCGAAAATGGAGCTCCCTTTTCACCGGCAGAGGGGCTATCAAAGCAAATTAAAGAAAACAAGAGGAGAAACGTTTCCCCTTTTGCACTTGAGCAGGCAAGAAGGGACAGGAAAGGAGAAAGGGAAAAAAAAAGAAAGGAAGATGGGAAGAGAGCAAGGGAGGAAAAAGAAGGAAAGGGGAAGGAAGAAGAAAGGAGAAGGAAGAGGGAAGGGAAGGGAAGGGAAAGGAAGGAAGGAAGGAAGGAAGGAAGGAAGGAAGGAAGGAAGGAAGGAAGGA